>CM057347.1:114272154-114839676 GCA_030015575.1 Agapanthus africanus
CACTAATTTTATTTTACTTAAGATATTTATTAACCTAACCATTATAATTTAGCCATGGTTATGTCTCTACATGAGTTAGTATATGATACAAACTCACCCGTGGTTCCTTCTCTCACCTCATTAGTTCATTCTCATTTCTTTTGCTCATCTTCTTCTTTCTTGAGCAAAAAGCTTGTTAGGGTTTTCCAAAGAGAGAAAATATTGTGAGAAAAATAAAACTAAAGTGAGCCCACTTCCTACTTCATCATTCTCTACTAGATTAGCACTTTAGTATAGGGTGTTAGCTTCACTAATCTCTCATTAGTGAAGTAGTGGCTTGAGTTAGTGTCTCCTCGACGTAGATCATCTTCGGCCTTGAAGACTTCAAGCAAGATCGATCATTTCACTTTGAGAAGCCATGCTAGAGTCCAGGAGTTCCGTGATCGCAGCGAAGGGACCACTACAACGAGCTATTGAAGTGAAGGACTGGTCTACAAAGGTTGTATTCCTAGTTCACTTAGAAGTAAAGTAGTTTACTTTATATTTCATATGATTCTCTAGTTATCGATTCTAGTTTAGGGTTCTTTAAAACGGCAAAATTTTGAAAATGGCATAGACGATGCCTCCCGAAACCTTGCTGTCGTTCATAGGAATCCTACATATTGTTCTGTGATGCTTATTACTTTTCTGTAATGTTGCATTTATCACGCTTGGAGCGATTATTGTATATTGATATATATACTAGTAGATGCTGTATATGTTTTTCACCCGCGCTAGTCCAGTCCTCGCTCTGTCGTTAGTTAAGTAACTTAACGGGTGATGACGGGACCCAGTGGCGAATGCAGATGGTATATACGTACATTTTATTTTCGTTCTTTTCTGGTATGATTAATTGATGGGACTGCGTTGATTCTGATCAATGCAAAGGAAAACACACCTGTTGAATGTTGTTGGAACATTTTTCAAAAAGCTGTTATTACAAGGACGTTTTCTTTTGTCTTGCACAGTGGTATTCAGTTATCAATATCCAGCACCTCATTTGACGAGGCAAGGGCCGAGATCCCTTCATCGGGAGTGACCCCTTGGGCAGAGATTTGCATCAGGGTAATAACTTCACTATAGTCGATTACTTTTTGCTTTGCATCGCGGTATTCAGTTGGAATATCCTGCACCCCATTCTACGGGGAAAGAGCCGATATCCCTTCATCGGGAGTGACCTCTTTAGCAAAGGTTTTCGCCACTATAATTTTGTAAAAAGCTATCAGGTTCCTTCAATGATATCAAGTTCATTACGTTAAAGGTTTTTCGCAAAAAACCAGCTGTAGCCCTCTGTCATTTCAGACGGGTAATACTTAGTATTCATGCTATGTTTGTTGGTCTTAGTCAAGGCATAGTGTATGGTAGCTATTTGTTACTTTTCTGTTGCATAGATAGATGCGTTGGTTTGGGACAGTTATACAGCCTTGTTGGCCTTAGTCAAGAGCTTGTACGGGTTGGTTCAAATTAACCTGGACAATGACGGGTAGAACTTGACATGTGACTTATGATTTGTTGGCCTTAGTCAAAGTCATAAGAGCATGGGATAAAAATCACATCGGGAGTTTCTAAAGAAACTGAAACTTGGCAGGCATGCGCATACCTTCTGGAGTGTGATAACGTAAGTGGATTCCATCATATTATCATGCGATGATAGTTGGATCCCGATTCCCACTAATGAGTTGGTTTACTCTTCGAGTGATCTCTACTAATTCTTCTTTCAGGTTTGGAGGAGAATTTAAGGATACAGTGGGAGGTTTCCTGATTAGATAAAGTGATAACCATTCTGATCTAAGTTAGAGTGCACCCAGAGTGTTCCTTTTCTCTCTCTCTTTGGCAGCGACCATGGCCCGACCCTAGACTATGACTTAGTAACCAAGTTAACCGAACTTTCTTAAAATACTGGCTTTTGGATTGTCTGAGTTGCATACATCATTACCACTCCTTCTTTTACCCTTTGCATTTCTCCAAAACACCCCATATTACTACGAACATCCACTTCCATTGGATAAATCCATCGTATGGTTATATATGAACTCGAAGGAACTTGTTCCAGATTCGAGGATGGATTCTGGTTCTGGAGAAATCGAATAGGACTATTCAGTTGTCTTTTCCTTTTACCATCTCTCAGGTTGTGAGGGCTCCTAGGATTAGGAGAGGGTACAGCTATTACGCTTATTAGATAGTCTTCTTCCAAACCATAGGCAGGTGCCGAAAGGTGGGGAAAGGAAGAAAACCATTTAGCCTAACGGTGGTGTACAGAAAGTAATAAGTAAAGACATATAAAGGGATTGGAAAGAGGACAAAGTAAATTGCGACTGCTATCATTCACGACCAAACCACGTATTTCATCGCTACTCCTACTTCACCTTTGCTTTTCTCCGGTTCAGGAGAAATAGAATAAGGTTTATTCAGTTGTCTTTTTTCATCACCTTCTCTCAGGTTGCGAGTACTCCTAGGATTAGGAGAGTACACCTATTACGTTTATTGGATAGTCTTCTTCCAAACCATAGGCTGGTGCCGAACGGTAGGGAAGGAAGAAACCCATTTAGCCTAACGATGGTGTACAGATGGTAATGACTAAAGACAAATAAAGGGATTTGGAGAGAAGGCAACGAAATATACGGTTACAGTTATGAATCTGGATAATGGAAGAGGCATTACTAGGAATACCAGGATACCCCTACGAAACATTTTCATGTTTCAGTTTCACTGTGTGTTATTAAATGAAAACTGATTTCCCAATTAGATACTTACTCCAGGGTATGTATTTACCAGGTATGATTCTCACATCTGTACGGTTTTACAGAAGATGAGTGGGAGTAAGTTATTTGGAATTAGGTGATCATCCTCATTATATCGGAATTCGTTGTAATTGGTGATATTTGAGGAAATCGCCTGGGTTTTTGCCGTACGACAAATATTTGGTTTTGAATATCCGTTGTTATGCACCAATTTCAAACTAATATATCTGTACGTTTATTTTATAAAGTGAAATATAACCTTTTGAAATTATGACGATGGCATTTACCTATATCAGTTGATGGTTAGGTAAGGAGCATTTAACAACAGTGTAATTCTTAAAACCATAGTATAGTTTTCAACCTACGACGCACAGGGTTTGAGTTATTCAACTCAGCGGATTTATACAAAGTATTGTATGTTGTCCAGTGTCCATGAGGACAGAGGGGTTGGTACTCGTACTATATTCTGTTTACTTGTGACTTCTCCAGTTTTAGACATGTGTTTCGTAGAAATACAAAGTCTAAGTTTTGAGAAGTTATAGGTACAAGAATAAAGTAGAGAACCAGGTGTCGCAAGTATCGGGATTCTTCAAGGTGATCGAAGATGTAGATACTTGTGTTTGGTATTCAGTTGATAGTAATGGTTTTTAGAAACTAGTTTCTCTTTCAGGTTACTCATAATTGGATGAACTCCTAAGTTGAGTAATGCTGATTAGCCTCTCTCCATTTAGTTGACATGCACTGGAGACAGCTGCATGATTTGAATCTGGTTCCAATTAAATTAGTGCCTATATTTCTATATGATATATAGAATGGTTCATATCTTAACGATGTTAAGGTAAGGGGAGTTGTCCAGCTTATGCTTAAAACTGGACTGTGGATAACTTATGGCACGTTTCTGTAATGGCAGTGTCACGACCCGAAAGGTACGGAACATGACCGGCACTTAAATTACGAAACGTGTCAAGGCGTACGTAATCTAAGTAAGCCAAAACCCAGAAATCAAAACCAAAGAAACATTAGAGTGAAGGAAAATCAACTTAAAACAAGTAGTTTTAATAGCATAAGCCGAATTATGCGTTTTAAAAAAAACATCAAGTATTTTCTGAAAATTTCGGCAGAGTCTCCTTTGTAAATACTGGCCCCCAAACGGGATACAACATGAATAGTATATGAAATCAATAAAAAGGCATCCCCAAGCGGGAGCTAGCTCTTCGTCAATCGACGGTCACAACCACACAAGCAATATAATATACAACGCCAAGGGCGAGGATCAAAACTCAAAAGGAAACTCAAACAGCATGAAATCCATAGAAATACAACGCGCGACTCTAAGGTCGAAAGAATAAACATCACTGGTCTCTATCTCAGAAATAAATACATGTTTGGTTGATGGAATTTACTAGATACAACTGAATAATATTATACAAAGTATAATGATGGGTACGATACCAATAAACCCACCTACTAGCAAAATCACCCGAAGGAAGCAGTGCCAGCAAAGCCGTAATGAAAGCTATACGGCAAAACCTGCAAGAACTGTGGCACAACGGGGGTGAGTTGCCAACACGTGAATAAAATACATCTACGAACAGGAATCACATGTATGACGCAATCCTAGGTCATACGATCATAATATATCCTCAAATATCTATAACACGCAGCCTATAACAATGGCTAGGGTAAATATCTAACCCGAGTGTAATCCCATGCGCCCGTGTCAGAGCCTCAGGTAGCAATATATCATATGGATGATGCATGAATGCATGAAACAGAATGCATGTACTGAAGAAAACTGCTTTCATAAATTAGTGAGATTTTTGTATCTTTAAAAAAAACGAGGTATCATAAATGAAATTAGCATAAACAGTGCCTAGCATCGACACAAAACAAATATCCAAATATCTCGATATCTCTGTGTCGCAATCTCTGTACGTCAATATCTCAAATATCTCTGTATGTCTCAATCTCACTATCTAGGGCGCCGTCAGTCCAGACCGGCCCTTACCATCAATCTCAAGACCATGACGGTATCCTCCGGATATCCGACGCGTCGGGTAAAATCACCGGTAGGTAGTGCTCCCCTGCCAGGCTCACATCGTTACCATCACGCGCTTCTTGCCTCGGGGTACCTTACCGGGTCCACCATGTACCCGAAATGGTTCATCCGTCTCCTCGAATCGGGTCTCGAAATCCATCAGCAAACTCATGGTGGATGACTCATACATCATGGGAAAACCGCGCTTTTCATTTAAAAAAAGAGAGAGAAGAAGTTTGTATAAGTTTTGCGGTTTTCCCCCCAAATCCAGAAAATCTCATGGAAATCCGAATCCAAAACCTCAATAGCACGTAAAATAGTGAATATATGCATGAGAATCCATGAATGCAGCATAACAATGAATAACAGTATGCATGAAGTGACAAGAAATAACTACAATGTCTAATCTGGCATATAAGGCAAGTACACTAATATCATCTCAAAACTACTATCTAACTAGCTAAGTCAAGCAATAATATTCTCTAAGTGTACGTGACATGGCAATTACTGATGAAGATGTGTGTGAGCCGGCAAGTAAGTGTACGTGGTACATACGCATCATCGGTAATGGTACTGGTGTCCTAACAGCATGATATCAATAATGGAATATGAGTCACAATAAGTATGCGATGCGCAGCAACAACAATAATGAGCGGGAGCTAAATACTAGACACAAAGATAACAATCTATATTTAATATAAATCTAGTCTAACAACTACACTAAACAAAATGGCTAAGCTAACTGGCTACTGAAGGTAAGGAAACCGCCTAACCTCTGATACATATACCTACATGTATATGTTAGTCGGTGATCCTGCCTCAATAATATCACATCCGATAACATATCTATAACCAGACATTCCCAAGTCAAGAGTGCGGATCAAACATCAATATATAGCTCGTACGTAAATCCGTCGTACGGCATCCCCAAATCTGGGTACAGGTCAGTATCACATTCATCATTTGGTATCCTCTTTATCAAAAATCATAATCCGGGGTACTGATCTACGTCTAGTACAATACTAATATCATCAATCTAATCATGATCTGACTGCTGATCTACAGCCTCATACAAACCGATATCATCATCATATATCGTCATAAAGAGGTATGCATCGCCTAATGCGACCTATTATGAATATCTTATGATATCTTATCTCATATCATGATCACATGTCAACCATTCAATGTATAACACTATTCACATATATCGTCGTCCCAAGATCCGCTATAACATCAGGACGTATCTCAAATACGAATCCTGCTATATCATCGATCTCACGGTCTCAAATCAATCTCATCGACTCACCTCAAATCCTAAACACTATCCTCAAATCCAGTATGTGAACACATAGTCCCATACCCATGTGAACACATAAATACATATTCCCGTATAAGCATAAATGAAAGAAGAATGTATGCAAGTATGGGTGTGTGTGTGTGGTGCAACCACTACTCTAGGGTTTCGCAACACAAAACCTATGCAATCATACCTAAAGTCTATTTTTATCATCAATAAACTCAACAATATAATCAATATATATGTGTGTATACGTATTCGTATACATCACCACGAACTGCGGGGGTGCTATACGCCATCCACCCGACTTCTCCCCGTAGATATAAATCTACTCACCTGGTCCTCGCTCGCCGGTGCCGACGTCGCCACACGCTTGCTTGTCGTCTCGAAGTCCACATGGGGTACCTACATATCATAACGCACCGTATCACATTAAAATCGGACTCATGACCAAAACGACACACGAATCCCATATAGGTCAAAACTTATGGTTGCTTTCACAAATCAACTCAAAAACCCTCGACGTCGGCGTACAAACGCCAAACCATCGAGAAAAACCCAAACACACTCATTTACACAATCACAAGCACTAATTATAATATAAAATAGCTTAAAATTCACAAAAACCTCAAACCCACTTTAAAAGCTATTTTTCCGAAAATCTAGCAAGCCAAATTACCCGTGTTAGTACAAAACTCGACGTTTAAACAAATCTAGCGGCCGCAATATCCACTCAATATCATAACCAAGTCATATAAACCATTAACTAGATTTTAATCTCACTCTTTATATTAATTACGAAAAATCTAGTTTGCAAAACAAACATAATTAGGACAATTTACATATAACAATTTGCAATTTAACACCCAAACTAGGTTTTATATATTTTAAGATGTCAAACTATACATTTCAATCTTGATGATATAATAAAAACCCTAATTTAAAACACAACCCTCACTAGATTTTTAATTTCATCTAATGCAATAATAAAAACCTAGTAAGCAAAATGGCTTAAATATTACAATTCCAACTTAACAATTTGCAAACTAACAATTTGATTATGTTTCACATTTCACAAAATGATGAATTCTTCTTTGCAACCATAATCACACAACAAAAATCCTAACTATAATCTAATCCTTCTCTTGAAAACCCAAATCTTTCAATTAAACCATAATTAAGCACCTAATAAGCTACATTAAGGAATTTAAACCAACAATTGAACAATAGGTCAAAAGTTATACCTCACAATCCATGATCAAACATGAAATCCAGACCTCAAATTTGAAATCCTTGCACCAAGATCCATGCTAAAAGAGATAAGGGAAAATGGGTAGGGCTTTGATTTGAATTTTAGTTTTGATTTTAGATGGAAATTGGTGAATTTTTTTGAGGGAAAATGAGGGGAGAAGAGGGAAGGGGGGCTGCTGTTGGGGGCCTGCAATTTTCGGCCAGGTGTGGGGGGGGGGGGGTGAGGGAGGAGAGAGCGTGAGGTGGAGAAAGTGGGGAGAAAAGTCAAAGTCCACATTGACTTATTTCATTTCATTTTCTTTTCTTTTCAAAAGTGAGGTGATTGGAGAGAGAGAGATCGGGGGGGGGGGAGGCTGTCAAAGGGGGGCCGGCCACATAGGGAGAGAGAGAGAGGGTGAGGTGTGGGTGTGTGGGTTAGGGAAAAAGATAAATGTATTACCCCAATTCCCATTAACACAATATTCACTAATTAAGCCCTTTTTCTTCGATATTTTCTAAACCGTTTTGGCAAACCATTTCATTTCAAAAACAATATTTTACATATCAGTTTAGTGTGTCATAAATTATAAAATTTGTATCAACCCACTCCAATTTGTAATTTTCCCTAATTAAGTGTATTTGTGACGGCTTAAAATAATATTAAAATGATTAATTTCGGAAATTTTTTTAGAAAATTTGAAATTTCACCAGTGGCTCAATAAATACCAAATACTAGCAATTACATAGCTAGAATATGTATATTTAATTTTAAAATAAAGATATTTATATGTTGACTTTTTACAGAAAACCCCCTTATTTTACCGATTTTTCCGAAATTTCACCGAAACGATTTTCAAAATGTTACAATCTTCCCCCCTTAAAGAAATTCGGTCCCCGAATTTAAATTAAAACTCCCCCCAAATACTAAAACATCTAAGCAAAACTATCAAGTCGTCGGCGCTCCGAAATCGTAAATACATAAAACAAATCGTAGCGCAGCGCATGCGCATGAAAAATGAGCATATAATTCAAATCAAAACACCGTCAAGCATCCCGCAATCATCGGAGTCAAGGTAAAGACACAAATGTCAAAGCCAATACAAAACCAATATGACATAACTCAGAACTATACATGTAAATATCAAATCTATATATGTAAACATCTGAAGGAAATGCATGCCAAATCTTTTAAAGTCGCTGTGCAATGCGCATAACACTGCACATTGGCGGACGTCTATCATAAGAAAATAACCATATACATATATACCTTTTGTTTAAAATGTACGTTCCGCCGTTTTGAAAACAATTTAAAAGGGTCTCCTTGTTTTAAACATTTCGTGTCATATCAGACACGCATGTAAATACTGAGACTATAGCTCGCTTTTTTTAGAAATCCCTTCAATAACTATCAATGCATGCAAAATATATTCAGGTACTGTCCTCTGACTAGTCCTGCTCAGTATAAAAACTCATAGCAATCATCATAAAAACGTACTGCTCCATAAGAAATCAATCCCAAAATATGCATATAAATACTATGTGCGTCTGGTGCGCACGGAAATCAAAATCCATGAATGTGCCATACATGCGCACAGAAACAATATCTAAGTGCATCGGGTGTGCACGAAACATCTGCCAAGGGAAACCAGTGTGCCTGACAGCAAAAACGGGTGCATCTGACAAGCACGAAGAATCTCGATTTAGTGCATCTGGTGTGCACCAAAATCGCATCTCAAAACATGCGCTCAACATGCGCGAAAATCCAAATCAGGTGCATCCATCATGCACGAAATCATGAAATCCAATATCAAGCACCGAACATGCGCAAAATCAAATCAGGTGTACAAGGTGCACAAAACAAATATCGAGTATCACAATCGAAATCGAAGTCCAGTGCATCTAAGTGCACAAAATGCGTATCACTGCACTGCAAGCATATGCGAATCATACCGAGTGCAAAAACCAAATCGTGTGCGTATATACGCACAAAATCAACTCAACTGTATGAAACCCATAAAATCATAAACGTGAGAAACCAAGGCACGAAAACGATATCAAGTGCAACTGTGTAAAAATCATAAATACTCAGCAGGTGCAACCATGGTCCATGAAGACAAATATCATGAAACTCAATCATCAAAATCAATCATGCGAATAGATCGCCCAAAATACCTAAAATCAAGTATGGCGGAATAGTCCCGCTCAAGCACAACCTCTAAGAATCTCTTGACAACTGCCACGGTCATTCATAGCATGTCTCATCGACGATCCTGAACTCTGGCCTGCCGGTGTGCGTAACATGACCACTCCTGGGTTCAAGTCTTCTCGTAATTCGTCCCAGAAAGGTCCTGTCGAGATCTCTCCCAAATCTCGTCTCTGCCGAACTGTCCGGAAGTCATCGTCCTTTACTAGATCTGTTCTTGTTCCGGAACGGCTGCATACTCATCGCGACTCCTTCTGGAAGGTATATCCAAGTACAATGCCTCGGCATGCGTATCGCATCTCTGATGTCAGCGGAGTGGAACGTCGTCTCATCAAGATCTCATACGAACCTCTTACTCCACTTTCTCTAATGTCGACTGCTTCGGACTCGTCTCGTCGTGGCTGCATGGACTGAGCTCCAAAGGCTATCCTCGTATCTGGAGTCTCCCAAGAAATGCATCTCACCACCTAGCATCCGAATGAAGTCGAACCATCCGATCGATTCATCAAAACCTCATAATCCCCCAAGAGCTCAACATCTTGGGTACAGTTTAATAGTATCGAGTACGTACCACAGCATCGATGGTCCAGTCGTAGAAGGGCAAACCCAAGCTTCACTAATGGCGCCGTGGAACTGCCGCAAACCCTAAGGTTCAAAGGCTTTCACACGGTCATTAAGTCGAGTTAGGGTTTCATTCTTTTAGAGGGTCCATAGAATTGCCTGCATGCTCTTTCGAATACTTTAAACTTGGAATAATAGGTTTCTAACATTCGATCGTCTCTGTCGACTCTCAACGTCTCTGCGTGAAGTCGTCTCTAGCTGGAATCAATCTATCTGATGACCTCGCATCGGGATAGCGAACGAACCACATGTCCTAGTCATCCATCCTCGGTGACTAGCGACCTTCTATCATCTCTTAGTATAACTCGTACTGCAATAGCTCCAACATCCGGGGCAATATCTCGTCGTTCGCAGCAATAACTGGCTCACTCGTCTGCACGCTGAACCGTGCCTTAATCATCATGAATAAGCAATACATCAACGGTCATAAAAATCTGGTTGACCTCTATCAGTGGCTCAATCCTCTAGGGCTGATCTGTACGTCTGAGTAATCTCATACAGCAATCCACCCAACGCTCGTGGCGCAAAAACACAATAAAAAG
The DNA here is from genome assembly GCA_030015575.1 of Agapanthus africanus. Classification (NCBI taxonomy): domain Eukaryota; kingdom Viridiplantae; phylum Streptophyta; class Magnoliopsida; order Asparagales; family Amaryllidaceae; genus Agapanthus; species Agapanthus africanus. The sequence continues at coordinate 114,282,848 of CM057347.1, forward strand.
ATACATCTCTGCAATCGTGTGTCGCCGGAATCACGCCCTGGTCAGTCCTCGTTCTTGACGAGCTCGTGCTGACCGCAACTCTAGCCGTAGCTCTCCCTGCCCGTAATCATGGCAGCAAAACCATAACTGGTACCGATGAGGCTAGATTATAGGAAGGAATATAATACTGAACAAAGAAATGTACATCCTAAGGCTTCTTAAGTGGAGTAGCGTATCGTAAGTATGCCGCGGAACATACCCACGGTACGTCACTATACTTTAGTCACCTATTCTATCAACCAAGGGTCATCCTATGCTCCGAAGGTAAAACCTAACGCTCTGATACCAACTTTGTCACGACCCGAAAGGTACGGAACATGACCGGCACTTAAATTACGAAACGTCTCGAGACGTACGTAATCTAAGTAAGCCAAAACCCAGAAATCAAAACTAAAGAAGCATTAGAGTGAAGGAAAATCAACTTAAAACAAGTAGTTTTAATAGCATAAGCCGAATTATGCGTTTTAAAAAAAACATCAAGTATTTTCTGAAAATTTCGGCAGAGTCTCCTTTGTAAATACTGGCTCCCAAACGGGATACAACATGAATAGTATACGAAATCAATAAAAAGGCATCCCCAAGCGGGAGCTAGCTCTTCGTCAATCGACGGTCACAACCACATAAGCAATATAGTATACAACGCCAAGGACGAGGATCAAAACTCAAAAGGAAACTCAAACAGCAAGAAATCCATAGAAATACAACGCGCGACTCTAAGGTCGAAAGAATAAACATCACTGGTCTCTATCTCAGAAATAAATACATGTTTGGTTGATGGAATTTACTAGATACAACTGAATAATATTATACAAAGTATAATGATGGGTACGATACCAATAAACCCACCTACTAGAAAAATCACCCGAAGGAAGCAGTGCCAGCAAAGCCGTAATGAAAGCTGTACGATAAAACCTGCAAGAACTGAGGCACAACGGGGGTGAGTTGCCAACTCGTGAATAGAATACATCTACGAACAGGAATCGCATGTATGACGCAATACTAGGTCATACGATCATAATATATCCTCAAATATATATAACACGCAGCCTATAACAATGGCTAGGGTAAATATATAACCCGAGTGTAATCCCATGCGCCCGTGTCAGAGCCTCAGGTAGCAATATATTATATGGATGGTGTATGAATGCATGAAACAGAATGCATGTACTGAAGAAAACTGCTTTCATAAATTAGTGAGATTTCTGTATCTTTTAAGAAAACGAGGTATCATAAATGAAATCAGCATAAACAGTGCATAGCATCGACACAAAACAAATATCCAAATATCTCGATATCTCTGTGTCACAATCTCTGTACGTCAATATCTCAAATATCTCTGTATGTCTCAATCTCACTATCTAGGGCGCCGTCAGTGCAGACCGGCCCCTACCATCAATCTCAAGACCATGACGGTATCCTCCAGATATCCGACGCGTCGGGTAAAATCACCGGTAGGTAGTGCTCCCCTGCCAGGCTCACATCGTCATCATCACGCACTTCTTGCCTCAGGGTACCTTACCGGGTCCACCATGTACCCGAAATGGTTCATCCGTCTCCTCGAATCGGGTCTCGAAATCCATCAGCAAACTCATGGTGGACGACTCATACATCATGGGAAAACTGTGCTTTTCATTTAAAAAAAGAGAGAGAAGAAGTTTGTATAAGTTTTGCGGTTTTCCCCCCAAATCCAGAAAATCTCATGGAAATCCGAATCCAAAACCTCAATAGCACGTAAAATAGTGAATATATGCATGAGAATCCATGAATGCGGCATAACAATGAATAACAGTATGCATGAAGTGACAAGTAATAACTACAATGTCTAATCTGGCATATAAGGCAAGTACACTAATATCATCTCAAAACTACTATCTAACTAGCTAAGTCAAGCAATAATATTCTCTAAGTGTACGTGACATGGCAATTACTGATGAAGATGTGTGTGAGCCGGCAAGTAAGTGTACGTGGTACATACGCATCATCGGTAGTGGTGTTGGTGTCCTAACAGCATGATATCAATAATGGAATATGAGTCACAATAAGTATGCGATGCGGAGCAACAGCAATAATGAGCGGGAGCTAAATACTAGACACAAAGATAACAATCTATATTTAATATAAATCTAGTCTAACAACTACAATAAACAAAATGGCTAAGCTAACTGGCTACTGAAGGTAAGGAAACCGCCTAACCTCTGAGTCGATACATATACCTACATGTATATGTTAGTCGGTGATCCTGCCTCAAAAATATCACATCCGATACCATATCTATAACCAGACATTCCTAAGTCAAGAGTACGGATCAAACATCAATATATAGCTCGTACGTAAATCCGTCGTACGGCATCCCCAAATCTGGGTACAGGTCAGTATCACATTCATCATTTGGTATCCTCTTTATCAAAGATCATAATCAGGGGTACTGATCTACGTCTAGTACAATACTAATATCATCAATCTAATCATGATCTGACTGCTGATTTACAACCTCATACAAACTGATATCATCATCATATATCGTCATAAAGAGGTATACATCGCCTAATGCGACCTATTATGAATATCTTATCATATCTTATCTCATATCACGATCACATGTCAACCATTCAATGTATAACACTATTCACATATATCGTTGTCCCAAGATCCGCTATAACATTAGGACGTATCTCAAATACGAATCCTGCTATATCACCGATCTCACGGTCTCAAATCAATCTCATCGACTCACCTCAAATCCCAAACACTATCTTCAAATCCAGTATGTGAACACATAGTCCCATACCCATGTGAACACATAAATACATATTCCCGTATAAGCACAAATGAAAGAAGAATGTATGCAAGTATGGGTGTGTGTGTGTGTTAGTGTATATGCCCTAGAGGCCATTACTATATCATACTAGTTTGTATATTACTTAATGGAAGCTTGGGATATTCACCTTGTATATACAATCTTGCTCAAAATAGTAGTATGCTACTTGGTTTGTTTCTACTTCAATGTGTACATGTGTTTATTTTAGTATATCGCCTATACACATTAGTGGAGCCCTTAGGATCTTTACTTGATTACCAGCGTTGTGATGGCAGTCACACTAGTGGGGCTGGGTAATCTATAAGCACATCCTTATGCAGGTCCCTGGTCGCAGGACTATCGAGACAGGGCATCGATACTCCGGAGTAGACTAGCGCATGCGCTTCTCATCCCAGTGTGGGAGACGGTCTGTCCCACAGCCGTCGGTACGTCGTACTTGAGATAGTATGCGGGTGCTCGTTGGGTTACGAGTACACTGGACAGGACTCGTCGGGAACTGACTAGTTGGTATTATGCCTATCGTCAGTTATCAGTTCCCAGGTGACATGAGTACAGCTTAGTCCGCTGACTTGACACTGTCACTTCGCCTCGAGTGTGTTCCCACTGTACTTTGATTACTACCCTACCACGGCTCAAAGGAGTCGTGCAAACAGGTGGTAGTTGGGTGCAGTCCTGAAGCACTTGGAGGCAGTGACGGTTAGACAGGATTCGTCTCTCCCGGTATTAGGGGTTGACATCGCGCTGTGTCTAGGAGAGCCATTACACGAGTAGTCCCTGGCCAGGGCAAACGAGATATACTGGTAGGCTTCCAGTGTTATCTCAGGGTGTTTTGGGCTTCACTCCGACACGACTTGTACCGCTATTGGGGGACTGACGTTTACCGCCCCCTAGGCCCGCCATGCGATGTATCAGAAGAACAGACCGGACTGTACGGAGAATGTCACATTCAGGCTCAGTAGGAGTTCAGATGGGTTTCGCCTCGTCAGTCTTCTTGTCGGCATCTACCTGGGGACCGTTACGCACAGCTAGTGCCGCTTGCGGTCTGTGGTTAAACCCACTGCCAGCGTAGTGTCGAGTCTTTAGAGTCCCACACAGAAAGCTATTCGCCTTTAGGCAAAAGAGTAGAGGTCGCATGGTTTTGCGACAGGTCGCATGGTTTTGCGACAGGGTTCGGTCACATCCGTGCACTTGTGCACGTACACTGTCCGGACAGTTCACACTAGCGGGCTTTGTTTTAAGCCAGATCCTAGTGTACCTTTTGGGATTGGTTTTATCCAGTATGCATTCGTGTTCCTCGGAACGCGGATGCGGGTGTGTATGCACAGTTGACGGAGAGACAGAGGCAGAGGATTCTCATTAGGGTTGTTGACCGTTGACAGTTGACTATTGGCTTTTTGCTCAATCCTAATGAGAATATGATATGTGATTAACAATTATATTAATTAAGTATTATGGTGACATGGTTGTTGAGGGATTGACTTTGTTGACTTGTTGATTTTGTTGACCGGTTGACTAGGCTTAACTAGTTGACCATCATGATAACTATAGCTATCATTTCATGGCAAAGACTTTTGCTTGCTTGCTCTTTTGTGCAAAATGAGTGCATGAAATGATATGGCTATGGATGCTTAAACCATCACATAATACTTGATTGATATGAGGTGTTATGATTGTTTTGGATTATGAGAGCCAAATGAGAAAAGTCTTCTCTCATTCTTTCATGCTCATTTCTCTCTCTTGTTCTTGAGCTCTCATCTCCTCCTCTTGCTCTCCCTCTCTTGACTCTATGGTTCACTTGTCTCATGAGTTGAGAACCAAGAACCATAGATAAAATCCCATACAAACTCTTCTCTACTCACTCTAGTTCACAAGGTTTAGCAAACCGAGTGAACTAGTTTCTTCAAAGTTCGAAGAAGGAGCCAAAGGTTGAAGCTTTCAGGTGGATCTATCTTCGGCGCAAGGAGACGACGGGAAGAAGCCGATTCGGACGACCATCGAAGCTTGAAGAAGAAGGAGTTCGAGAAAAAGAAAGGTATAACCCCCTAACCGAGTAGTTAGCAACTCGTAGTTAGGTTGTTAGTTAGATGTTTAACAAAGATCCGGGTTTTAAGTCCATGTTACCACCTCTAGAAAATTGTTTTTCACCAAATTCCGCATGCCCGAAAGTACCGGGAGAGGTAGCATGGACTTACAGTGGTATCAGAGCCTGGTTAAACTCTATCTAACATGTTAGCAAAGTAATTAGAAATTCGATCGGAGAAAAAGTCGCGAAATACACCCGAAATTCAAAGTTGCTGTCGATTTTTAAAGTTCTGTAAAAGTAATAAATCATGCTTCAAAAATCGACTCAGGGTTTTTAGAGTATACTGTAGAAAGACGGTCCTCTGATCTCATCAAAGAGCCGCGGAAACGCGGCAATAGCTTGCTATTGCCGCGGTTCCGCGGCCGTATTGGCTCCTCTCTGGATTTTCTTTGCTACAGTATATTCAGTCGGGTATTTTGGGATTTTTGGAATATGTATTTTCTGCCCAGATTTTCCAGAACGAAAATTTTGTGTTAAAGGCCTGAAAATCCGTATTTTTGATCGAACTTCTAAAAGACTTAAGCTGACGGGTTTTTCTGTGATGTGATATTTGTATTGAACGTCTACTAATCGCTATATGTCGATTAGTGGGGGTTATACAAATCTGTGATCTGTAATGTCATTGGAATGTGTATATGAATTCATTGGATTGTCGCAGGTGAATAGCCAGGGGTTATGAGACGAGAGTTTTCTTTTCTTTCAATTCATGTAAATTTATAAATTGATGTAATAATTATTTGTATGGCCGCACAACCGGATCGGGGTTGTAGCCGTCATTGTATAATTTCTTTTTCCTGTTTTTGCTCCTAGGATAGACCCATGGAGGGGGTGCACAAACTACCGGGTATGCCGAAGTGCCGAGTGGCCTACTCAAGGAGTTGAGGGAGGTTGCTTCGCTTTGGGTACTTGGCGGGTAGTTTGCCACACCCGTAGGGGTTTTGGGTGGGGTATTGGCTATTCACCGCGACCGTGTAATCTGCTTTTCGTTACAGGCTCGTACGAATTGCGGATTCCTAGTATATCCAATGTGTTCATCTGTGATCTGAAATGGCTATCATTGCAATATATCTATATATGATATTATTTAGGCGTTGCTTATGTTTTACAGCCGTGCTAGCCCAGCCCCCGCTCTGTCGTTAGTTAAGTAACCTAACGGGTAATGACGGGGCCCCGTGGCGAATGCGAATGGCATAAGCGTACGTCATATTTTGGTTGTTTTCTGCAATGGTAGGATTAAATGATGGGACGCATTAAAAGAACTAATGCAAGAATATCACGCATTAAAAGAACTAATGCAAGAAAATAAACCAAGTAAAAATCGTTGGAACACTTCCGAAAAACCACTCGGTTCTTTTCAAAACTAACTTTTAAATGCGGAGCTTGAGCCACTCCTTCTAAAAGCTATCTCGTTCCTTCGATTATATCAAGTTCACTATGTTCAAGGTTTCGCCAAAACCATTCGTAGCCTTCCATCGTTTCGTATGAATATTCAATTGTATTCAAGCTATGTTTGTTGACCTTCGTCAAGGCATAGTGGTTGGTAGCTGTTGGGTGTTCATATGTAGCATAGATAGATGCGTTGGTTTGGGACAGTCGTATTACCTTGTTGACCTTCGTCAAGGGTATATACAGGTGGGTTCAAATTAACCTGGATAATGACGGTAGAACTTGACATGTGACTTATGATTTGTTGACCTTCGTCAAGGTCATAAGAGCATGGGGCAAAAATCCACATCGGGAGTTTCAAAAGAACTGAAACTTGCTAGCGCTGCATACCATTTGGAGTGTGATGATTCTGGTAGGATTCCTTCAGTTTTGTCACGCAATGATATTTGGATCCCGATCCTACTGTGAGTATATGCTACTCCTCGGGAAATTTCTCACTTAACGATCAATGCTATAAACCAAGTAGGTGTCTAGAAAGGTGTTAGCGGGGCTACGCCCACAGGGAAAAGAGGTTATTTAATTAAGAAACTTCGCGAAAGCGTTGGAAAACCTCCCTCGAAGTACCGACACTAGCCTGGCTGAACGGTTAAGCAAGTATTGTACGGTGAGATTGATCCCGACTAATTCTTCCTTTATGGTTTGAGGAGGGATTCGAGAGACAGTGGGAGCCATCCTGTTTAGATAAATTAAAAACCAATCTAAACTTGTAAGAGCATCATGCTGAGTGTTTTCTTCTCTCTCTCTCAATTGCAGCGACCCAGTGACCACACCTAGGTTACATCTAGATAATAAAATGACTGAACCTGACTGTTATGACTGGCAAAGGTCTGTCCAGATGTCCATTGCCCATAACAAGCTGGGACACCTCTTAACTGATCATACCCCTACCGTCTCAGGTCCAGTTTCCCCTGTCACGGATGATTACATCCGCAGGACATTGGAAAAGGATTGTGCGAAAGCCAAGTGCCTCGTGTTAGCCTCAGTTGATGGTGCAAACCAGAGGCAGCGCGAGAAGATGGACTCAGTTTCTATCTTCCTCCATAACAAAGTTTTATATGGAGAGCAATCTCGTATCGTAAGATATGAGACCTTGAATGAATTGCTTCAAGCGAGGTTGGCTGTCGGGTCATCTGTAAGGGACAACGTCCTTACAGAGACCAGCTATTTTGAGCTCACGGACCTGGAGACCACGTTGGAGAATGGGTCAAGTACTGACTTAATTCTACAGTCCCTGCCCTCTGCTTATTCCCTGAAGGAAACCAGGGAAGAAGAAGGAAAAGGAAGGGCAAAAGTTTCGGGACTGGATATGGTTAAAGAGGGACGTTCCTATTGTAACGGGAATGAACATTGGCAGAAGGATTGCAGGGCTTGCAAAGCCAGTAGCCAGAATTCGAAGCATGTTGTGGCTTCGGCTTCGAGTGTGTTTGTAATTGAGAACTATATGTCAGTTAACCCTACTTCCTGGGTATTGGATACCGGATCAGGATCTCATATCTGTAATTCGTTACAGGCTCTGAGAAACCGTAGGGTTATCAGGAAAGGTGATATGACTCTCAGGGTTGCTAACGGAATGAGCATGGATGCTGAATCCGTAGGGGAATATCATCTTGGACTGACAACTGGGCAGATATTGATTTTCCGTAACTGTTTGTATGTACCAGGTGCGACTTGTAATATCATATCTGTATCCTTACTTTCTAAGGAAGGATATGAATTTACTTTTGTAAGCGATGTAGTACACATCTACCTAAATCAAGTTCTGATTGGGTCAGGTACATTACAGAACGGAATATACGTGTTAAATCAAGCTCAGATTTTCAGTGTCCAGAACACACTTAAAAGAAAGTCTCCGGAAACAAATCAGGCTTTCTTATGGCATTGTAGACTGGGTCACATTAATGAGACACGATTAACTAAGTTACATAAAGAAGGGTACTTGAATCCGTTCGAGTATCAGTCTTATGCCACTTGTGAATCTTGTCTCATAGGAAAGATGACAAAGACTCCGTTCACTGGATGCGGAAAAAGAGCGAGCAAGCTCTTGGGACTCATACACAGTGATGTGTGTGGTCCAATGTCTACACATGTGCGAAGTGGTTATTCATACTTCATTACTTTCACAGATGATTTCTCTAGGTATGGACATGTCTTCTTAATGAAGCACAAATCCGAGGCCTTTGGGAAATTTCAAGAATACAAGAATGAAGTTGAAAAACAAACTGGCAAAAGTATCAAGATTCTAAGATCGGATCGAGGTGGAGAATACTTGAGTGCCGAGTTTCTGGGCTACTTAAAAGAGAATGGAATTCTCTCTCAACTTACTCCTCCATACACACCACAACACAACGGTGTATCGGAAAGGCGGAATCGAACCCTATTGGATATGGTTCGTTCCATGATGAGTAAGGCTGAGTAACCGCGATCTTTCTGGGGTTATGCACTAGAAGCAGCTGCATATCTCTTGAACAAGGCTCCAACCAAGACTGTGCCTACCACCCCATATCAGATGTGGAGTGGGAAGAAACCCTGTCTTAAGTATCTTAAGGTATGGGGATGTCCAGCTTTTGTAAAAAAGCAGCATACGGACAAGCTCGAGGCACGCTCAGTACTGTGTAAGTTTGTGGGATACCCAAAGAACTCCAGAAGGTATCTTTTCTATTCCGCAGAAGAACAAAAAGTTTTTGTTTCTCCGCATGCCCACTTCTTGGAAACTGAATTTTTGGAAAATCAGATAAGTGGGGGCGCAATAGAACTGGAAGAAATTCCAGAACCACAAGCTGTTACTGAAATCTTGGATGAACCAGACGTTTCAAGAGAACCGGACATTCCTACGCCGCTCCGCAGAAGTAGTAGGCAGTCTCATCCGCCCGAGAGATACTTCGGTTTTCTCATAGACGGGGATAGAGAGGATTGCACAGTTAATTATGATGAGCCTACTAGCTTCCAGCAAGCCATTCAGAGCGGTGACTCGGTAAAATGGCTGGATGCAATGCGGACCGAGATGGAGTCCATGTACACCAACAAAGTTTGGACTTTGGACTTTGCTCCAGAAGGGGTAAAACCCGTAGGCTGCAAATGGATCTTCAGAAAGAAGATTGGTGTAGATGGGCAGGTTGAAACCTATAAAGATAGGCTTGTTGCAAAGGGTTTTCGTCAAAGACCTGGTTTGGACTATGACGAGACCTTTTCTCCGGTAGCCATGCTTAAATCCATTCGGATCCTTCTTGCCATTGCTGCCTTCCACGATTATGAGATCTGGCAGATGGACGTAAAGACGGCTTTCCTAAATGGAAATTTGGAAGAGTGCGTCTATATGGATCAGCCAGAGGGATTCATTCAGAGTGGGATCAGCGGTAAAGTGTGCAAGTTGCTCAAGTCCATCTATGGACTCAAGCAGGCATCGCGGAGTTGGAACATCTGCTTTGACGATACTGTCAAAGAATTCGACTTTGTCAAAAACCCAGATGAACCATGCATTTACAGTAAGATTGTAGGGAGAAATGTGGTATTCCTCGTCTTGTACGTCGACGACATTCTCCTAATAGGAAATGATATTCCTATGCTACAGTCAGTCAAAGGATTCTTGTCGCAGAGTTTCTCCATGAAGGACCTGGGCGATGCCAACTACATTCTGGGGATCCAGATCTTTTGTGATAGATCTAAAAGGATGTTGGGACTTTCACAGTCAAGGTACATCGACACCATACTGAAACGATTAAGTATGGAAGATTCCAAGCGCGGTAATCTACCGGCTTGTCACGGAATCACCCTCTCCAAAGAGATGTCTCCCAAGACTGATTTGGAAAGGGCTCTCATGTCATCAATACCCTACGCATCTGCGGTAGGCTCTATTATGTATGCGATGTTATGTACCAGACCAGATGTAGCATACGCATTGAGCGTTGTAAGCCGGTATCAGTCGAACCCAGGGGAGAAACACTGGATAGCAGTAAAGAACATTCTCAAGTACCTGAGAAGGACTAAGGAGATGTTCTTGGTGTATGGCGGAAAAGACCTCCAGATTGAGGCCTTTGCTGACTCCAGCTTCCAGAGTGACAAGGATGACTCTAAGTCCATGTCGGGTTATGTCTTTACCCTCAATGGAGGGGCGGTTTGCTGGAAGAGTTCCAAGCAGGAAACCGTTGCTGACTCAACTATGGAAGTGGGGTACATAGCTGCTTGCGATGCCGCAAAGGAAGCTGTCTGGATGAAGAAGTTCCTCACGGAACTTCAGGTGGTTCCTACCAGTGTTGATCCAATACCGCTGTATTGTGACAACAATGGCGCTATAGCTTTAGCGAAGGAACCCAGGTCCCATCAGAAGTCCAGGCACATTTTGAGGCGGTTCCACCTGATCAGGGAGATCATTGATCGCCGGGAGATCGAGGTAAAGAGAGTAAATTCAGAAGATAACACTGCAGATCTATTCACCAAGGCCTTGCCCCAGACTCAGTTTGAGCGGCTGATCGAGATGATAGGTCTTCGATACGCCAGTACATGGCCTTAGTGAAAGTGGGAGATTGTTAGTATATATGCCTTAGAGGCCATTACTGTATCATACTAGTTTGTATATTACTTAATGGAAGCTTGGGATATTCACCTTGTATATACAATCTTGCTCAAAATAGTAGTATGCTACTTGGTTTGTTTCTACTTCAATGTGTACATGTGTTTATTTTAGTATATCGCCTATACACATTAGTGGAGCCCTTAGGATCTTTGCTTGATTACCAGCGTTGTGATGGCAGTCACACTAGTGGGGCTGGGTAATCTATAAGCACATCCTTATGCAGGTCCTTGGTCGCAGGACTATCGAGACAGGGCATCGATACTCCGGAGTAGACTAGCGCATGCGCCTCTCATCCCAGTGTGGGAGACGGTCTGTCCCACAGCCGTCGGTATGTCGTACTTAAGATAGTATGCGGGTGCTCGTTGGGTTACGAGTATACTGGACAGGACTCGTCGGGAACTGACTAGTTGGTATTATGCCTATCGTCAGTTATCAGTTCCCAGGTGACATGAGTACAGCTTAGTCCGCTGACTTGACACTGTCACTTCGCCTCGAGTGTGTTCCCACTGTACTTTGATTACTACCCTATCACGGCTCAAAGGAGTCATGCAAACAGGTGGTAGTTGGGTGCAGTCCCGAAGCACTTGGAGGCAGTGACGGTTAGACAGGATTCGTCTCTCCCGGTATTGGGGGTTGACATCGCGCTGTGTCAAGGAGAGCCATTACACGAGTAGTCCCTGGCTAGGGAAAACGAGATATACTGGTAGGCTTCCAGTGTTATCTCAGGGTGTTTTGGGCTTCACTCCGACACGACTTGTACCGCTATTGGGGGACTGACGTTTACCGCCCCTTAGGCCAGCCATGCGATGTATCAGACGAACAGACCGGACTGTACGGAGAATGTCACATTCAGGCTCAGTAGGAGTTCAGATGGGTTTTGCCTCGTCAGTCTTCTTGTCGGCATCTACCTGGGGACCGTTACGCACAGCTAGTGCCGCTTGCGGTCTGTGGTTAAACCCACTGCCAGCGTAGTGTCGAGTCTTTAGAGTCCCACACAGAAAGCTATTCGGCTTTAGGCAAAAGAGTAGAGGTCGCATGGTTTTGCGACAGGTCGCATGGTTTTGCGACAGGGTTCGGTCACATCCGTGCACTTGTGCACGTACAGTGTCCGGACAGTTCACACTAGCGTGCTTTGTTTTAAGCCAGATCCTAGTATACCTTTTAGGATTGGTTTTATCCAGTATGCATTCGTGTTCCTCGGAACGCGGATGCGGGTGTGTATGCACAGTTGACGGAGAGACAGAGGCAGAGGATTCTCATTAGGGTTGTTGACCGTTGACAGTTGACTATTGACTTTTTGCTCAACCCTAATGATAATATGATATGTGATTAACAATTATATTAATTAAGTATTATGGTGACATGGTTGTTGAGGGATTGACTTTGTTGACTTGTTGATTTTGTTGACCGGTTGACTAGGCTTGACTAGTTGACCATCATGATAACTATAGCTATCATTTCATGGCAAAGACTTTTGCTTGCTAGCTCTTTTGTGCAAAATGAGTGCATGAAATGATATGGCTATGGTTGCTTAAACCATCACATAATACTTGATTGATATGAGGTGTTATGATTGTTTTGGATTATGAGAGCCAAATGAGAAAAGTCTTCTCTCATTCTTTCATGCTCATTTCTCTCTCTTGTTCTTGAGCTCTCATCTCCTCTTCTTGCTCTCCCTCTCTTGACTCTATGGTTCACTTGTCTCATGAGTTGAGAACCAAGAACCATAGATAAAATCCCATACAAACTCTTCTCTACTCACTCTAGTTCACAAGGTTTAGCAAACCGAGTGAACTAGTTTCTTCAAAGTTCGAAGAAGGAGCCAAAGGTTGAAGCTTTCCGGTGGATCTATCTTCGGCGCAAGGAGACGACGGGGAGAAGCCGATTCGGATGACCATCGAAGCTTGAAGACGAAGGAGTTCGAGAAAAAGAAAGGTATAACCCCCTAACCGAGTAGTTAGCAACTCGTAGTTAGGTTGTTAGTTAGATGTTTAACAAAGATCCGGGTTTTAAGTCCATGTTACCACCTCTAGAAAATTGTTTTTCACCAAATTCCGCATGCCCGAAAGTACCGGGAGAGGTAGCATGGACTTACAGTGTGTATGTGTGGTGCAACCACTACTCTAGGGTTTCGCAACACTAAACCTATCCAACGACACCTAAAGTCTATCTTTATCATCAATAAACTCAACAATATAATCAATATATATGTGTGTATACGTATTCGTATACATCACCACGAACTGCGGGGGTGCTATACGCCATCCAGCCGACTTCTCCCCGTAGATATAAATCTACTCACCTGGTCCTCGCTCGCCGGTGCCGACGTCGCCACGCGCTTGCTTGTTGTCTCGAAGTCCACATGAGGTACCTACATATCATATCGCACCGTATCGCATTAAAATCGGACTCATGACCAAAACGACACACGAATCCCATATAGGTCAAAACCTATGGTTGCTTTCACAAATCATCTCAAAAACCCTCGACGTCGGCGTACAAACGCGAAACCATCGAGAAAAACCCAAACACACACATTTACACAATCACAAGCACTAATTATAATATAAAATAGCTTAAAATTCACAGAAACCTCAAACTCACTTTAAAAGCTATTTTTCCAAAAATCTAGCAAGCCAAATTACCCGTTTTAGTACAAAATTCGACGTTTAAACAAATCTAGCGGCCGCAATATCCACTCAATATCATAACCAAGTCATATAAACCATTAACTAGATTTTAATCTCACTTTTTATATTAATTACGAAAAATCTAGTTTGCAAAACAAACATAATTATGACAATTTACATATAACAATTTGCAATTTAACACCCAAGCTAGGTTTTACATATTTTAAGATGTCAAATTATACATTTCAACCTTGATGATATAATAAAAACCCTAATTTAAAACACAACCCTCACTAGATTTTTAATTTCATCTAATGCAATAATAAAAACCTAGTAAGCAAAATGGCTTAAATATTACAATTCCAACTTAACAATTTGCAAACTAACAATTTGATTATGTTTCACATTTCACAAAATGATGAATTCCACTTTGCAACCATAATCACACAACAAAAACCCTAACTATAATCTAATCCTTCTCTTGAAAACCCAAATCTTTCAATTAAACCATAATTAAGCACCTAATAAGCTACATTAAGGAATTTAAACCAACAATTGAACAATAGGTCAAAAGTTATATCTCACAATCCATGATCAAACTTGAAATCTTGACCTCCAATTTGAAATCCTTGCACCAAGATCCATGCTAAAAGAGATAAGGGAAAATGGGTAGGGCTTTGATTTGAATTTTAGTTTTGATTTTAGATGGAAATTGGTGAATTTTTTTGAGGGAAAATGATGGGAGAAGAGGGAAGGGGGGCTACTGTTGGGGGCCTGCAATTTTCGGCCAGGTATGGGGGGGGGGTGAGGGAGGAGAGAGAGTGAGGTGGAGAAAGTGGGGAGAAAAGTCAAAGTCCGCATTGACTTCTTTCATTTTCTTTTCTTTTCTTTTCAAAAGTGAGGTGATTGGAGAGAGAGAGAGGGAGGGGGGCTGTCAAAAGGGGGCCGACCGCATGGGGAGAGGGAGAGAGGGTGAGGTGTGGGTGTGTGGGTTAGGAAAAAAGATAAATGTATTACCCCAATTCCCATTAACACAACATTCACTAATTAAGCCATTTTTCTTCGATATTTTCTAAACCGTTTTGGCAAACCATTTCATTTCAAAAACAATATTTTACATGTCAGTTTAGTGTTTCATGAATTATAAAATTTGCATCAACCCACTCCAATTTGTAATTTTCCCTAATTAAGTGTATTAGTGACGGCTTAAAATAATATTAAAATAATTAATTTCGGAAATTTTTTCAGAAAATTTGAAATTTCACCAGTGGCTCAATAAACACCAAATACTAGCAATTACATAGCTAGAATATGTATATTTAATTTTATAATAAAGATATTTGTATTTTGACTTTTTACAGAAAACCCCCTTATTTTACCGATTTTTCCGAAATTTCACCGAAACGATTTTCAAAACGTTACAGGCAGTTTGTGGGTTGACCCCGGCTTTGACGAGGGTTGATTTTCTACCATCTGGAAGATCAATAGTAAGATTGTTCTTGACTCGCCACAGTTTTAGTAAAATAGAATTTTTCAGAAAACAGTAGAGAGAGTATGGTAGAACTGGAAGTGATTCCAGAACCACAGACGATTACTGAAAATTTAAAAAGAACCTAAAGATTCAACCAGGTTTGACATTCCATTAGCCACTCCGCAGATATGGTGGGTAACCTCAGGCACCCGAGAGGTACTCCGGTATCCTCAAGGACGGTGATAGGGAGGTTCTTGTTTACCCAGACTTGACACTACTGTTGTTCCAGGCTATGAGACTGTCACGACCCGAAAGTACCGAGCGTGACTGGCACTTAAATTACGAAACGTCTCGAGGCGTACGTAATCTAAGTAAGCCAAAACCCAGAAATCAAAACCAAGTAAAGAAGTAGAGTGAAGGAAAAACCAATTTTTAAGTAAGAAGTTTAACAACATAAGCCGAGGTATGCATTTTTAAAACATCAAGTCTTTTCTGAAAATTTCGGCAGAGTTTCCTTTGTAAATACTGGCCCCAAACGGGGTACAATATGAATAGTCTACGAAATGATAAAAGGCATCCCTAAGCGATAGCTTGCTCTTCGTCAATCGATGGTCACAACTACGCAAGAAATATAATATACAACGCTGAAGGGCGAGGATCAAAACTTAAAAGAAACTCAAAATCAACATGAAAACCATAATAAAACAACGCGTGACTCTGAGGTCGAAATAATAACAACTGGTTTTCTAAGTCTGAAAATAATATACAAGTCTGGTTGATGGAGTTTCTAGATACAACTGAAATAATAAATACACAATGGTGGTCACGATGCAAGTGAACCCACCTACCAAAGTAATCACCCGGAAGGAATAGTGTGCCAGCAAGCCGCAACGAAACCTGTACGGCAAAACCTGCAAGAAACTGTGGCACAACGGGGGTGAGTTGCCAACTCGTGAGTAGAAAACATCACAGAGCAGAAATCGCATATATGACGCATTCTAGGTCATATCAAGTAATATCCTCAAATAATATCCTGATCCATCTACATATAAGTGCAATACCACGTGCTCGTGTCAGTGCCTCAGATTGCAACATATCAGATATATATATGATGCATGAATGCATTACGAATGAAAACAGAATACATCATGAGTGAGACAACTGTTTTCTTTATTTAATGAGATTTCTGTATGTATATAAATCGAGTATCATCAATGAAATCAACAGAGAAATCAGTGTTAAGTATCGACACAAAACATAAATCTCAATATCTCATTATCCCAGGCTCCGGCTATCCGGACTGGCCTGTATCAACAAATCTCAATATCTCAGTATCTCAAATCTCAATACCTCAATACCTCGGGCTCCGTCAGTTCGGATCGGCCCATATCACCAATCACACGACCACGAATGGTATCCTCCGGATATCCGCTGCGCCAAACAATCACCGGTAGGCAGTCTGCCCCTGTCGGGCTCATCGTCTACAACTCGAGCTTCTTTCCTCGGGGTACCATATCGGGTCCACCATGTACCCGCAGACGGTTCATCCAACTCCTCGAATCGGGTCTCGAAAACTATCTCAGAACCGAGAAAACATCACGGTGGACAATATTCATAATTTCAAGGAAAACCGCATCTATCTCTTTAAAACAAATCATCAGTTTATAAAACTTTCACATGCGGTTTCTAAATCCAGAAATCTCAAGAAGGATCCGAAATCATAAAAATCATGATATCAGTAAACAGTGAATATCGGCATAAATCTCCATAATACTGCATGACCAATGAATATATGAATGTATCTGATATCATGCAATAAATACAATAGTTAAACTAGCATATGTAAGCTATAACATAGTGCAACTATCAACTAGCAAGCTATGTCAATGAATAGTATTCTCTAAAGTGTACATGACATGGCAATTACCGATGATAATGTGTGTGAGCCGGCAAGCTGGTGTACATGGAACATACGCATCATCGGTAATGGTGCTGGTGTCCTGACAGCAGGATTTCATAATAATTACAGATAACATATGTACAAGCATGCAATGCGATGAAACATCATGAATATACAGAAAGTGATGTAGTAACAGCAACACTGAAAAATATACCTACCCAATATACGAGTCATACAATTTGGTATTTAAAGTACTCACAATTCTCCACCTTTTAAAACAAGTATAACTCGAGCCCAGTCAAAAGGGTAAGGAAATCCACCTAAGTCTGAGTCGATTTATATATACCTAGTAGTCGGTGATCTCGCCTCAATAGTATCACGTACGATACAATATATATAATATAACATCCTCGAGTTAAGAATGCGGATCTATTATCAATATTCATCCCGTACGGTAAATCCATCGTACGACCTCCCAAATATGGGTACTGGTCAAATATCATGTTTATCTCATTTCTTATCTGGTATCCTTATCATCATATATCATGAACTGGGGTACAGATCTAAGTCTATTACAAACTGATACCATCAATAAATATATGTGCGGGTGTCTGAAACACCTCGCCTAACGATCCTCTATAATATTATGTCATATCTCCTAATACGAACCAAATCATATCACCGATCTCGCGGTACCATGCCCAATCACAATGACTCCCCTCAAATACTATACACTATTCTCAACATCCGTGTATACGTGTGTGAGTGTGTGTGTGTGTGTGTGTGTGTGTGTGTGTGTGTATAAGCACCAACATATCCATATATACATATGACGTATACACCCAAAAACATATCCCGTGTGTGTATGTGTATGTGTACAACCTTACTCTAGGGTTCACGCCTAAGAAACCAACTAAATCCTTTCTTAAATTCCCGCTAACACTAACCCATGATCTCCTAAAGCTTTTCTTACTAAGTGTTTATATCCTTCCATAACACATTTGAGTATATCTATATCACATCATATCATTTCTTACGACATTGCGGGGGTGCTATACGCCATCCACTCGACTTCCCCCGTAGATATATATCTACTCACCTCGATCTTCACTTGCCGATGCCGATGTCGCCACGCGCTTTCTCGTCATCTCGAAGTCCTCGTGAGGGTACCTACGTATCATAACACATCGTATCGCATTAAAATCCGACTCATGACCAAAACGACACACGAATCTCATATAGGTCAAAACCTATGGTCCGCTCATGCAAAAGAACCAAATAGCCCTCGACATCGGCATGCAAACGCCGATTGATCGAGAAAAACCCAAACGTACAATTCGTGGTTTCGCGACACACTAAACATATATATGAAATAGGGTGAAATCATCAAAACACATAAATTGATTAAATAGATTTATTACAAGAAACCTAGTAAGCATCAATTAGCCATTTTAAAACAAAACTTGATATTTTAACAATTCTAATGGCCATAATACTCATTAAACATCTTAAATAAGTAATACAAACCATTTCCACAATTTAATCTCATTAAGTTTCATTAACCCCAAAATTCTAGTTTGCAATTTATCCAATTTTAACAATTTTAAAGTAACAATACACAAATCAAAAATTTGACTAGGTTTTGCATGATCTAAGATGGTAAACTAAAATTTATAAATTTAATGATGTCATGAAGACCCTAATTAGATTTTTAATCTTACAATTTAACTTAATTTTAAAACCTAGTTTGCAATATAGCTTAATTATTACAATTTTAAAATAACAAATTGCAAACTAGCAACTAGATTCGGTTTTTCATTTCATAAAGTGATAAATTACACTTTGCAACATAATTATATAATAAAAACCCTAACTTGCATTCAAACCCCTCTCTTGAATTCTCAAGTATTGAAATTGGTACCATAATTAAACACCAATTATGCTAGATTCAAGTAATTAAACAACAAATTGAGCAAAGGGTTAGAATTTATACGCAACAAATTGAAGATCCCACAAGCAAACTTAGCCCTCCAAATTAGCTTCTTTTCACCAAGATCCATACTAGATAGGCTAAGGAAAAATGGGTAAGGCTTGGATTTGGGTTTTATGGGATTTCTTGTGTTGATTTTTGGGCATGTTATGAAGAAATTTTGAGGTGAAATGAGAAGAGAAGAGGGGGGCTGTTGCTGCAGTGAGGATGGGGGGTTCGGCCAAAATTGAGGGGAGGAAGAGAGAGAGAGAGTGAGGTTGGGGTGTGGGTTGAAGTCAACAAAGTCCACCTCATGTTAAATACCATACCTCATCAATTAATCTATTCATTCTTCTTTCTTTTCTTCTTTTATTTTTTTTTTCAAACTTAACAAGTGGGGAATTTTGTGGAGGAGCTGTACTCGGCCAGGTGGCATGGGGGTGTGTGTGGGAGAAATTTTCAAGTAAGAAAACCATAACTCAAATTAATTTATTATATTCTTTTAAATTTTCTTTTCTATTTAACCCTTCTCTAAATTTCAAAAACCATCTTGACAATTTTTTTTCATTTCAAAAACAACATGTTAAATTTTGGTTTAATGTGTCATGATGTACAAAGTTTGTATTAACCCATTCTAATTTGTAATTATCACTAATTAAATGTATAAGTGACGGCTTAAAATAATATTAAAATAATTAATTTCGGAAAATTTTTCAGTCAACTAGAAATTTGCAAGCAACTCAATAAATACCAAATACTAGCAATTACATAGCTAGAATAGGTATATTTGATTTTATGATGAAAGATAATTATATCTTGATTTTTACGGAAAACACCCGTTATTTTACCGATTCTCCGAAATTTCACCTAAACGATTTTCAAAGCGTTACAATCTTCCCCCTTAAAGAAATTCGGTCCATAAATTTAAACTAAAACTCCCCCAAATACTAAAACATTTCAGCAAGACAATCAAGTCGTCGGGGCTCCGAAATCCACAATACTTAAAACACATCTTAGCGCAATGCATGCGCATGAAAACGAGTATATAAACCAAAATCAAAACTCCGTCAAGCATCCCGCAATCATCGGAGTTATGGTGAATACACCAATGTCAAATCCAATACGAATCAACATGATATACTCAAAACTATAACATGTACATATAGTACGCATCGTAGTAAATTGTCAAAACATCTGAAAGAAATGCATGCCAAACTCCTTTCAAGTCGCTGTGCGATGCGTGTATCACTGCACAGTGGCGGACGTCTATAGTAAGAAAATAACTATATATATATATATCCTTTGTTTAATATGCACGTCCCGCCGTTTTGAAAACAATTTAGAAGGGTTTCCTTTTTAATACGTTTCGTGTCATCTCGGACACATAGGTAAATACTGAGACTATAGCCCCTCTTTGGAAATCCCTTCGATAGCTATCAATGCATGCAAAATATATCCAGGTACTGTCCTCGGACTAGTCCTGCTCAGTACTAAAACCAATAGCAAATATCATAAAAACGTACTGCTCTACAAGTAATAAATCCCAAAATGTGCATACGAAAGCCGCGTGCGTCTGGTGCACACGGAAATTGAAATCAATGAATGTACTCTACATGTGCACAGAAAAAAATCTAAGTGCAACGGGTTTACACGAAACACCTGCCAAAGGCAACGGGTGTGGCTGACAGCAACATCAGGTGCATCTGACATGCATGAAGAATCTCGATTTAGTGCATCTGGCGTGCACCTAAATCGCATCAAGTGCCTCAAGCATGCGCAAAATCCAAATCAAGTGTATCCATCATGCACGAATAAAATCTAAATCATGTGTATCCAACATGCACAAAATCCTATATTAAGCGCCGAACATGCGCAAAAATCCAATCCAAGCGCATCAATTATGCGCAAGAATCCAATCAAGTGCACAAGGTGCACGAAAACAAATATCGAGTATTACAATCGAAATCGACGGTATACAACACACCTAAAATCAAAATCCAAATCAGGTATACCGTGGTATATAATCTCACAACCATGTGCATCAGCGTACAAAAAAATCTAATCAAAACACTAAAAGTGCATGAAATCTATGCCGAAAACACAAGTCAAATCATATACATGCCATAGGCATGGAATTAAACTCAATGTCTCGAATGACATCAAAACGAAGTCAAGTGCAACTGTAGTGCACAAAATACGTATCAATGCACTGCAAGCATATGTGAACTATACCGAGTGCAAAACCCAAACCGAGTGCGTATCACATGCATAAAATCAACTCAACTGTATGAAATCCATGAAATCATGAACATGTGCATCCAAGGCACAGAAATGATATCAAGTGTAATAACTGTGCACAAATCATAAATATCCAGTAGGTGCAACCATGGTGCACGAAAACAAATATCATGAAACTCAGTCATCAAAACTCAATTATGCGAATAGATCGCCCAAAATACCGAAATCAAGTATGGCGGAAACAGTCCCGCTCAAGTACATCCTCTAAAGATCTCTGGCCAACTGTCATGTTCACTCCTAACATGTCTCGTTGATGGTGCCGAACTCTGGCCTGCTGGGTGTGCGTAAAATGACCGCTCCTGGGTCCAAGTCTTCTCGTATGGCATTGCAGAAAGGTCCTGTCGAGGTCTCTCCCAAATCTTGTTTCTGCCGAACTGTCCGGAGGTTATCACCCTTTACTATATCTTTTTCTTGTTCTCGAACAGCTGCATACTCATCACGACTCCTTCTGGAAGATATATCCATACATAACGCCTCTGTATTCGTGTCACATCTCTGATGTCGGCGGAGTGGAAAGTCATCTCATCAAGATCTCGTACGAACCTCTTACTCCACTTTCCTCTAATGTCAACTGCTTCGGACTCGCCTCTTCATGGTTGCATGGACTGTGCTCCAATGACTATACTCATATCTGGAGTCTCCCAGGTAATGCATCCCATCACATGATATCCGAATGAAGTCGAACCATTCGATCAATTCGTCAAAACCTCATAATCCCCCAAGAGCTCAATATCTTGAGTACAGTTTAATAATATCGAGTACATGGGTAACATTTCAAAAAAAAAATAAAATATTATTTTTGGGAATTTTTATAATTAAATAATATTATATTGAATATTTTAATAAGGCGGTATAATTAAATACCGATAAATTGAGGAAAATTTTTGAAAATTTTGGAAATTACTAAAATGAGGGCGCTTTATGTGATTTATGCAAATTATGAAATTTTATGATTTATTTGACACTATTTTAGTGCTAATCGCGACTAAAAATCACTAGTCGCGGATTAAGCGTGTTTTGTGCAAAACATGCACCATATCTTTTCACACTTGTGTTACATTTTCCTATATGGCTTTATCATCATTTTTCATTCTTTGCTTTGGGTTCACTATTGAGGAGAGAAGGAAAATAGAAAAGAAAAAGATAAAGGAATAGAATATTAGGTATGGGTGAGAGAGAGAAAGGTGAGGGGGTTACCTTTGACTAGCCATCCTCTCATCTCACCATTTTCATCACTCATTTCCTCTCCCCTCCCTCTCTTTGCTGCTGCTGCCGCCTCACTCCCTCCCCCTCTTCAACACTCTCAAACTCCATTAAAAACATCTCAAAACTCAATACCCATTTCAATAAAAAGATGCACAAGCTCACAAGCTATACTATGGACCAAGAAAGCTTTCATTTTGGCGCTGTGGAGGATTCATTGGTGCTAAATGAGGTATATCCTTTCACAAATAGTGTAGTGTTTCGGTTGCTTAAGCCTCTTTTCAAGTTTAGTTTCAATTTCGTGTAGTTTTGTGCACTTTGGACATTTCTAGAGAGGGTTAGGGTTAAGTTAAGATTTCATGGTGAACTTGAGTGTTTTGAGTGACCTTAAACCCCCCCCCCCCATGATGTTACAAACCCAGAACTTACACTAGATTAAAACTGAAACCCAAAATACGGAAAAACAGAAACTTTTGATGCCGGTTTGTGAACTTTGAGTGTGCAGGCCAACTTGGAATGAACTGGGATTTTTACTGGAAAAATAAACAACTCCAGAGACCCATTTTAGACCATAGGAACCCACTGTAGCAAGACGAACCACAATGGAGTCCCCAGGGCCGGCGAGACCGGATTTTCATGAGAGAGGGCTCGGCCACTTGGTGAGGGTGTGGGCCCAGGTTTCTTCTGTAGGTCACATATACCATATATATCACCCTAGTGTTGTTTGCTCACATGGTTTTCACCCTCATCCAAATCTGAGACCAATTTCCTACAATGTAGTATTATGACATTGCCACGACTTAAACTTTATATACTAAATCTTGGTTTTTGTGTTAGATTGGTAGTCTACAGGGAATCTGGAGTGACCCTAGACCTTTATAGGAAAAACTAGCAAGACCATTACCCTATATTGACTACTAGGAGACTACCCTACAAACATGACATCCCAACTCCCTACCAGGGCCGATGCCGCCGGAATTTTAGGGTAGGGGGCCAGCCACCTTGTGGAGTCAAGGGTCTTGGTTGCTTCCATAGCTCATTTACACTTTATACATCACTCCAGTATTGTTTTGGAACATTGTTTGCACCCTAATCAAAATCTGGGACTGAATACATGTGTTGCTATTTTGATTCGAGTTATGGTTTTGCGTATTTTAAATTCTGGATTTTAGTATTTGTGCTTTATCTCGATCATGTGACGTTTGTACGTTTATATCGAGTGATATCGGGTTGTTTTGCGAGGGCAAACCATAGGTTTTGACCTATGTGAGTTCCGCGTGTCGTTTTGGTTTTGACTTGCTTTTTAATGCGATACGATACGCTATGATGTGTAGGTATCCTCACGAAGACTTCGAGACGACAAGCAAGCGCGTGGCGACGTCGACATCGGCAAGCGAAGGTCAAGGTGAGTAGATTATATCTACGGGAGAAGTCGGGTGGATGGCTTATAGCACCCCCGCAGTTCGATGACTAGTATATATATATATATATATATCTTTTATGTGCGACATGGATTTTCAGGATATGTTTAGGTGTTCAATGGTTAGTTCAGGGTTATTAGAAGTGAACTAGTGTAGCTTCCTAGTCGAGAACCCTGGAATAGGTTTACACTCACACGCACACACATACTTACTGTTATACTTGTGCGTATTTTGGGAAGATATATATATATACACACACACACACACACACACATAGGTATGTGACTGTTTATATATATATACTCGTACACCTACACTTGGATGATGATGATAGTGGATGATATTTGGAGATGAGTCGATGAGATTGGGCATGATGCCATGAGATCGGTGATATAATGTGGTTCGTATTTTGAGATACGACCTGAGATTTTAGCAGGCCTTTGGACATGTGCTTTCATACACGCGCACGCACGCGCACGCGCGCGTGCACACACACACACACACACACACACATATATATAGATGGAATCCGTTTGTACTAGACTTAGATCAGTACCCCTGTTCATGAGATATGATGATAAGGATACCAGATAATTGATGAGATAAATGTGATATTTGACCCTTACCCAGATTTGGGGATGCCGTACGATGGATTTACGTACGAGCTATATATCGACGATTGATCCGCACTCTTGACTCGAGGATGTCATATTGTATACCGTATCGTATGTGATACTATTGAAGCGGGATCACCGACTATTATATTTATATATATATCGACTCAGATTTAGATGGTTTCCATACCCTTCGATTAGCTTGTTAGTTAGATCTGTAGTTTACTTGTAGATGCTAGACTAGACCCGAGTCATACCTATTTTCAAAACTAACGAATCGTGAGTATTTTAAAGACAGGCTAAGGGATTCTACGGATATTTTCAAAAGACGCCTCTTTTCTTAAAAGAACCGTAGCCCTTATTTTTCTAAAAACCCCAATTCGTCTTATTTCAAATGGCATAACCGTATGACATTTACATATTGAGGTAGATTCTTCACTGTTGCGTTTATTGTTCGATTTCCGCATTTCTTGCTATTTGCATCGCATTGTATATGTAAATGTGTTTATTGTTATATTAAACCCATGATGTTAGGACACCGGCACTATTATCGATGATGCGTATGTTCCACGTACACCTGCTTGCCGGCTCACACACTTCATCATCGATAATTGCCATGTCACTACACAGTAGGATTGTTCCATCAGGATATGACCCCTTGCATGACATACTTGCGGATATACCTACTTGTACATCCATAATGGCGCACATGCATATTGTACACTCATACTTGCCTGCACACATATTGTACACCCATACTTGCTTACATACGTATTGCACATACATAGATGACTCTGGCTTATTTTGGAGATTTGGGGAACTGCAAGATATATTTTAAAACTGGATTCATTTAAAAGAGTGGTTTTCCCCTTGATGTGTGCATATGACTCTTTTATATTGTATGATATACGGATATGCTTACATTTCTATCATATGTCGCATATATCCTGCTTTACGATTTTACTCATTGAGATATGTTGTTTCCATGATATTTCTGGATTTGGGAACCGTAGGTATTTCAAAAGAGAGCATGTATAGTTTTAAAAACCCGGTTACCCTTGATATGATATTTCAGTGCGCCCACCATGAGTTTTATCGGTTCTGATGTATATATATACCCCATGCGATGAGGAGTCGTGAGCCGTGTGCGGGTATATGGTGGGGCCCGGTATGGTACCCCGGGGCAAGAAAGGGATGCTGTGTATACAGACGGTGAGCCTGGAAGAGGGACTACTACCCACCGGTGATTGTATTTAGGCTCAGCGGATATCCGGAGGATACTGACCGGAGTCGAGAGATGATATGGGCCGATCCGGACAGACGGTTCCCGATATATGAGGATTTACGTGCCGATGCTGGGCACAGGTTTCATGTTGTTTTTGAGTGTCGATGCTAGACACTCAGGTTCCATGATTTTGATGTGTCACGAGGGACACACGTTGATTTATATCCTCATACTTCCATGCATATGCTTTATGATGTTTACATGCATGATGTTTTATATCATTGGTTGACACGTGGACGAGATCCACATATATTCAGACATTAATCACATTGTTGCATGATATACATATACTTTTAGACGTCATGATATAGTTGACATTGATTCATGTTGATTACATTGATCACACCTCATATTTATGATATGTTGCTACCTGAGGCACTGGCACGAGCACTTGGTACTACACTTATGTATAGATGTTTACCCTTACCACCTTATCATGCTTCAGACTTATTCATATTGAGGATATATTATTACTGATCGTATTGACCTAGGATTGAGTCATACATACGATTTCTGCTCTGTGATGTTTTCTATTCACGAGTTGGCAACTCACCCCCGTTGTGCAACAGTTCTTGCAGGTTTTTTCCGTGCAGGTTTTTTCCGTACAGGTTTCATTGCGGCTTTTCTGGCACAGTGCTTCCTTTCTGGGTGATTGCTTTGGTAGGTGGGTTCACTCGCATCGTGAACACCATTGTACTTATTTATTTTCAGTTGTATGTAGTAAATTCCATCAACCAAACTTGTATATTTATTCAGACTTAGAAAACTAGTTGTGTATTATTTTGACCTTAGAATCACGCGTTGTAGTATTATGGTTTTCTTGTTGATTTTGAGTTTTCTTTTGAGTTTTGATCCTCGCCCTTTGGCGTTGTATATTATATTGCTTGCGTGGTTGTGACCGTCGATTGACGAAGAGCTAGCTCCCGCTTAGGGATGCCTTTTATCCTTATGCATATATTATTATTGTTGTACCCCGTTTGGGGCCAGTATTTACAAAGAAAACTCTGCCGAAATTTTCAGAAAAGACTTGAGGATTTAAAAATTCATATTCGGCTTACTTATTTAAAAACCTTGTTTTTTAAAACATGTTTTCTCCACTTCTTTAAAACTAGTTTTCCTTCATTTATTATTTAAAAATGGTTTTAGATTTCTGGGCTTTTGGCTTACTTGAATTAGATGAGGTCCTATAGACTTCATATGATTCAAGAGCCAGTCACGTGCTGTTTCGGGTCGTGACAAAGTTGGTATCAGAGTGCTAGGTTAACCTTGGTTCGAGTCTAAGTTTGACTATACGGAGCCTAGAGCGTTTGTATATATACGGAACTTAGGCTTGACCTTACGGAACTTAGACTTAGTCGAGGGGGTATTAGACCCGGACTTTTGTCGCGTAGGTTGACCTTGGTTGATGGAGTAGGTTACTTAAGTAGAGTGACATACCGTACGTATGTTCCGCGGCATATTTATGATACGCTACTCCACTTAAGGAGCCTTAAGATGTACATTTCCTTGCACAGTATTATATTCATTCCTATGATCTATCCTCATCGATATCGGTTATGATTTTGCTGCCACGATTACACGGGCAGAGAGAGCTATGGCTAGAGTTGCTGTCAGCATGAGCTCGTTACGGACGAGGACTGACCAGGGCATGATTTCAGGGACATACGATTTGCATAGATGCACCGTGTTATTGTGTTTTTGCGCCATAAGCGTTTGATGGATCGCTTCCACGAGATTTCTTGGACATGCAGATCAGCACCAGAGGATTGAGCTACTGATAGAGGCCAGCCAGGGTGTGATGACCATTGATGTATCGCTTATTCATGATGATTGAGGCACTGTTCAGCGTGCAGACGAATGAGCCAGTTGTTGCTGGGAACGACGAGATATCGCCCCAGATATTGGAGCTATTGCAGTACGAGTGGTACTTAGAGATATGAAAGATGGTCGCTAGTCACCCGAGGATGAATGACTAGGACATGTGGTTCGTTCGCTTACCCCGATGCGAGGTCATCAAATAGATTGATTCTTGCTAGAGACGACTTCACGCAGGTACATTGAGAGTCGATGGAGACGATCGAATGTCAGGAACCCAATTCCAAGTTTAAAGTATTCAGAAAGACGTGCAAGCAATTCTATAGACCCTCTAGAAGAATGAAACTCTAACTCGACATAATGGCCGTGTGAAAGCCTTTGAACCTTAGGGTTTGTGGCAGTTCCACGGTGCCATTAGTGAGGCTTGGGTTTTCCCTTCTACGGCTGGTCCACCATTGCTGTAGTATGTACTCGATACTATTAAACTGTACCCAAGATGTTGAGCTCTTGGGGGATTATGAGGTTTTGACGAATCGATCGAAAGGTTCGACATCTTTCGGATATCATGTGATAGGATGCATTGCTTGGGAGACTCCAGATACGAGTATAATTGTTGGAGCACAGTCCATGCAGCCATGATGAGACGAGTCCGAAGCAGTCGACGGCAGAGAAATGTGGAGTAAGAGGTTCGTACAAGATCTTGACGAGATGACGTTTCACTCCGCTGATATCAGAGATGCGATACGCATGCATAGATGTTGATTATTGATATATCTTCCAGAAGGAGTCGCGATGAGAATGCATCCGTTCCGGAACAAGAAACAGATATAGTAAAAGGTGGTAACTTCCGGGCAATTCGGCAGAAACGAGATTTGAGAGAGACTTCGACAGAACCTCTCTGGAATACTATACGAGGAGACTTGGACCCAGGAGCGGTCATATTGCGCACACCCAGCAGGCCAGAGTTCGCCATCGTCGACGAGATAGTTGGCCAGAGATCTTTAGAGGATGTGCCAGAGCGGGACTGTTTCCGTCGTCATTACATATTGGGCCGTTGAGCCGAGGAGCTATATATCTAGCACTGCACAGTGCGAGACAAGAGCCTAAAAGCACCAGGCGCCAGACCATGAAAAGGAGGCAAGTAGATACCTTGCTCTACTAGCATGGGATGCACCGACACCTTCTCGACTTTAAAGGAAGAAATATCGACGACGGTATTTATGATTTGTGATTTGGTGATTCGATTATCACGCATCCGTTACCTTGGATTTCGGTATTTTGGGCGATCTATTCGCATGATTTAGTCTTGATGACTGAGTTACATGATATTTCTTTTCGTGCACCATGGTTGCACCTACTGGGTATTCATATTTTGTGCATAGTTATTACACCTGATATCGTTTTTGTGCCTTGGCTGCACATGCTTATGGCTTCATAGATTTCATACAGTTGGGTTGATTTTGTGCACATGGTATGCACACGATTTGGCTTTTGCACTCGGTATAACTTATATGTGCTTGTAGTGCATTGATATGTGTTTTGTGCACGCAGTTGCACACGTTTATGATTTTTACACCTTGGTACATGATTGAATGAGATTTTGCGTGTGCGTTTTTTTGAAATCAAAGAATTAACCGCAATCAAGAACGGTGTCGCTTGGTAGCTAGCCGGTTGAGTACGGGTTGGTCCACAGGGAAAATGTGTAATTTCTAGTTATTCTAACGAGTCAATTCCTATTTGTGGTAGGTTTTGATTTTCTATAAAAACTGAGGTTGAAATTGATTTGGATTAAAACCTTGCTAGGGTTAGGATTAGGTTAGTTTGGAAAGTCAATTATTCTCACCGCTTTCTTTGCCCTAATTAAGAACTTTAGGTGTTAAGGTAATAGTTAACAAAGGGGATTAGCACGATCGGGAAGAAACTAGGTTTCTTCCTTTTGGTCCTTGTCCGTCCTTTCTTAACTCTTAGCCCTAACCTCTACGGAAATCAAACACAACCGGTCTTTAACTATGGAATCACCGCTACCTCATGGGATAGGGTGCCGTAGTGAGCGGTGTGTGTATGGTTTGCATAGAGTCCTACTTTAAAATATTGAACGGGCAAAGAAAAGGGTGAGAGATTTTCATCTCTCAAACCTCCACAAACCTAACCCTAACAAGTGAGGAACTACTCACTCATTAGGGAATTAATAAAGGGATTCATTTTTATGATTTTTAATAATCTAATTAAAGTACGAAAAATAACTACGGCAGATAAAAATTGCAGAGAAATAAAAATTGCAAATAAGAAATTCAAGATAAAAGACTTACTTTTTATTGATGCACTCTTTGACAATTATAAGGAATGAAAATTTTAATCTAGGAAAATAAAACGAGGCATTTTAAAAGAGGCACCCAAAAGAGGCACACCTCAAAAAAGGCTGTAGACTTTCCTATTTATAGATAGGAGAAACCCTAAGGTTTACATCTGGTCCACATATGAAATTACAAGACTACCCTAAGAAAACCGGGTCAATGCACCGACTCCCACCGACACGAACCGACACGTGCTCTGCACGGCCGCGGATCCGCGGCCAGAAGCCTTGTTTGGCCACGGTTCCGCGGCCGTTTGATGGGCTATTGGGCTCATTTCTTTAGGGCTGCTTCATGTTGCATTTTACTTCTGGTTTCTTCACTTGGTTTCTCAGAATATCTTCTATTTTCTTCCAGATTTCCACAGTGCAGAATGTTGTGGACTTTTACCGTTAGCTTCGTGTTGAAGTCTTGAATCTTGTGCTGTCCTCATACGTTATGCAATCGAACTGTTCATTGATCTTCATTTGTTCCTTAAACTGGTAGGCGGCATCATACAGATTCATCTATTTATTGGTCGTAATCTCACATTTATAGCGTCTTTTCACCATTTTCACTGTATTTGTTCTGAGAACCTGTAACCTGCAACTATTTAGCAGACATGGATCAAAAGAACTTATTTATTTGCAATATGATTAAGAATGGGGAATATAATAATGCAAAATTCTGATATGAAGGAATACCCCCAAACTTATCTTTTGCTCGTCCTGAGCAAAGCCATTTTCATTCTCAACAAAATCCTAACCTCACTTTCACAGGGAACCGCGATTGCACTGAGCTCGTGCAACAAGCCGTTAAACCTCTAGGTGTCCCTAGTAGGAGGAGTGTTGTCTCATGAGGGTTTTCAGCGGATACTATCCACAAAATCCAATCAACTTGGCTTGTTGACTTTCATTCTTCAATTCGGTATTCTAGCAAGAAATTCTATTATCTTCGACTTAGAAATTATCAACCCGTATTTTTCACACTCACTTTCATTTAACTTAAGATTGTATATGTTCTGTAATTTATTTAGTTTTCAGCATCTTTTGAATTTTCCTTCTAAGGTTCCATCTCAACTTAGGAATTTTTATCATTTCTACTGAAGATATAAGTCCTATTTTTTATTTCTATCTCTCATCAAAAACCCCAATCATATACCCCTACGTGTGTATATGTATCACCCCTACACTTGGAAATTCAATTCAAACTATCATACTCTTGTCCATCGTCCAAAGTACTTTTAGTTGGTGAATTTTAGATGAAATTGCTCACACATCCTTCATGCGACCGTTAATACTTCTTGAGGTACTAAAGACCGATTAAAAATGTGTGCGCACATTTAGGCGTAATTCCTCGTCTTGTAATACCCAAGGCTTTAGCAGTGACTCCCAAACCAGTTGGTCTAAGGCACTAGGTGATAAAGCACCCTCGCTATATATTTTTTTCTATTTATGCAACTTTAAGTAATTACAAAACCAGTGTTCATTTTTTTTATCTCTTTATTCACTCTTGTATTTTTATTTTATTTTCCTTCGTATTAAGGATTTTAGACAAGAGCATTTCAAGGTATCCTCTACTATTCCAAGTTTCAAGGTGCATGTTTGTGCAAGTTGTAGGGTATATATTTTCAGAATTTAGACTTAAGGTTCGTAATTATTTTTCAGACTTATATTTCAAATAAAAATTTCAATACTCTTCCCTTATTTTGACTTAGCCCAAGAACTGAACTGAAAATTTGCCTATTTCTAAATAATCTACAAGTACATATATTTTCTATAGTTAAACTTTAAGAAAGGTTATTTTTAGGGTTTTTAATTTACTATGTTTAGGATCTAGTTATTTCCTACTATTCAACCGTTATGTTGAACTTAAGTCAAATATGGCCAAAATTGAACTTTTCAATTTTTATAATTTTTAAATTTTTTTCAATTTTTATGGGTTTTAAATTAAGTATGTAAATACAAAAATATACACATGAATGCGAAGAAAGAAAGCTTACCGAGCACACCCCCAAACTTAAACTTGACAGTGCCCTCACAGTCAGGCTACACCAAGAAGGTCAAAATTGTCGGCACTCCCCTGTTTATTTTTTTTATTAACAGAAAAAGAAAAACAAAATATATATACAAAAAAAGGTCCCCCCCAAATTTGAGTGAAACAGTGTTTCCAAGTTTATGCGTTAAAGTTCAGAGGTAGGGGGGAGAAAAACACAGTATCAAGCTATACAAGGCCTTACACAGGACAAAGGTTAGCACAAACCATTCAAATTTTTTTCTTTATAATGATGTGGTTGGTGAAAGAATGGAGTGTAGAGAAAAAAAATGAGAAGCACATGAGACCATGTGGAGATAGAAGCAGTATACAGTCTCGGTGGAGGAGAAGAATGGCGGAAGGGAAAATGAAATGGTGGTGGTTCGACTTCTTCAGATGGGGGTTGATTAATCACAAAATCCGTGTCGTTTAGGAATGCAAGTTCGTCAGCAAAAAGTTCTTCAAAACTCTCATCGATGTAATTGAGCATTTTGCTGTCAGTAAGTTTTGTGCAAGAATTTATCATACTTGATTTGTCAAAAATTATGGAGGTAGGAGACTCAAAAAACTCCTCTACCTCATTTTCAAAAGTATCCAAATCAAGTTGGCTTTCTGGAATGATCAAACTTGAATTATCTGATTGTGATTCATCAACACTCACTGAAATTATAGGAAGAATAGAAGAACCAGAGAAAGTAGGAGAAAGAAGTGGAATACGAACTTGAGGGTGGAGATGGAGGGTATAAATTAGCACAATTTGTAATGACCGATGTGTAAAAAGCGATTGTGCTAATCTATCAACCCACTGAGAAATAAGGTCAAATCCCTCAAGATTTGTGAGAAAACATGGGTACGTCGAACTTGGTAAACCAGACATTGAAAATGAAAGTGTAACGGTTTCTTACAAGGTCGGAACGAGGATGGAGGGAAATGATTGAGGAAGGGTATCAGTTAAAGATTCAGGAGAGTGTGCACAGTCAATGAAAGGGATAGAATGAATTGGAAAATACGACTCCTCAAGTAAAACTGCTTCATACTCAATAATTTCCTCAATACTCTCCTTAAATTTTAGCTTATCCATGCAATTCTCATCAAAATCAAGACGCATATGAAGTTCGGGGAAAACAGTTAATGACTCGGGATGATGAATTGGAGAGAGAAACTCATCCAAATCTATGGGTTCATTATCCAAAATATTCCCAGCGTCAATATCCTCGATCAAGTAAAAATTAAATTTCTCAGATACCTCATCAAAAGCATGGATATCAATTAATTCAGGTTCTAGAGTGGAGGTGTAGAGGTCAAAAGGATTGGGTGTGGGTTCACTCGAACGGGACCCTTCACAATCTGGCAAATCAAACACTACAAAGTCGCACAACTCATTAAACGTTTTATCTTCAACTGGTGAATCATTTGGAACACTTGATAGACATTCAAAGCCGGAATTGTGGGATTCAATTGGGAATGGGTAGGTTTGATTTGGAAGGGTGCACACCTCACTCTATCCACTCAAATTCTTAATCTGTCCAACCGCCTCATCATACATCGGAAAATTTGGAGCTAGTTGGAAACTAGCTACTGTGTCATTAGGTTGTAATAGGGCGTCCATGGACGCATTCAAATCCATTATTTGTTGTCTTGACGCTACCATAAAATCTTCCAACGACTGTTCCAGACTAGACATGGGTTGTGAAGGGGTTTCAGTAAAAGATTCAAAGTTGTTTGGATACTGGAAACTCCCAAATGGTTATGTAGAAGCAATGTCTAGGGAAGGTGCGAAAGTCGGGTAGGACTGGTAGGAATTGAATGGTTGGACAGGAGGAGGATCAACATTTGGATAAAAAGGTGAATAGACTTGTTGATCCCAAGAACTAGAAGTGTTGAAAGGAGTGAAAGATCGGTTACGAGATTGTTCAATATGTTCAGCAATAGACATGGGTTTCGGAGTTACAACAGGACTCGAAAAACGAGTATCAACGTAAGAAGGTTGTGAAGGTTGAAATGGTTGATACAAAGTGGATTGCGAAGTCCAACTGTTTCTTCTAGACGCGTCTATTCGATCTTTCAAAGAAATTTTGGGCATGGAGGGGTCGTCCGAAATTCGACCAAAACAATGCGCGTAGAAAGTAATGTCTGGTTGAGGGTATCAAAGTTCGGCAAAAGTTTTGCGAGGTGGAGTACCCATGATGCGAGAAAGGAGAAGAAAAAGAATGTGATGATTTTTTTTTTAAATTTTTTTTATTTAAAAAAAATTGTTTGTTTTTGGAGTCTTGAAATTTTTGAAAGTGTTTTCTTTTTAGAAAGAGTTTTGCAAAAATTTGTACGGAGCTACGGCACAATTTCAAACAATCACAATTTATACATGCATAATCAAGCCTAGAGCTAGTGTCTCCTAAGTCAACTAGACTGCTCCTAACTGATCCAAAGGACAAGTTGTGAGATATCCCTCAAATCGCCTCTTCACTGCCAATTGTGACCAGGTAAGCACAAGTAAAGAAAGGAGGGATCCACTCACGAATCACCGTGAGACAGGCCTTTTAAAATTACCTTTCCCACTTGTCTAGCCTAGGCACCACAAAGTCAGGTTTAGATAAACGACCGATTGCCCACAACTTTCCTCTGTCCTAATGAGCACGACAGTCCTTAGTTGGCTGTGTCTAAATATTTTTTAATTAAGTTCAAGGGTGATGCGTATGCTTTTAGTGATTTCTGGGGTCTTAGGAAGGGTAATGAAATCCCCACCCAATCTTGATTGGTGTTATAGCCCCTTAGAGTCCGTATTAATTATGCAAAGCACTTAACACAACAAAAATCTAAAACACTAGCAAATTTTTTTATATTTGGCAGCGCAAAGAATCCTGCACAAAAACAATTTATTGGAGAGGGAGAAGAATTTTGCGCAAAGAACCCTGCAGAAATTTTTTTTCAGTGGAGTTCAGAGGGTAGAAGAGAGGACAAAAATACTTACAGAGAATTTTGGGGTGTTGACATCCGCAGTTGACCGCGGTTCCACGGTCAAACGCTTGAATCCACCGCGGTTCCGCGGTGGTTAAGTTGGTTTGGATCTCTAAAATTTTTCTGTTGTCTGTTGTGATTCTCCTCTGTCTGTTCAGATCTTTTGTTTGTTGATTTGTTCACTGGCCTTTTCCAGATCTGAATCAGTCCATCTTCTTTTCCTGCGCAATTCACACAATACCTCTAAAAAGAACAAGATGAATTTTTTTTTTAGTTTTTACATTTTCATTTTTTATAATTTTTGAATTTTTTATTTTTATTTTTATTTTATTTTATTTAACCCAAAATTACACAAAGAAAGAGACTGCCGTCTCCCCGGCAACGGCGCCATTTGATTGAATGAGATTTTGCGTGTCCGTTTTTTTGAAATCAAAGAATTAACCGCAATCAAGAACGGTGTCGTTTGGTAGCTAGCCGGTTGAGTACGGGTCGGTCCACAGGGAAAACGTATATTTTCTAGTTGTTCTAACGAGTCAATTCCTATTTGTGGTAGGTTTTGATTTTCTATAAAAACTGAGGTTGAAATTAATTTGGATTAAAACCTTGCTAGGGTTAGGATTAGGTTAGTTTGGAAAGTCAATTATTCTCACCGCTTTCTTTGCCCTAATTAAGAACTTTAGGTGTTAAGGTAATAGTTAACAAAGGGGATTAGCACGATCGGGAAGAAACTAGGTTTCTTCCCTTTGGTCCTTATCCGTCCTTTCTTAACTCTTAGCCCTAACCTCTACGGAAATCAAACACAACCGGTCTTTAACTATGGAATCACCACTACCTCATGGGATAGGGTGCCGTAGTGAGCGGTGTGTGTATGGTTTGCATAGAGTTCTACTTTAAAATATTGAACGGGCAAAGAAAGGGGTGAGAGATTTTCATCTCTCAAACCTCTACAAACCTAACCCTAACAAGTGAGGAACTACTCACTCATTAGGGAATTAACAAAGGAATTCATTTTTATGATTTTTAATAATCTAATTAAAGTGCGGAAAATAACTACGACAGATAAAAATTGCAGAGAAATAAAAATTGCAAATAAGAAATTCAAGATAAAAGACTTACTTTTTATTGATGCACTCTTTGATAATTACAAGGAATGAAAATTTTAATCTAGGAAAATAAAAAGAGGCATCTCAAAAGAGGCACCCAAAAGAGGCACACCTCAAAAGTGCTTGTAGGCTTTTCTATTTATAGATAGGAGAAACCCTAGGATTTACATCTGATCCACATCTGAAATTACAAGACTACCCTAAGAAAACCGGGTCAATACACTGATTCCCACCGACACGCACCGACACGTGCTCTGCACGGCCGCGGATCCGCGGCCAGAAACCTTGTTTGGCCGCGGTTCCGCGGCCGTTTGATGGGCTATTGGGCTCATTTCTTTAGGGCTGCTTCATGTTGCATTTTGCTTCTGGTTTCTTCACTTGGTTTCTCAGAATATCTTCTATTTTCTTCCAGATTTCCACAGTGCAGAATGTTGTGGACTTTTACCGTTAGCTTCGTGTTGAAGTCTTGAATCTTGTGCTATTCTCATACGTTGTGCAATCGTACTGTTCATTAATCTTCATTTGTTCCTGAAACTGATAGGCGGCATCATACAGATTCATCTATTTATTGGTCGTAGTCTCACATTTATAGCGTCTTTTCACCATTTTCATTGTATTTGTTTTGAGAACCTGTAACCTGCAACTATTTAGCAGATATGGATCAAAAGCACCTATTTATTTGCAATATGATTAAGAATGGGGAATATAATAATGCAAAATTCTGATATGAACAGTACACTCGGTGTTGCTATTTACGCATTTGAGTTATTGTTGGGTATTTGTGCACATGATGCACTGTATTGGTATTTTGTGCACAGAATGCACTGTATTGATATTTCGTGCATTTGTTGCATCGGATTTATATTTCGTGCCTTTGTTGCACCGGATTTATATTTCGTGCATTTGTCACACCAGATTTATATTTCATGCAGTTGTCGCACCAGATTGATATTTCGTGCGTTTGTCGCACCAGTTTGAGATTTCGTGCGTTTGTTACACTGGGTTTACTTTTTGTGCACCCCAGTTGCATCTGACTTAGGTTGATGTCATGGATATGTTGATTTTGACTTCATGCCTAGGCATGTATATGATTTGACTTATGCTTTCGGAATAGTTTTCATGCACTTTTAGTGTTTTGATTTGATTTGTGCATGCTGATGCACATGGTTGTGAGATTATATACCGCGGTATACCTGATTTGGATTGAGCTTTATTGTATACCGTTGATTTCGATTATGATATTGATGTTGATTTCGTGCACTCTGTGCAATGATTTGGATTCTTGCGCATATTTGGCGCGCTTAGATTGGATTTTGCGCATGTTCGGCGCTTGATATTGGATTTCGTGATTTCGTGCCTGATGGATGTACCTGATTTGGGATTTTCGCGCATGTTGGGTGCATATTATTAGATGCGATTTCGGTGCACACCAGATGCACTAAATCGGGATTCTTCGTGCATATCTGATGCACCTGATTTTGCTGTTAAGCACACATGTTGTCTCTGACAGGTGTTTCGTGCACACCCGTTGCACTTAGATGTTGTTTCTGTGCACATGTATGGCACATATATCGATTTTGATTTTCATGCGCACCAGACACATGTAACATTCATATGCACATTTTGGGATTTATTCTTATGGAGCAGTACGTTTTTTATGATATTTGTTATTTGTTTTCGTACTGGGCAGGACTAGTCAGAGGACAGTACCTGGATATATTTTGCATGCATTGATAGTTATCGAAGGGATTTCCAGAAAGGGAGCTATAGTCTCAGTATTTACCTACGTGTCTGATATGACACGAAACGTTTAAAATAAGGAAACCCTTCTAAATTGTTTTCAAAACGGCGGTACGCGCATTTAAACAAAGGATATATATATATATATATATATATATATATATATATATATATATATAGTAATTTTCTTACTCGAGACGTCCGCCAATGCGCAGTGTTATGCGCATCGCACAGCGGCTTAAAAAGGATTTGGCATGCATTTTCTTCAGATATCTACATGTATAAATTTGATGTTTATATGTATAGTT
Source organism: Agapanthus africanus (assembly GCA_030015575.1). NCBI lineage: Eukaryota > Viridiplantae > Streptophyta > Magnoliopsida > Asparagales > Amaryllidaceae > Agapanthus > Agapanthus africanus. The sequence continues at coordinate 114,320,880 of CM057347.1, forward strand.
CTGATTTATATCATATTGGTTTTCGTATTGGATTTGACATTTGTGTCTTCACCATAACTCCGATGATTGCGAGATGCTTGACGGAGTTTTGATTTTGAGTTATCTACTCATTGTTCATGCGCGTGCATTGCGCTATGATGCGTTTTATGTATTGATGATTTCGGAGCCCCGACGACTTGGACTTTGTACTGAAATATTTTAGTATTGAGGAGTTTAAATTTAAATTCGAGGACCGAATTTCTTTAAGGGGGGAAGATTGTAACATTTAAAAAAAAAAATAAAATATTATTTTTGGGATTTTTTATAAATAAATAATATTATATTGAATATTTTAATAAGGCGGTACAATTAAATACCGATAAATTGGGGAAAATTTTTGAAAATTTTGGAAATTACTAAAATGAGGGTGTTTTATGTGATTTATGCAAATTATGAAATTTTATGATTTATTTGACACTATTTTAGTGCTAATCGCGATTAAAAATCGCTAATCGCGGATTAAGCGTGTTTTGTGCAAAACATGCACCATATCTTTTCACACTTGTGTTACATTTTCCTACATGGCTTTATCATCATTTTTCATTCTTTGCTTTGGGTTCACTATCGAGGAGAGAAGGAAAATAGAAAAGAAAAAGATAAAGGAATAGAATATTAGGTATGGATGAGAGAGAGAAAGGTGAGGGGGTTACCTTTGACTTGCCATCCTCTCATCTCACCATTTTCATCACTCATTTCCTCTCCCCTCCCTCTCTTACCTGCTGCTGCTGCCTCACTCCCTCCCCCTCTTCAACCCTCTCAAACTCCATTAAAAACATCTCAAAACTCAATACCCATTTCAATAAAAAGATGCACAATCTCACAAGCTATACTATGGACCAAGAAAGCTTTCATTTTGGCGCTGTGGAGGATTCATTGGTGCTAAATGAGGTATATCCTTTCACAAATAATGTAGTGTTTCGGTTGCTTAAGCCTCTTTTCAAGTTTAGTTTCAATTTCGTGTAGTTTTGTGCATTTTGGACATTTCTAGAGAGGGTTATGGTTAAGTTGAGATTTTGTGGTGAACTTGAGTGTTTTGAGTGACCTTAAACCCCCCCATGATGTTACAAACCCAGAACTTACACTAGATTAAAACTGAAACCCAAAATACGGAAAAACAGAAACTTTTGATGTCGGTTTGTGAACTTTGAGTGTGCAGGAAAATCTGGAATGAGTTGGGATTTTTACTGGAAAAATAAACAACTCCACAGACCCATTTGAGACCATAAGAACCCACTGTAACAAGACGAACCAAAATGGAGTCCCCAGGGCCGGCGAGACCGGATTTTCATGAGAGAGGGCTCGGCCACTTGGTGAGGGTGTGGGTCCAGGTTTCTTCTGTAGGTCACATATACCCTATATATCACCCTAGTGTTGTTTGCTCACATGGTTTTCACCCTCATCCAAATCTGAGACCAATTTCCTACAATGTAGTATTATGACATTGCCACGACTTAAACTTTATATACCAAATCTTGGTTTTTGTGTTAGATTGGTAGCCTACAGAGAATCTGGAGTGACCCTAGACACTTACTGGAAAAAATAGCAAGACCATTACCCTATATTGACTACCAAGAGACTACCCTACAAACATGACACCCCAACTCCCTACCAGAGCCAATGTAGCCGGAATTTTAGGGTAGGGGGCCGGCCACCTTGTGGTGTCAAGGGTCCTGGTTGCTTCCATAGCTCATTTACAGTTTATACATCACTCCAGTATTGTTTTGGAACATTGTTTGCACCATAATCAAAATCTGGCACTGAATACATGTGTTGCTATTTTGATTCAAGTTATGGTTTTGCGTATTTTAAATTCTAGATTTTAGTATTTATGCTTTATCTCGATCATGTGACGTTTGTACGTCTATATCGAGTGATATCGGGTTGTTTTGCGAGGGCAAACCATAGGTTTTGACCTATGCGAGTTCCGCGTGTCGTTTTGGTTTCGACTTGGTTTTTAATGCGATACGATAAGCTATGATGTGTAGGTATTCTCGCGAAGACTTCGAGATGAAAAGCAAGCGCGTGGCGACGTCGACATCGGCAAGCGAAGGTCAAGGTGAGTAGATTTTATCTACGAGGGAAGTCGGGTGGATGGCGTATAGCACCCCCGCAGTTCGATGACTAGTATATATATATATATATCTTTTATGTGTGACATGGATTTTTAGGATATGTTTAGGTGTTCAATGGTTAGTTTAGGGTTATTAGAAGTGAACTAGTGTAGCTTCCTAGTCGCGAACCCTAGAATATGTTTACACTCACACGCACACACATGCTTACTATTATACTTGTGCGTATTTTGGGAAGATATATATATATATATATATATATATATATATATATAAACATAGGTATGGGACTGTGTATATATATATACTCGTACACCTACACTTGGATGATGTGGATATTGGATGATATTTGGAGATGAGTCGATGAGATTGGGCATGATGCCATGAGATCAGTGATATGATGTGGTTCGTATTTTGAGATACGACCTGAGATTTTAGCGGGCCTTTGGATGTGTGCTTTCATACACGCACATATATATAGATGGTATCCGTTTGTACTAGACTTAGATCAGTACCCCTGTTCATGAGATATGATGATAAGGATACCAGATAATTGATGAGATAAATATGTTATTTGACCCGTACCCAGATTTGGGGATGCCGTACGACGGATTTACGTGCGAGCTATATATCGACGATTGATCCGCGCTCTTGACTCGAGGATATCATATTCTATACCGTATCGTATATGATACTATTGAGGCGGGATCACCGACTATTATATTTATATATATATCGACTCAGATTTAGGTGGTTTCCATACCCTTCGATTATCTTGTTAGTTAGATATGTAGTTTACTTGTAGATGCTAGACTAGACCCGAATCATACCTATTTTCAAAACTAACGAATCGTGAGTATTTTAAAGACAGGCTAAGTGATTCTACGGATATTTTCAAAAGACGCATCTTTTCTTAAAACCACCGTAGCCCTTATTTTTCTAAAAACCTCGATTCGTCTTATTTCAAGTGGAATAACCGTATGACATTTACATATTGAAGTAGATTCTTCACTGTTACGTTTATTGTTCGATTTCCGCATTTCTTGCTATTTGCATCGCATTGCATATGTAAATGTGTTTATTGTTATTTTAAACCCATGCTGTTAGGACACCAGCACTAATATCGATGATGCGTATGTTCCACGTACACCTGCTTGCCGGCTCACACACTTCATCATCGATAATTGCCATGTCACTACACAGTAGGATTGTTGCATCAGGATATGACCCCTTGCATGACATACTTACGGATATACCTACTTGTACATCCATATTGGCGCACATGTATATTGTACACTCATACTTGCGTGCACACATATTGTACACCCATACTTGCATACATACGTATTGCACATACATAGATGACTCTGGCTTATTTTGGAGATTTGGGGAACTGCAAGATATATTTTAAAACTGGATTCATTTAAAAGAGCGGTTTTCCCTTTGATGTGTGCATATGGCTCTTTTATGTTGCATGATATATGGATATGCTTACATTTCTATCATATGTCGCATATATCCTGCTTTACAATTTTACTCATTGAGATATGTTATTTCCATGATATTTCTGGATTTGGGAACCGTAGGTATTTCAAAAGAGAGCATGTATTGTTTTAAAAACCCGGTTATCCTTGATATGATATTTCAGCACGCCCACCATGAGTTTTATCGATTCTAATGTATATATATATACCCCATGCGAGGAGGAGTCGTGAGCCGTGTGCGGGTACATGGTGGGGCCCGGTATGGTACCCCGAGGCAAGAAAGGGATGCTGTGTATACAGACGGTGAGCCTGGCAGAGGGACTACTACCTACCGGTGATTGTATTTGGGCTTGGCGGATATCCGGAGGATACCGACCGGAGTCGAGAGATGATATGGGCCGATCCGGACTGACGGAGCCCGATATATGAGGATTTACGTGCCGATGCTGGGCACAGGTTTCATGATGTTTTCAAGTGTTGATGCTAGACACTCAGGTTTCATGATTTTGATGTGTCGCGAGGGACACACGTTGATTTATATCCTCATACTTCCATGCATATGCTTTATGATGTTTACATGCATGATGTTTTATGTCATTGGTTGATACGTGGACGAGATCCACATATATACAGACATTGATCACATAGTTGGATGATATCCACATACTTTTAGACGTCATGATATAGTTGACATTGATTCATGTTGATTACATTGATCACACCTCATATTTATGATATGTTTCTACCTGAGGCACTGGCACGAGCACTTGGTACTACACTTATGTATAGATATTTACCCTTGCCACCTTATCATGCTTCAGACTTATTCATATTGAGGATATATTATTACCGATCGTATTGACCTAGGATTGAGTCATACATATGATTTCTGATCTGTGATGTTTTCTATTCATGAGTTGGCAACTCACCCCCGTTGTGCCACAGTTCTTGCAGGTTTTTGCCGTACAGATTTCATTACAGCTTTTCTAGCACGCTGCTTCCTTTCTGGGTGATTGCTTTGGTAGGTGGGTTCACTCGCATCGTGACCACCATTGTACTTATTTAATTTCAGTTGTATCTAGTAAATTCCATCAACCAAACTTGTATATTTATTCAGACTTAGAAAACTAGTTGTGTATTATTTCGACCTTAGAGTCGCGCGTTGTAGTATTATGGTTTTCTTGTTGATTTTGAGTTTCCTTTTGAGTTTTGTTCCTCACCTTTTGGCAGTGTATATTATATTGCTTGCATGGTTGTGACCGTCGATTGACGAAGAGCTAGCTCCCGCTTGGGGATGCCTTTTATCCTTATGCATATATTATTATTGTTGTACCCCATTTAGGGCCAGTATTTACAAAGGAAACTCTGCCGAAATTTTCAGAAAAGACTTGAGGATTTAAAAATGCATATTCGTCTTACTTATTTAAAAACCTTGTTTTTTAAAACATGTTTTCTCCACTTCTTTAAAACTAGTTTTCCTTCATTTATTATTTAAAAATGGTTTTAGATTTCTGGGCTTTTGGCTTACTTGAATTAGATGAGGTCCTATAGACTTCATATGATTCAAGGGCCAGTCACGTGCTATTTCGGGTCGTGACAACATGCCACAACACCTATGGACCAACCGTAGAAGGGCAAACCCAAGCCTCATTAATGGCACCGCGGAACTGCCGCAAACCCTAAGGTTTAAAGGCTTTCACATGGTCATTATGTCGAGTTAGGGTTTCATTCTTCTAGAGGGTCCGTAGAATTACTTGCATGTTTTCTCCAAATACTTTAAACTTGGAAAATGGGTTTCTGACATTCGATCGTCTCTATCGACTCCCAACGTATCCGTATGAAGTCTTCTCAAGCTGGAATCAATCAATCTGATGACCTCGCAATCGGGGTAGGCAATGAATCACATGTCCTAGTCCTTCATCTTTGGTGACTAGCGATCTTCTATCATATCTCGAAGTATAACTCGTGTGGCATTAACTTCAAACATCTGGGGCGAAATCTTTTCATTTGCCGAAGTCGCTGGCTCATTCGTCTGCACGCTAAACAGTGCCTCAATCATCAAAATAATCTCTGCTCTGACGGTCATCACAATCTGTCTAGCCTTTATCAGTGGCTCAATCCTCTGGTACTGATCTGTACGTCCGAGTAATCTTGTAAAAGCGACCCATCAAACGCTCATGGCGTGAAAATACAATAAAATGACACCTCTATGCAATCATATGCCTCTGCAATCACGCCTTGGTCAGTCCTCGTCCGTGACGAGCTCGTGCTGACCGCAACTCTAGCCGTAGCTCTCCACGCCCGTACAACCGTGGTAACAAAACCATAACTGGTACCGATGAGGATAGATTATAGGAATGAATATAATACTGTGCAAGGAAATGTACATCCTAAGGCTTCTTAAGCGGAGTATCGTATCGTAAGTATGCCGCGGAACATACACACGGTACGTCACTCTACTTAAGTCACCTACTCCATCAACCAAGGGTCATCCTACACTCAGAAGGTAAAACCTAACGCTTTGATACCAACTTTGTCATGACCCGAAAGTACCGAGCATGACTGGCACTTAAATTACAAAATGTCTCGAGACGTACGTAATCTAAGTAAGCCGAAACCCAGAAATCAAAACCAAGTAAAGAAGTCGAGTGAAGGAAAAACTAATTTTTAAAGCATGAAATTTAACAAAATAAGCCGAGGTATGCATTTTTAAAACATCAAGTCTTTTCTGAAAATTTCGGCAGAGTTTCCTTTGTAAATACTGGCCCCAAACGGGGTACAACATGAATAGTATACGAAATGATAAAAGGCATCCCCAAGCGGGAGCTAGCTCTTCGTCAATCGACAGTCATAACTACGCAAGCAACATAATATACAACGCCGAAGAGCGAGGATCAAAACTCAAAAGAAACTCAAAATCAACATGAAAATAATAATAATACAACGCGCGAATTTAAGGTCGAAATAATAACAACTGGTTTTCTAAGTCTGGAAATAATAACAACTAGTTTTCTAAGTCTGAAAATAATATACAAGTCTGGTTGATGGAGTTTCTAGATACAACTGAAATAATAAATACACAATGGTGGTCACGATACAAGTGAAACCACCTACCAAAGTAATCACCCGGATGGAACAGTGTGCCAGCAAGCCGCAACGAAACCTGTACGACAAAACCTGCAAGAAACTGCTGCACAACGGGGGTGAGTTGCCAACTCGTGAGTAGAAAACATCACAAAGAAGAAATCGCGTGTATGACACATCCTAGGTCATATCAAGTAATATTCTCAAATAATATCCTGATCCATCTACATATAAGTGCAATACCACGTGCTCGTGTCAGTGCCTCAGATAGCAACATATCAGATATATATATGATGTATGAATGCATTACGAATGAAAACAGAATACATCATGAGTGAGACGACTTTTTTCTTTATTTAATGAGATTTCTGTATGTATATAAATCGAGTATCATCAATGAAATCAATAGAGAAATCAGTGTCAAGCATCGACACAAAACATAAATCTCAATATCTCAGGCTCCGGCTATCCGGACTGGCCTGTATCAACAAATCTCAATATCTCAGTGTCTCAAATCTCAATATCTCAATACCTCGGGCTCCGTCAGTCCGGATCGAACCATATCATCAATCACACGACCACAAACGGTATCCTCCGGATATCCGCCGGGCCAAACAATCACCGGTAGGCTGTCTGCCCCTGCCGGGCTCATCTTCTACAACTCGAGCTTCTTGCCCCGGGGTACCATACCGGGTCCACCATGTACCCGCAGACGGTTCATCCAACTCCTCGAATCGGATCTCGAAAACCATCTCAGAATCGAGAAAACATCATGGTGGACAATACTCATCATAACAAGGAAATCCGCATCTATCTCTTTAAAAAAAATCATCAGTTTATAAAACTTTCACATGCGGTTTCTAAATCCAGAAATCTCGAGAAGGATCTGAAATCATAAAAATCATGATATCAATAAACAGTGAATACCGGCATAAATCTCCATAATACTGCATGATCAATGAATATATGAATGTATCTGATATCATGCAATAAATGCAATAGTTAAACTAGCATATGTAAGCTATAACATAGTGCAACTATCAACTAGCAAGCTATGTCAATGAATAGTTTTCTCTAAAGTGTACGTGACATGTCAATTACCGATGATGATGTGTGTGAACCGGTAAGCAGGTGTACGTGGAACATACGCATCATCGGTAATGGTGCTGGTGTCCTGACAGCAGGGTTTCATAATAATTACAGATAACATATGTACAAGCATGTAATGTGATGAAACATCATGAATATGCAGAAAGTGATGTCATAACAGCAACACTGAAAAATATACCTACCCAATATACGAGTCATACAGGTGGTATTTAAAGTACTCACAATTCTCCACCTTTTAAAACAAGTATAACTCGAGCCCTGTCAAAAGGGTAAGGAAATCCACCTAAGTCTGAGTCGATTTATATATACCTAGTAGTCGGTGATCTCGCCTCAATAGTATCACGTACGATACAATATATATAATATAACATTCTCGAGTTAAGAGTGCGGATCTATTATCAATATTCATCCCGTACGGTAAATCCATCGTACGGCCTCCCAAATATGGGTACGGGTCAAATATCATGTTTATCTCATTTCTTATCTGGTATCCTTATCATCATATATCATCAACTGGGGTACAGATCTAAGTCTAGTACAAACTGATACCATCAATAAATATATGTGCGGGTTTCTGAAACACCTCGTCTAAAGATCCGCTATAATATCATGTCGTACCTCCTAATACGAACCAAATCATATCACTGATCTCGCGGCACCATGCCCAATCACAATAACTCCCCTCAAATACTATACACTATCCTCAACATCCGTGTATACGTGTATGTATATGTGTATGTGGGTGTGTGTGTGTGTGTGTGTGTAAGCACCAACACATCCACACACACACACACACACACATATATATATATATATATATATATATATATATGACGTATACACCTAAAACCATATCTCGTGTGTGTATGTGTATGTGTACAACCTTACTCTAGGGTTTACGCCTAAGAAACCAACTAAATCCTTTCTTAAATTCGCGCTAACACAAACCCATGATCTCCTAAATCTTTTCTTGCTAAGTGTTTATATCCCTCTATAACACATCTAAGTATATCTATATCACATCATATCATTTCTTACGACATTGCGGGGGTGCTATACGCCATCCACCCGACTTCCCCCGTAGATATATATCTACTCACCTCGATCTTCGCTTGCCGATGCTGATGTCGCCACGTGCTTTCTCGTCGTCTCGAAGTCCTCGTGAGGGTACCTACGTATCATAACACATCGTATCGCATTAAAATCCAACTCATGACCAAAACGACACACGAATCTTATATAGGTCAAAACATATGGTCCGCTCATGCAAAAGAACCAAATAGCCCTCGATATCGGTATACAAACGCCGATTGATCGAGAAAAACCCAAACGTACAATTCGTGGTTTCGCAACACACTAAACATATATATGAAATAGGGTGAAATCATCAAAACCAATAAATTGATTAAATCGATTTATTACAAGAAACCTAGTAAGCATCAATTAGCCGTTTTAAAAAAAAAACTTGATGTTTTAACAATTCTAATGGCCATAATACTCATTAAACATCTTAAATAAGTCATACAAACCATTTCCACAATTTAATCTCATTAAATTTCATTAGCCCCAAAATTCTAGTTTGCAATTTATCCAATTTTAACAATTTTCAAAGTAACAATACACAAATCAACAATTTGACTAGGTTTTGCATGATCTAAGGTGGTAAACTACAATTTATAAATTTAATGATGTCATTAAGACCCTAATTAGATTTTTAATCTTACAATTTAACTTAATTTTAAAACCTAGTTTGCAATATAGCTTAATTATTACAATTTTAAATTAACAAATTGCAAACTAGCAACTAGATTAGGTTTCTCATTTCATAACGTGATAAATTACACTTTGCAACATAATTACATAATAAAAACCCTAACTTGCATTCAAACCCCTCTCTTGAATTCTTAAGTATTGAAATTGGTACTATAATTAAACACCAATTATGCTAGATTCAAGTAATTAAACAACAAATTGAGCAAAGGGTTAGAATTTATACGCAACAAATTGGAGATCCCACAAGCAAACTTAGCCCTCCAAATTAGCTTCTTTTCACCAAGATCCATACAAGATAGGCTAAGAAAAAATGGGTAGGGATTGGATTTGGGTTTTGTGGGATTTCTTGTGTTGATTTTTGGGCATCCTATGAAGAAATTTTGAGGTGAAATGAGAAGAGAAGAGGGGGGCTGCTGTTGCAGTGAGGATAGGGGGTTCAGCCAAAATTGAGTAAGAGAGAGAGAGAGAGTGAGGTTGGGGTGTGGGTTGAAGTCAACAAAGTCCACCTTGAAGGGTTATGGGAGCGCCCCGGCCATCGAATCGTGGCCAAATGCGGAACAAAAATTTCAAAAACCCGGTGCTACCATTACCCGATTAACAAGATCGAAACCATTATCCGTAAAACTAGCAAGCTAACAAAAGGAGATAGAACGGTTATACCTAATGAACCAAGTCCTTTTGGTCTTCAACCAATTCCAAACTCCTAGTGATGCAGATCGACTTTGGTCGCCGGTCTTCCTCCATCTCTGATGATCCACCCGAGGGAAACGGCATAAGCTCCAGGTTCGCTAAGCGGACCAACCGACCCTCTAAGATTGCTAGTAGTAGAGAGTGGGGGGGTGTAGGATAGTGTCACTATAATTCTTTCTCTCATCCATGAGCTCAAGTGAGCATCTAGTGAAGATGAAGAAGAGGTGATGAAAGCAAGAGTGGCATGAGCTCAAAAATTGCTAAGTAATTTTTTGTGTGAGCAAGAGAGTGAGGAGAGCAACAAGTGAATCCAAAAATGAGAAAGAAAAATCCCCACCAAGAAGTAGCCGGCCCCCCTCTCATGCCCACTCAAAAATCTCCTTTCCAATTAGCAATAGACACATACACCGTACCAATCACTACATGACCAAAGCCCATGTTTTGACCAAAAACCCATGCCTATGCTATGTCACCATTTCCACCTCATTATAAACAAAATGATTTTCTAAAGAAAATCAATAATGAGGTGGTATCTTCTAGAAGCCATTTCGTATAAATACGGAATGCTTCCCGGTACATGTATCGAAATACACATACGCGTATTCGTACGAAAATACGAATAGCCAAAGAGAGAAAATAAATAGTGAGCAATAATACTAGAATACATATACATACATACATACATACATATATATATATAAATACATATGTAAATTATTAAATCAAAACTTGATTTAACAATCTGGTTTAATCCCAAGCCGCTAGTATTATAAACCGTCCGATTAAAGTCTGTGCAGCCTGTGCACTAATTCAATCGGACACCTGTATGTACCAACATACATCAACTACACCATATCGCCTGAACCGTGAAAATCCTCTGTGTGGGACTCTAAAGACTCGTCAATATGCTGGCAGTGGGTTTAACCACAAGCACGCCAGCGGCACTAGCTGTACGTAACGGCTACCCAGGTATTGACTGAAAAGAAGGCCGACGAGCAAACTCATCCAAACCCCTATTGAGCCTGTCAGTGACAATATCCGTACAGTCTGGTATGTTCGTCTAAGAGTATCGCATATCGAGTCTAGGGGGTGGATAAAGTTAGACCCCTAATAACGCGATAATTCGTGTCGGTATGAAACCCATCACAACCCGAGAAACTATCGATCCTGGATCTGTAATTCTCATATACCCCAGCCGAGGATTTCTAGTGATGGCCACCCGTGCACTGCGCGACATCAACCCCCAATACCGGGAGAGACGAATCCCCGACGATCCGCTCACTGCCTCCATGTAGCTCAGGACTGTACCCAACTAAAACCTGTTTGCACGACTCCTTTGAGCTGTGGTAGGGTAGTAATCAAAGCACAGTGGGAACTCACACAAGACAAATGACGATCTCAGGTCAACAGACTAACCTATACACATGTCACCAGAGAGCTGCTATCTGACTATAGGTATAATACCAATTAGCATGTTCCCGGCGAGTCCGTCCAGTGTACTCATAACCTAATGATCACTTGTATACTATCTTAGTTGAACAACTGACACCAATGGCTTGTGAGACCGGCCACTGCCCCTCGTCAGGGTCTAGATAAGTATACACCAGTCTACACTAGAGTATCGATGTCCAGTCTCGATACTCCCACAACTAGGGACATTTAAGGATGTGCTTATAGACCCCCAGCTCCCACGTATGTGATCGCCATCACAATGCTGGTAGTCAAGCAAGAATCCTATGGGCTTTATCAACATATACACGATGATAAAGATAAACCAGATAGCATACTATCATCTAGAGTAAGACTGTTTTATCGGTATAGGTCCTTCCTCAATCATCATGATCACCTGCTTGCAACTATGATAATTGCATTGAGGGCACTATAGCCAACAATCTCCCACTTGCACTTAAGGCTAATTATTGCAATGTCGCATACTCACAGCTCGTGTGATACCGAAAACCCAACTCCTCTACTAATCAGTTTGACAAACCTCGTTTGTAAAACTATTGCATTCGAGAAATAGCCTCAGTGAGTGGATCCGTTCCAGTGTTTCTTTTTATATCTCTCTATATCTCAACTTCGCGGAGTATGGTATCTCCCGAAATGAGCAATACCGGTTTTAGAATATGTCTAGATATCTGATGGGACCCAGTTCACAAATGAACTCCAAAACCAGCAAATTTCTTAAGCTGTATCATCTACTGAATTTAATCAGTATACTGCGCCATACTTTCCTCAGTATCCGCTTGGACCATCTGTCCAAACTACTGCCCCTCGTCAGAGGGAAAACTATAACTCTCACAGTCACTCTGTCATCCAGGTCACCTTGGAAGCTTGGAATGATAACCGTCTCCCAAAGGAGGCTGCCGTTATCAAATCCCGAGAACATCCACTCATGTTCATAAACTGCTTCCGATTGTTTCCTTCAGGATTGGATTAATATACTAACTTATTGCATCTAGTGCAAAATCAACATCTGGTGTGGTACTTGACATGTCATGATTGACTCAATTGCCTAAGCAAGTGATATGCCAATCATGCACACCCCTCTCCCCTTTAGTCTGTAAGACACCTTTAGAGAGGGCGACTCCATCACCTGCAGGTTCACTATTATGCCAGGAGTCGTCCATTCTAAAATACCTTTAGAATGGTGTCTAAGTACCCCGATTAGGACAGTACCCAAATCTAGATCTAAAACCATAGATCTAGTAACCAGAATGTCCGATATAATATCCATAACCTATGTGGAGAAACTACTGTGTGACAACCAAAGTATAACCGATCGTAGTATAGGACTTTTACTTCCTATAAAGTGCATGTCATCCTAAGTATCAGGACATCACACCCTACTACCTTCTTACCGGATCCATCTCCTATTCTGATGAAGTCAAAGCCTATGACTGTCACACCAAAAATAGATGATTTATCTCCGATATATGTGCTTCAACCTATAAATAGACACAAGCTACTTGTCCACTACGCTTCCGCTGCTCCCCCTGATTACGACAACCCTCTAGCAAAACCATATACACTTACACTTCTAAAACTAGTTCAGAACAACGTTATACTCATCCTCCTGCCGGGTCTCATAGTCTGGAATAACAGTAATGTCAAATCTGGGTAAACAAGAACCTCCCTGTCACCATGCTTGAGGATACCAAAGTACCTCTCGGGCGCCTGAGGTTACCCACCATATTTGCGGAGTGGCCAATGGAATGTCAAATCTGATTGAATCTTTAGGTTCTTATTAAATTTTCAGTAATCGTTTGTGGTTCTGGAATCACTTCCAGTTCTACCATACTCCCACTACTGTTTTCTGAAAAAGTCCATTTTACTAAAACTGTGGCGTGTCAAGAATAATATCATTATTGATCTTCCAGATGGTAAAAAATTAACCCTCGTCAAAGCCCGGGTTAACCCACAAACTGCCATTACAGAAACGTGCCTTCAGTCATCCAAAGTCTGGTTTTAAGCATAAGCTGGACAACTCCCCGTACCTTAACATCGTTAAGATACGAACCATTCTATATACAATATAGAAATAGAGGCACTGATTTAATTAGAACCAGATTCAAATCATGCAGCTGTCTCCAGTGCATGTCAACCAAATGGAGAGAGGCCGATCAGCATTACTCAACTTAGGAGTGCATCCAATTATGAGTAACCTGAAAAAGAAACAAGTTTCTCAAAACTATTACTATCAACTGAATACCATACACAGGTATCTACATCTTCGATCACCCTGAAGAATCCCGATACTTGCAACACATGGTTCTCTACTTTATTCTTGTACCTATAACTTCTCAAAACTAAGACTTTGTATTTCTACGAAACACGTGTCTAAGAATGGAGAAGTCATAAGTAAATAGAATATAGTACGAGTACCAACTGTTGGAGATAGTGCCCTCAGAGTCAATTATTGGATCACAGGCACGTGATTGCAATGATTGAGGGAGGACCTATCCCGGTAGGACAGTCTTACTCGAGATGATAGTATGCTATCTGGTTTATCTTTATCATCGTGTACTGCTTTAGGTGACATGACAGGTCGCAATTACACGTTGATAGAGCCCCTAGGATTCTTGCTTGACTACCAGCAGTATGATGGCGATCATATACGTGGGAGCTGGTTGTCTATAAGCACATCCTTAAAAGGTCCCTAGTCGTAGGAGTTTCGAGACAGGGCATCGATACTCCATTAGTAGACTAGTGTATACAGTCGAGACCCCGACGAGGGGCGGTGGCCGGTCTCACAAGCCACTGGTGTCAGTTGGTTCACCTAAGATGTATACAGGTGCTCATTGGGTTATGAGTACACCGGACAGGACTCGCCGGGAACCTGCTAGTTGGTCATATACCAGATGTCAGATAGCAGTTCCCTGGTGACATGTGTACAGGTTAGTTCATCGACCTGAGATCGTCATTTGTCTCATGTGAGTTCCCACTGTGCTTTGATTACTACCCTACCACGGCTCAAAGGAGTCGTGCAAACAGGTTTTAGTTGGGTACAGTCCCGAGCCACATGGAGGCAGTGAGCGGATCTGCAGGGGTTCGTCTCTCCCGGTATTGGGGGTGAGGTCGCGCTGTGTCTAGGAGAGCCATTACACAAAGGCCTCGGCCGAGGCAGGAGATTTACTGGTAGGTATTCCAGTAGTATCTCAGGGTGTTCTGGGCTACGCTCCGACACGACTTGTACCGCTTTTGGGGGTCTGACTTTTACCAACCCCCTAGGCCCGCCATGCGATACTCATAGACGAACGGACCGGACTGTACGGATATTGTCACTGTCAGGCTCAGTTGGGTGTCGGGGTGAGCTTCCTCATCGACGTCCCATTTGGTCAATACCTGGTGTCCCGTCACGTATTGGCTTATACCTCTGACGTACTAGTGGTTAAATCCACAGCCAAGGTATTGACGAGTCTTTAGAGTCCACCACACTCAGTTACTCAAGTTTCGGGCGAAACGCTGTAGAGGCCGTATGGAGATATGGCAGGGTTCGATCAGATACGTGCGGTATTGCACGGATCGTGATCGGACAGTTTTTACTAGCCGGCTTTGGCTTAAGCCGGATTCTAGTATTTGATAGTGTAGTTTTGTCTCTTTGCATTTGTGTTCAGTGGGAATACAAATGCGGGCATTGATTGGTTCGAAAGAGTGTGTTTTTAGTTTAACCGCAATCAATAACGGTGTCGCACGTAGCTAGACCGAGATGAGTACGGGTCGTCCTCTGGGAAACGTGGAACCTTTTAATTTTACTTTAGATGTGTTGAAAAGGAGAAAGAAATAAGAATGGTTGTAGGATGGTTTCTAGATCTACGTTTAATAAGAATGTAAATATAGATCTAGAATAGTTTAAAGATGTGATTAATTATAATAAGAAGGGCTTGTAGGGTTCGTTAGGATTTAGTAGTTATGAATGATTAATTAAAGTTACCCTTTTTATCCATTAATAGATTTAGAACTAGAACGACGGTGATGCGTGTAGATTAGGGTTTCTGGAGGGAAAAGGAATCCCACTCTTAACCCTTATCTCGACACGGAACTCCGTTCATATCTAGCCTTTACCAAAACAATCATTAATCTAATCTCTAATCGCGGTCGGAACTAGTAAAGAATTGCTAGCGCGCCCGATTAGGATGTTAATGATTATTTTGATAAAGTTCCTAAACTTTATAGGACTTAAAAAGGGTTTAGATATTTTTCATCGTTCATTAGCCTACCCTAATCCTACGAACCCTAACAAGCGGAGAATTACTCGCGCATGTTGGGAGAAGAATATGAAAAGAAAGAGATGGAAAACATAATGTAAAAGAAAACAAACAATTAAATAAAAACTACCTTTATTAATCAACTCCTTCAACTACACTTTTAATCCATAGAAAATGATTACAAAACTTGATTTGCTTCTCGATCTTTCCTAGGGAGGTAGTCGAACAGTCGATGATCAGCCTGGATGCGTGAGCGTCGGGAGCTTCGTGATCTCTTCGGCTTGATAGCTTTTCCAAGATGCCCTCGGTGCCTTTATATAGTGAAAACCCAGAATCTTTTTGTTGCGAAGTTGGTAAAATTCAGCACTTGAAAATCTCCCAAAATATTGCATTCTGACCTCATCAAACCGCGGCGGATCCGCGGCCCCAGGGTGGATTTGGCCGCGGATCCGCGCTCCATGGTGTGGATCATTTTGTCGTTTTTCTTGGGCTCTCTGATGGTGACATTTGGCATTCCTAGGCTTCTTCAGAATCTGAAAATATTTTCTCGGTTGCTTCCAGACTTAGTCTCCAAGTTTGCTCTTTAATTTGGAAAGTATTCTTCAACAAATTGATTTGTTTGTTAAATCCTTCATAACAACTTGGAAATAATCTGCACAACAACTCATATAAGATTTTAGTAGACTTTGTTCTACTAGGATTAGACCAATAATATTATTTGCATACATTTTCCTACCAAATGATAATTAAATATATTAACACATGGAAAATAATGTTTTTACACATAAACCCTCATATGTATAATATATTATAATAAAGTCCTTTTTTAATATAAAAATGGTAGGAAAAATGTACTACAAATGTGCAGTTTTATCGACTGAACAAATACCCCCAAACTTATCTTTGATCGTCCCGAGCAAATTAGTTTATTTAAGAGAAGAAAAAGAAAGGAGAAAACTAGGCACACTTTCGTAGGCAGACACGATTGCACTGAGCACGTGCAACAAGCCGTTAAACCTCTAGATGTCCCTAGTAGGAGGAGTGTTGTCTCCTGAGGGTTTTCAGCGGATTACACCCACAAAATCCTATAACAAAAGAAAGATGGTGAAATTTACATATAAAGATAAGAACCATAAAAGAAATACTTTGAAAAGAAGAGTTTCCAACTATACTAGCTTTTCAGTTGTCATGAGCCCTATCTTAATAGTCATGAAAAAATGTTAGAAATCACATCATCCCTCAATAAAACATCGTCTTTATTCTTCATTCCTACCTTTTGTCCAAACATTGATCATATAACCCCACGTGTGTGTAAAGAACATCCCTACACTCAGAGAATTCAATTCAAGCTATCATATTCTTGTCCATCTACCTTAGTACTTTTTCTTTGATGAATACTTAGAATTGCTTACACATTTTCATGCGACCGTTAATACTTCTTGAGGTACTAACCGACCGATTACTCATGTGCTTGCTGATTTGGTGATAATATTTTCCTTGTCTTGCACCACCTAAGGCTTAGCAGTGACTCCCAGACCAGTTGGCCTTAGGGCACTAGGTGAAGAGGCACCCTCGCTATATTTTTTTATTGCTGCCTTGGTGATACAAAACCAGTGTTCATTTTTTTCTTTTCACCATTTTATATTTTCTTCATCATTTCCTTCATACTTTGGCTTTTAGACAAGAGCATTTCAAGGTATCCTCTACTATCCCGAGTTTCAAGACGTGTGTAAGTGCATATAGTAGGGTATCAACATTCAAATGTTTGGCTTCCAGAATAGAAACTATTTTTCAGACTTATTTTTATCCTCAGATTAGTGACTTCCTCTATCTTACTAACCCTTGGGACAACAGCTCATAACTACTTATTACTAGTTCGTATAAGAAAACTTCTAATTTTCTTGGTTTTCTTAAACTATTCCTATCTTTTGGATGTAATGTTTCACTTTCTATTTTTTATTATTATTATTATTATTATTATTATTTTTTTAATGCCCGGTGTCAAAGATAATTCAGTGAATACAAACCTCCCCCCCAAACCTGTTTTTAGCAGTGTCCTCACTGATGCAGCCTTTTGAGAACATGGACCTGTATACTAAGGGAGAGATACAAGGGATAAAATAATAGTTAAATGATAAATTCCCCCAAACTTATTCTTTGACACGCACAGATATTCAATCAAATCATTTTTTACTCACCTCCATTTTTAAAATGAGAAAATGTTTTTTAAAAAACATGGAGGTGAGGCGGAGGAAATTTAGTTTTGATAAAGCGGCTCCTGTAAAAACAGGAGCTCCTCCGCGGGGTCAGCAGAAAAATACGGTTTTAATCTATGCCCATTTACTTTAAAAATCGAACCGTTTTTCAAATTTTCGACTTCAACCGCCCCGTGCGGGTGTACATACCGCACCACAAAAGGTCCTTTCCAACGAGATTTAAGCTTACCCGGATGAAGATGGAGACGTGAATCATAAAGAAGGACTTGTTGCCCCGATGTGAAGGTTTTTCTAGAAAGATTTTTATCGTGAAACACTTTAGTCCTATTCTTTACTATCACCGCATTATCGTAAGCTTCATCGCGGAGTTCGCTTAGCTCATTTAATTGCAGCTTCCGAAAGCCGCCAGCATGATCAAGATCAAAATTAAGCTCTTTAATAGCCCACATTGCCTTATGTTCAATCTCAACAGGGAGGTGACATGCCTTCCCAAACACAAGGCGGTAAGGAGACATACCAAGATCGGTCTTATAAGCGGTGCGGAATGCCCAAAGAGCATCCGTCAATTTGGTTGACCAATCCTTACGGTTTTTCGAAACCGTCTTCTCCAATATCTGTTTGATCTGCCTATTTGAGATCTCAGCCTGCCCGCTTGTTTGGGGGTGATAGGGCGTAGAAAGCTTGTGAGTGATTGAATATTTCCGCATCAAGGCCTCGAAAGACCTATTGCAGAAATGTGTCCCGTTGTCGCTAATGATAGCGCGAGGGTGTCCGAATCGCGAGAAGATGTTTTCTTTAAGGAACTTAATGACAACTTTGTTGTCATTAGTGCGACACGGTATAGCTTCCACCCACTTCGAGACATAATCAACTGCTAACAAGATATATAGATTCCCAAAGGAGTTGGGAAAAGGGCCCATAAAATCAATACCCCAAACATCAAATATTTCCACAACCAAGATAGGTTGGAGCGGCATCTCATTCCTACGTGAAATCCGACCCAAATGCTGACATCGCGGACAAGTTTTGCAATGCTCAAATGCATCTTTAAATAATGTTGGCCAATAAAAGCCACATTGCAAAACTTTCTCCGCCGTTTTTCGAGGTCCAAAGTGACCGCCGCACGCCTGATCATGACAAAATGATAACACGCTCTTGAATTCATCGTTAGGGACACACCTGCGAATGATTTGATCGGAACAATACTTGAATAGATATGGTTCATCCCAGTA
Source organism: Agapanthus africanus (assembly GCA_030015575.1). Taxonomy (NCBI): domain Eukaryota; kingdom Viridiplantae; phylum Streptophyta; class Magnoliopsida; order Asparagales; family Amaryllidaceae; genus Agapanthus; species Agapanthus africanus. The sequence continues at coordinate 114,340,285 of CM057347.1, forward strand.
AAAATATTTTACTTGGGATAAAAACCGAAGTTTGTCTTGTTTCGACCAATCGCTAGGTATAAGTCCCGTCGCAAGATAGTTCACGATATCTCCGAACCAAGGTTCGTAGGATACATTCAAGAGCTGTTCGTCGGGAAATGAGTCATTTATCGGCACGGTCACAGTTGGCGAAGAAGTGATGCGTGAAAGATGGTCTGCTACTACGTTTTCACATCCACTCTTGTCTTTGATAACAAGATCAAATTCTTGTAACAATAGGATCCAACGTATTAGCCTGGCTTTTGCATCCTTCTTCGTTAAAAGATGTCGGAGGGCGGAGTGATCTGTGTAAACCACAATAGGCGAGCCAATCAAGTAGGGCCTGAATTTCTCTAATGCAAATACAACTGCTAAGAGTTCTTTCTCGGTAGTTGTGTAATTTATTTGTGCATCATTCAGGGTCCTACTTGCATAGTAAATTACATGTGGCATCTTATCAATATGCTGTCCCAAGACAGCACCAATAGCAAAATCTGATGCGTCACACATAAGCTCGAACGGGTGGTTCCAATCCGGAGATGATAGAACGGGGGCTGTAGTGAGTGATTCTTTAAGTGATTCAAAAGCAGCCTCACAATCCGAATCGAAGTGAAATGTAGTGTCCTTGGCCAATAGAAGGGTTAAGGGTCTAGCAATTTTGCTAAAGTCCTTAATAAATCTCCTATAAAATCCTGCATGACCAAGGAAGGATCGTATATCTTTGACGCAATTGGGACGAGGGAGGTTTTGAATGACATCTATTTTAGCTCTGTCCACCTCAATGCCTTTATGTGAAATTATATGTCCAAGTACAATACCTTCTTGAACCATAAAATGACATTTTTCCCAATTCAAAGTCAAGTTCTTATCCTTACAGCGGGTAAGAACAGCGTCAAGATTACGAAGGCAGTCCTCAAAGGAGTCCCCAAAAATGGAGAAATCGTCCATAAAAATTTCTAGAAAATTTTCCACCATATCTGAAAATATCCCCATCATGCACCGCTGAAATGTAGCGGGAGCGTTGCATAACCCAAAGGGCATGCGTCTATAAGCAAAAGTTCCGAAAGGACAAGTAAAAGTGGTTTTATCTTGATCCTTTTCGGCGATGGGGACCTGGTTGTAACCAGAGTATCCGTCCAAGAAACAATAGTATTCGTGTCCCGCTAATCGTTCTAACATCTGGTCAATGAAAGGTAGAGGGAAGTGATCTTTCCTCGTCGCGGCATTGAGTTTCCTGTAATCGATACATACGCGCCACCCAGTTTGGGTGCGTGTTTGGATTAACTCGTTAGCCTCGTTAGTGATTACCGTGATGCCAGACTTTTTAGGGACCACATGAATTGGACTTACCCATTGACTATCAGATATGGGGTAAATTATTCCACTATCAAGACACTTGACGATTTCTTTCTTTACCGCCTCCTTCATAACGGGATTTAACCGTCTTTGTGGGTCTCGGGTTGGTTTGGCTTCATCCATCAGATGTATGTGATGTTCAACAATTAAGGGACTAATCCCTTTGATGTCGGCCATTGTCCAACCAAATGCTTCCCGATTCGATCTCAACACTGCCAAAAGTGCATTCTCTTGCTCTAAGGCTAGAGAAGCGGAAATAATCACTGGCAAAGTCTCATTCTCTCCTAAATATGCATATTTAAGATGAGAAGGTAGCGGTTTGAGATCAAGAATTGGCGGAGAGACAATAGAAGGAGGGGTAACGGAATGATACTCGGACTCCTTAAGAGGTTCAAAACTTGCATAAGATATTGACTCGGAAAGTGCTGCTGACTTTTGCAACGAGTCAAAGGGTTCAATCTCAAGGTCGGACTCATTGAACATATCCTCACTGTGAAGTGGTGCAAGATCAAACGATGTCTCATTAGTGTTGTCGAGAACATCAAAGCAAAGTTCCTCATCCATGCAGCTTTCGGGAGCTATCTCGTGGATGGAACAAACGTCCAGTAAATGAGCAGAAGGTTCTGATGGCTGACTTCCTAGCTTGTAAATATTAAGCTCAATTGTCATTTTCCCGAAGGATAAGTTCATAGAACCGTTACGACAATTAATCACAGCGTTAGAAGTTGCTAGGAAGGGTCGACCAAGTATCACCGGGATTTGATTGCGTGGGTTTGCCACAGGCTGTGTATCTAAAACAATAAAGTCCACGGGAAATATGAATTCCCCGACTTTAATTAACACATCCTCTAGTTCGCCCCGAGGTTTGGTGATAGATCGATCAGCCATTTGAAGAGTACAATGGGCGGGTTTTAACTCTCCAATTCCTAACTGCTCGTATACCGAATAAGGAAGTAAGTTGACGCTAGCGCCTAGATCGAGTAAAGCACGATTTATATTTTTACCCCCAATAGAAATAGAGATTGTAGGACAGCCGGGGTCCTTACGTTTCTTTGGTATTTGTTGGGTAAAAGCTGTGCTAACATTACTCGTCATGAAAACCTTTTTAGGCACTTGAGTTTTTCTCTTCCTAGTGCACAAGTCTTTAAGGATTCTTGCATAAGATGGGACTTGTTGAATAGCATCTAGAAGAGGAATATTCACGCTAACTTGCTTAAACATTTCCACAATCTTCTCCATTTGCGGGTTAGATCGGTTGGCCCTTAATCGGTTTGGAAATGGAGCACGATCAATAAGTTTTGGGTCCAACGTTTGTGGAGAAGACTGTGGCGACTGATTCGATCCCAAAATTGGAGTGGGCATCGACTTAGATAGATTTGGCGAAATGTTTGAGCCTTGGGGAAAACGGAGAATAGGCTCGGATGAAGGTGGGAGACTAGACGAGTTAGGGGAAGAAGAAGAAGAAGGGGTATCAAATGTGTCACTATCATCAACCTGCTCGCCCACTTGGTTATTCAGCACTCTCCCCGATCTCAACGTAATGACGGCATTCACATTATGACTTTGTGAATGGCCAGGATTCGGTAGGGGTTGAGATGGGAGTTTCCCTTTCTCTCTCGCACTCAATGCGGCGTTTAACTGTGCGATTTGGTTTTCTATTGATTTAATACTCTCACCATGGGAGGAGGAGTTTTTCGTTAGGGCATCAATAGAAGACCTCATATCAGCCGAATTTTGCATGGATTGTTTCATGAACATATCCAAAGTTTGTGCAAGTGAGTTGTCAATACCGGCCACTTGTGGTGTAGAAATGTTGGCCGGATTTTGGAAATTTTGTGACTGAAAGGGGGGCTGATTCTGTGGTTGTGGTTGCTGTGGAGGAGGTCTTTGATAATTACTTTGTTGGTTTTGATTCCAAGCAAAGTTAGGATGATTCCTCCATCCTTGATTATATGTGGAAGAATAAGGATCGTTTCTAGGTCGCTGCTGAAAAGCAGCATTAGCTTGAAACGATGCATTCATAGGACATTCTTCCGTTAAGTGTGAAGGATCCGAACAGCAACCACAAACGGTCTTAGGAAGCGTAACCTGATTTAGGGAGAATGATGAAAATTTGTTCTCCATAGCATCGAGTTTCTTTTGCATCGCTGCCATTTCGGCTTTTACTGCGATGGAAACGTCGAGTTGGTGAATACCTCCCTTAGTTGAAGGTGGTCTTACGCTTTCCCACTGCAAAGTGCTTTCTGCGAGATCTTCCAGATATTTCCATGCTTCACCGTCATCTTTAGACATGAAATTGCATTGACACATTGTTTCAAGCATCTGCTTTGTCGCTGGATTAATGCCCTCATATATAATCCGACATAAATCCCATCTTTGTATTCCGTGATGGGGGCATTGGACAAGCAGATCTTTGAAACGTTCAAAGCACTTCCAAAATGGTTCGTTGGGAAGCTGGGTGAACTGATTGATCTCGCTCCTAACATGTGCAGTCTTATGATTTGGGTAAAACTTCTTAAGAAATGCTATGACGAATTCATCCCAATTAGCGATAGAGTGTGCGGCAGTATTATAAAGCCATTTTTCTGCCAAGTCGCATAGTGTGAATGGGAGAAGACGTAAGCGCATAGCATCTAAGGTCAATTGTGAAGTACCCATCATTGCGCATACGTTTTCGAATTTGGTGATGAAAACGTACGCGTCTTCCGACTCAAACCCGTGAAATTTGGGCAGCAGATTGATGTAGTGGGGTTTAATTTCGAAATTATCCCCGTTAGGTGGTGGAAGAGATAGACAAGTAGGAAGGGGACCACGGATAGGATAGCATCTTTCTTGGAGAGAGATGCGCGGTGGATTCTGCGCACCTGCGGGTGGTGGCAGCGTAGTGTTATAATTAGATGGAGTGTCGTCCATCACGATCGATGTGGTGTGTGGTGGGGGAAAAGAAGATGAAGAAGTACCGACTTCGGTGTCGATAGCAGGAACGCGGACAAGACGGGCACTAGGATCCCGTGTCCAGCCGAGCATGCACTAAGCGGGTTTAGTGCAAGTGGCAGCGTGTGTGTGATTTAAAATTGGCTTGTTTTGAAAAAGTGGGACTCAAGACAAATTTCCCTAAATGCACAAGCAACCCTAGAACTAAGGTTACCTAGGTCCAGTCTCTAGACCGCTCCTAGACTTCCAAAGGACAAGCCGCAGGATAAATCCTCTACCGCCTCCGTACTACCCTTGTAGCGAGGTAAGTGCCAGGTAAGCGGGAAGGAACCACCACTACAGTGGGCCTAATTAAAAACCACTAGCCTTTGTCACACTTGCCTAGGCACTACAAAAGTAATGCGGATAAACGATAGATTACCCACGACCTTCCTGTGTCCTTATTGAGCGCGACAGTCCTTAGAGTCTGGTCTAGATATTTTTTAAATTAATGAAGGGTTGATCTATATGCTCGGTTTGTGATTTGTGGGGCTTAGGAAGGGTGATGAAATCCCCACCTAATCTTGATTTGGTCTTTGCCCCTTAAAATCCGTATTAAATATGCAAAACAAAACCAAACACAAAACTTTTGCAAAGAGATTTTTGAGCGGCGCAATTTGCAAAGAATCCTGCAGAAAATAGATTTTATTGGATTTGGGAGGAGAGAGGAGGAGTTAAGAAAGATACCAGAGAGTTCTGTAGCCCTAATCCATCCAAGACGCCGCGCTTCCGCCGCCAAAGATGCCTTTATGCCGCGCTTCCGCCGCGAGGTGGTTGGATCGCTTGATGAAAAATTTCCTGTGTCCCTCTGTGCTCCTCTGGATCTCTAAAAATGTCTCTGTTTCCTGTTTCCCTCAATTCTGTGACTCCAGATCTCCTTGCAAAAATCCACGCACAAATCGTTAAATATGCAATTTGCAGTTTTGTGTTAATAATGATATGACTCGTCTAAGAAATCAACACAAATAGTAAAAATAAAAAATTACGCACGTATCCCCGGCAACGGCGCCATTTGATTGGTTCGAAAGAGTGTGTTTTTAGTTTAACCGCAATCAATAACGGTGTCGCACGTAGCTAGACCGAGATGAGTACGGGTCGTCCTCTGGGAAACGTGGAACCTTTTAATTTTACTTTAGATGTGTTGAAAAGGAGAAAGAAATAAGAATGGTTGTAGGATGGTTTCTAGATCTACGTTTAATAAGAATGTAAATATAGATCTAGAATAGTTTAAAGATGTGATTAATTATAATAAGAAGGGCTTGTAGGGTTCGTTAGGATTTAGTAGTTATGAATGATTAATTAAAGTTACCCTTTTTATCCATTAATAGATTTAGAACTAGAACGACGGTGATGCGTGTAGATTAGGGTTTCTGGAGGGAAAAGGAATCCCACTCTTAACCCTTATCTCGACACGGAACTCCGTTCATATCTAGCCTTTACCAAAACAATCATTAATCTAATCTCTAATCGCGGTCGGAACTAGTAAAGAATTGCTAGCGCGCCCGATTAGGATGTTAATGATTATTTTGATAAAGTTCCTACACTTTATAGGACTTAAAAAGGGTTTAGATATTTTTCATCGTTCATTAGCCTACCCTAATCCTACGAACCCTAACAAGCGGAGAATTACTCGCGCATGTTGGGAGAAGAATATGAAAAGAAAGAGATGGAAAACATAATGTAAAAGAAAACAAACAATTAAATAAAAACTACCTTTATTAATCAACTCCTTCAACTACACTTTTAATCCATAGAAAATGATTACAAAACTTGATTTGCTTCTCGATCTTTCCTAGGGAGGTAGTCGAACAGTCGATGATCAGCCTGGATGCGTGAGCGTCGGGAGCTTCGTGATCTCTTCGGCTTGATAGCTTTTCCAAGATGCCCTCGGTGCCTTTATATAGTGAAAACCCAGAATCTTTTTGTTGCGAAGTTGGTAAAATTCAGCACTTGAAAATCTCCCAAAATATTGCATTCTGACCTCATCAAACCGCGGCGGATCCGCGGCCCCAGGGTGGATTTGGCCGCGGATCCGCGCTCCATGGTGTGGATCATTTTGTCGTTTTTCTTGGGCTCTCTGATGGTGACATTTGGCATTCCTAGGCTTCTTCAGAATCTGAAAATATTTTCTCGGTTGCTTCCAGACTTAGTCTCCAAGTTTGCTCTTTAATTTGGAAAGTATTCTTCAACAAATTGATTTGTTTGTTAAATCCTTCATAACAACTTGGAAATAATCTGCACAACAACTCATATAAGATTTTAGTAGACTTTGTTCTACTAGGATTAGACCAATAATATTATTTGCATACATTTTCCTACCAAATGATAATTAAATATATTAACACATGGAAAATAATGTTTTTACACATAAACCCTCATATGTATAATATATTATAATAAAGTCCTTTTTTAATATAAAAATGGTAGGAAAAATGTACTACAAATGTGCAGTTTTATCGACTGAACAGGCATGTATTTGCAGCAGTGGGGTTTTCCTGTAATTTATTACGGGATCGGTTTTCTGAAGTTGCCAGTTTGCATTCCGTTCCGGCCGGTTTTCCTTCATTCCTTCTCGGTCGGACTTTCTTGGTGGAGGGTGTTAATTGCAAGTTTGCAATTAACATTTAGTGGAGGGTTTTCTTGCATATGTTGCATTATGATGAGACTTGTTTCATCATGAGATGCCTTTCTAGTCTATTCCATTCCTTTCATTTGATGGTTTGTGAAGGTGAAATGAGAGTGACCATTTTGATAAATTATTATTCATTCTTTTTCCTTATATGAGAGAAGTTTTCTTTTCTCTCTCCAATCTTCTTCATTCTTGGAGAGGGGCCGGCCACATTGGAGAGGAGAGAGGGTGAGATCATTTTGTTGGAGGAAAAACTTTGTTCATCTTATTATTCCTTTGCTAAGTTGAGAGCATCATATTCCTCCATAGTTCTTTCTCTCATCACCACCTCCATCCAAGGCAACTTCAAGAACCCTAAAGAGACAAGTTCACTACACTATTCTATAGCAAGCCTTGGACGCGTCGGCTAGTCAACTTCGCGCCCGAGTTGCCTCGGTCAAGAGGCGGGAGCCCGTAAAAGATTCCGGCTACGTGGTGCTCTTTCCGACGAGCGAAGAGGTGACGGAGATTCCGCGGGAGATCGGAGTGGAGACGAAGACCGAAGGACACGGATCGCTTGGTATATCTCTCTCCCCATCTCTAGTTAGCTAGTATAGGTTAATGGTTTACGATCCGGGTTTTCATTGTCCGCGGTAGCGCCGGTTTCCGAGTAAGGAAAAATTTTGATTCCGCATTTTGGCCTCGAGTACGAGGCCGGGGCGCTGCCGTAGCGCAACATGGTATCAGAGCCACGCCATTAACCTTACCTAGCTTGTTCTAATGTGTTTTACAGTTCCGATCGACCAAAATTCCAAAAACCGTATTTTTCTAGCACATCAGTTTCTGTCGAAATTTTTTGGAGTCTAAAAATTTTTCAGGTGGTCTCAGAATGATGTGCAGGGAGTTCTAAGAACTCTGGGAAAATTCAAGACAGTGATCACTCAACAGGAGCGCGGAAGCGCGGCAAGAACCCCATTTGTGCCGCCCTTCCGCCGCAGGTTGGTGGGGTCACTGCTTCGAATTTCTCCAGTGGGCTTCTGGGCTATAATTAGGGGTTTTGGAATATTAAAATTGGGCCAATTATTTCTGTGAGTGCTACAGTTTTCTTTGGGGCCCATTTGTTAATTGTTTGATCAATCGGAAAATTTTAAACACATTATTTCACAGTATTTACATTATATCTGCGACCGTGAATGTCACTCGATCGGTAAATCCGGTCTAACTGCTATAGCCCGGTTAGACGGATTTGCGAACGTGATTTTCACGTTGATGTTCTATGTTTATGCTGTGATGTTGCGGATCGGTCGTGGAGATAGCCTGGATGCAATGCTAGTACAGTTTTTGTTGTATTATGTACATTTGATATTGCGGGGCGAGCGTCCGACATGTGGACTGCCGTCACTGCCTGATTGTATTATTCTTTTGGGGCACGACCTGGTTGCGGTCGATGTACCCGGTGTATGTATATTTTACTTTCTGTACTAGGATTACCCCGCGGAGGGGTGCACGGATAGCCGGGTTCTAAGGGGCAACGGGCCCGCATCTCATGGCATTGAGACGGAGGGGGCTTCAGTCTGGAATTGGCGGGCTGTTCGACGCACTCGTAGGGGGTACAGGTTGACCCAGGAGGGGTGCCCAAGTTACCGGATTCCGTGAAGTGCTGGGTGGTCCATTCACGGTGCTGGAGGGGGCTGCCTCGCTTCAGGTTTTGGCGGGTGACTTGCCGCGCCCGTAGGGGTCTAGGATTTCATTGCACAGGCTATCCACACGACCAGGGGAACGTCGGGTTTCAGCAGCGGCTCTGTGAAACCCGGGGCTTCCAGATATCTGTATTGTTCTGTGATGCTGTACATTTCTATGATGTTGCCTTTTATTCACGCCTTGAGCGAAATACTATATATATTGGTATATATATTAGTAGATGTTGTATATGTTTTTCATCCGCGCTAGTCCAGTCCCCGCTCTGCCGTTAGTTAGCTAACCTAACGGGTGATGACGGGACCCAGTGGCGAATGCGGATGGCATATACGTACGTCAGTATATTTTCGTTCTTTGTGGTGTGATCATTTGATGGGACTGCATTGATTCGGATCAATGCAAGATAAACAAACCTAATTCTGATGTTGTCGGAACATTTTTTTTCAAAAAGCTGTTATTGCAAGGACGTTCACTTTTGTTTTGCATCGTGGTATTCATTTGGAATATCCTGCTCCTCAGTCGACGAGGCAAGGGCCGAGATCCCTTCACCGGGAGTGACCCCTTGGACAGAAGTTTGCGTCAGGGCATTAACTTCACTATAGCCGATTACTTTTGCTTTGCATCGTGGTATTCAGCTGGAATATCCTGCACCTCATTCTACGGGGAAAGAGCCGAGATCCCTTCACCGGGAGTGACCTCTTTAGTAAAGGTTTTTCGTCACTATATTTTCTAAAAAGGTTATCCAGTTCCTTCAACGATATCAAGTTCATTACGTTAAAGGTTTTTCGCCAAAAACCAGTCGTAGCCCTCCGTCATTTCAGATTAGTATTACTTAGTATTCGCGCTACGTTTGTCGTTGCTATTCGCCGAGGCGTAGTGTGCGGTAGCTTTGTCGTGCTATTCTGTCGCATGGATATGTAGATTGGTTAGGACAGTCGTACGACTTTGTTGATTATTCGTCAAGGGTCGTGCGGGTGGGTTTAACGCAATCAAGATAATGACGGGTTGAACTTGACTAGGACCTTTTGATTTGTTGATTATTCGTCAAGGTCACTTGGGTCCTAGAGGTAAAAATCACATCGGGAGTTTCAAAAGAACTGAAACTTGCCAGGCATGCGCATACCTTCTGGAGTGTGGTGGCGTGAGTGGATTCCGTCACGCTATCATGCGATGATAGTTGGATCCCGATTCCCACTGATGAGTTGGTTTACTCCTCGGGTGATCCCGACTAATTCTTCTTTCAGGTTTGGAGGAGAATTTGAGGTACAGTGGGAGGTTTCCTGATTAGATAAAGTGATAACCATTCTGATCTAGGTTAGAGTGCACGCTGAGTGTTTTCTTTTCTCTCTCTCTGGCAGCGACCATTGACCCGACCCTAAAACTTTGACTCAGTGACCAAGTTGACCGAACCTTCTTAACACTGGCTTTTGGATTGTCAGAGTTGCAAACCTCATTGCCACTCCTACTTTTACCCTTTTCTCCAGGACACCCCGTATTGCTACGAACGTCCACTTCCATTGGACAAAACCATCGTATGGTTAGATACGAACTCGAAGGACTTCGAGGATGGTTTCTGGTTCTGGAGAAAACGAATAGGATTATTCAGTTGTCTTTTCTTTTTTCACCTTCTCTCATTACGAGTACTCCTTGGTTTAGGAGTAGTACACCTATTACGCAAATTGGATAGTCTTCTTCCAAACCTTAGGCTGGTGCCGACCGGTAGGGAATGAAGAAAACCAATTAGCATAACGATGGTGTGCAGAAGGTATTAAGTTAAGACAAAGCAAGGGATTAGTAGGAGGGCAAAGTAAATTGCGACTGATATTCACGACCAAACCAAGTATTTTTTCGCCAATCCTAAATCACCTTTGTATTTCTCCAGGACACTCCGTATCACTACGAAGATCCCATTTTTTTGGATAATCCATCGTATGGTTATATACGAACTCGAAAGGAACTTGTTCCAGTTCGGGGATGGATTCTGGTTCAGGAGAAATAGGAATAAAGTACATTCAGGTGTCTTTTATCTTCACCTTCTCTCGCATTGCGAGTGCTCCTAGGATTAGGACAGTACACCGTTTATGCTTTTTGGATAGTCTTCTTCCAAACCATAGGCTGGTGCCGAACGGTAGGGAAGGAAGAAAACCATTTGGCTTAAAGGGGTGTACAGAAGGTAATGACTAAAGACATATAAAGGGATTTGGAGAGGTGGCAAAGAATTATACGGTTATGGTTGTGAATCTGGATAATGGAAGAGGCATTACTAGGAATACCAGGATACCCCGACGAAACATTTCAATGTTTCAGTTTCACTGTGTACTGTTAATGGAAAACTGATTTCCCAGTTAGACACTTGCTCCAGGGTATGTATTTACCAGGTATGATTCTCACATCTGTATGGTTTTACAGATGATGAGTGGGAGTAAGTTATTGGGAATTGGGTGATCATCCTCATTATATCGGGATTCGTTGTAATCGGTGATATTTGAGGAAGCCACCTGGGTTGTTTGCCGGACGGAAAATATTTGGTTTTGAATATCCGCTGTTATGCACCAATTTCAAATTGATATATCTGTACGTCTATTTTCATAGAGTGAGATATACCTTTTGATATTATGTCGATGACATTTACCTATATCAGTGGATGGTTAGGTAAGGAGCATTAAACAGCGGTGTAATTCTTCTTAACCATAAGTACAGTTTTCAACCTACGACACACAGTGAAAGAGTTGTTAGACTCAGTGGACTTATACAGAGTATTGTATGTTGTCCAAGGTCCATTAGGACGGAGGGGTAGGTCCTCGTACTATATTCGGTTTACTTATGACTTCTCTAGTTCTTAGACATGTGTTTCGTGGAAACACAGGGTCTAAGTTTTGAGGAGTTATAGGTATTTGAATAGAGTAGAGAACCAGGTATAGCAAGTATCGGGATTCTTCAAAGTGATCGAAGATGTAGATACTTGTGTATGGTATTCAGTTGATAGTAATAAGAACTTGCTTCTCTTTCAGGTTACTCATAATTGGAAGCATTCCTAAGTTGGGTAACGCTAATCGGCCTCCTTCCATTTAGTCGACATGCACTGGAGACAGCTGCATGATTTGAATCTGGTTCAATTAAATCAGTGCCTCTGGTTCTATATTGGATATAGAACAGTTCATATCTTAACGATGTTAAGGTACGGGGAGTTGTCCGGCTTATGATTAAAACCAGACACTGGACAACTCAAGGCACGTTTCTGTAATGGCTGTTTGTGGGTTGACCCAGGCTATGACGAGGGTTGATTTTCTACCATCTGGATGAACAATAGCAATATTGTTCTAGACTCGCCACAGTTTTTATTAAAAATGGATTTTTTCAGAAAAAGTAGAGGGAGTATGGTAGAACTGGAAGTGATTCCAGAACCACAAACGATTACTGAAGATTTGATAAGGAACCTAAAGATTCAATCTGACATAACATTCCATTGGCCACTCCGCAGATACGGTGGGTAACTTCAGGCACCCGAGAGGTACTCCGGTAGCCTCAAGGACGGTGACATGGAAGTTCTTGTTTACCCACAACTTGCCATTGTTGTTGTTCCAGGCTGCGAGACCCGGCAGGAGGATGAGTATAGCGTCGTTCTAAACTAGCTTTGGAAGTGCACGTCTATATGACTCTGCCAGAGGGTTGTCGTAGTCAGTGGGAGCAGCGGAAGCATTGGTGGACATCAGGTTTATGTCTATTTATTGACTAAAGCAGATACAGCGGAGATAGATCATCTATTTCTGATGTGACAGTCATAGGTTTGACTTCATCAGAATAGGGGATGGATCTGTAGAGAAGGTAGTAGGGTGTAATGTCATGGTATTTGGATGACATACACAGAGTAGGAAAGGAAACTCCTATACTACGATCGGTTATACTTTGGTTGTCACACAGTGGTTTCTCCACACAGGACTTGGATATTATATCAGACATTCTGGTTACTAGATCTATGGTTTTAGATCTAGATTTGGGTGGTTTCCCAATCTGGGTACCTTGACAGCATTCTATGAGTATTTAGAATGGACGACTCCTGGCATGGTAGTGCACCTGCAGTTGATGGAGTCACCCTCTCTAAAGGTGTCTTATAGACTAAAGGGGAGAGGGATACTCATGATTGGCAGATCACTTGCTTAGGCAATTGAGTCAATCATGAGATGTCAAGTACCACACCAGATGTTGTTCTTGCACTAGATGCAATAAGTTGATATTGATCCAATCCTGGAGAAACAGTCGGAAGCAGTCTTAGAACATAAGTGGATGTTCTAGGGATATGATAACGACCGCCTCATTCGAGAGACAGTTATCATTCCAGGCTTCCAAGGTGACATTGACGACAAGGAGGTTGTCAGAGTTATAGTTTTCCCTCTGTCGAGGGGCAGTATTTTGGACAGGTGATCCAAGGCAATACTGAGGGAGGCATGGCGCAGGGTACTGATTAAGTTCAGTTGACGATACAGTCTAAGAAGTTTGGATTTGAAGTTCATTTATGAGCTAGGTCCCATCAGACATCCAGACATTCTAAGACAGGTATTGCTCATTTCGGGAGATGGCTTTCTCCGCGAACTTGAGATATAGAGAGACATAGAAAGAAACTTCTCTGCGGATCCACTCACTGAGGCTATTCCTCGAACGCAATAGTTTCGCAAACGAGCTTTGTGAGACTGACTTGTAGAGGAGTTGGGTGTTCGATATCACACGGGCTGTGAGTATGCGGCATCGCAATAATTAGCCTTGAGTGCAAGTGGGAGATTGTTGGAGATAGTGCCCTCAGAGTCAATTATTGGATCACAGGCACGTGATTGCAATGATTGAGGGAGGACCTATCCCGGTAGGACAGTCTTACTCGAGATGATAGTATGCTATCTGGTTTATCTTTATCATCGTGTACTGCTTTAGGTGACATGACAGGTCGCTATTACACGTTGATAGAGCCCCTAGGATTCTTGCTTGACTACCAGCAGTATGATGGCGATCATATACGTGGGAGCTGGTTGTCTATAAGCACATCCTTAAAAGGTCCCTAGTCGTAGGAGTTTCGAGACAGGGCATCGATACTCCATTAGTAGACTAGTGTATACAGTCGAGACCCCGACGAGGGGCGGTGGCCGGTCTCACAAGCCACTGGTGTCAGTTGGTTCACCTAAGATGTATACAGGTGCTCATTGGGTTATGAGTACACCGGACAGGACTCGCCGGGAACCTGCTAGTTGGTCATATACCAGATGTCAGATAGCAGTTCCCTGGTGACATGTGTACAGGTTAGTTCATCGACCTGAGATCGTCATTTGTCTCATGTGAGTTCCCACTGTGCTTTGATTACTACCCTACCACGGCTCAAAGGAGTCGTGCAAACAGGTTTTAGTTGGGTACAGTCCCGAGCCACATGGAGGCAGTGAGCGGATCTGCAGGGGTTCGTCTCTCCCGGTATTGGGGGTGAGGTCGCGCTGTGTCTAGGAGAGCCATTACACAAAGCCCTCGGCCGAGGCAGGAGATTTACTGGTAGGTATTCCAGTAGTATCTCAGGGTGTTCTGGGCTACGCTCCGACACGACTTGTACCGCTTTTGGGGGTCTGACTTTTACCAACCCCCTAGGCCCGCCATGCGATACTCATAGACGAACGGACCGGACTGTACGGATATTGTCACTGTCAGGCTCAGTTGGGTGTCGGGGTGAGCTTTCTCATCGACGTCCCATTTGGTCAATACCTGGTGGCCCGTCACGTATTGGCTTATACCTCTGACGTACTAGTGGTTAAATCCACAGCCAAGGTATTGACGAGTCTTTAGAGTCCACCACACTCAGTTACTCAAGTTTCGGGCGAAACGCTGTAGAGGCCGTATGGAGATATGGCAGGGTTCGATCAGATACGTGCGGTATTGCACGGATCGTGATTGGACAGTTTTTACTAGCCGGCTTTGGCTTAAGCCGGATTCTAGTATTTGATAGTGTAGTTTTGTCTCTTTGCATTTGTGTTCAGTGGGAATACAAATGCGGGCATGTATTTGCAGCAGTGGGGTTTTCCTGTAATTTATTACGGGATCGGTTTTCTGAAGTTGCCAGTTTGCATTCCGTTCCGGCCGGTTTTCCTTCATTCCTTCTCGGTCGGACTTTCTTGGTGGAGGGTATTAATTGCAAGTTTGCAATTAACATTTAGTGGAGGGTTTTCTTGCATATGTTGCATTATGATGAGACTTGTTTCATCATGAGATGCCTTTCTAGTCTATTCCATTCCTTTCATTTGATGGTTTGTGAAGGTGAAATGAGAGTGACCATTTTGATAAATTATTATTCATTCTTTTTCCTTATATGAGAGAAGTTTTCTTTTCTCTCTCCAATCTTCTTCATTCTTGGAGAGGGGCCGGCCACATAGGAGAGGAGAGAGGGTGAGATCATTTTGTAGGAGGAAAAACTTTGTTCATCTTATTATTCCTTTGCTAAGTTGAGAGCATCATATTCCTCCATAGTTCTTTCTCTCATCACCACCTCCATCCAAGGCAACTTCAAGAACCCTAAAGAGACAAGTTCACTACACTATTCTATAGCAAGCCTTGGACGCGTCGGCTAGCCAACTTCGCGCCCGAGTTGCCTCGGTCAAGAGGCGGGAGCCCGTAAAAGATTCCGGCTACGTGGTGCCCCTTCCGACGAGCGAAGAGGTGACGGAGATTCCGCGGGAGATCGGAGTGGAGACGAAGACCGAAGGACACGGATCGCTTGGTATATCTCTCTCCCCATCTCTAGTTAGCTAGTATAGGTTAATGGTTTACGATCCGGGTTTTCATTGTCCGCGGTAGCGCCGGTTTCCGAGTAAGGAAAAATTTTGATTCCGCATTTTGGCCTCGAGTACGAGGCCGGGGCGCTGCCGTGGCGCAACACCAACCCCTCTGTCCTAATGGACACTGGACAACATACAATACATTTTATAAGTCCCCTGAGTTTAATAACTCAAACCCTGTACATTATAGGTTGAAAACCGTGCTATGGTTATGAAGACTTACACTGCTGTTGAATGCTCCTTACCTAACCATCAACTGATATAGGTAAATATCATGGATATAATTTCAAAAAGTTATATCTCACTTTATAAAAAATAAACGTACAGATATATCAGTTTGAAATTGGTGCATAACAACGGATATTCAAAACCAAATACTTGCTGTCCGGCAAACAACCCAGGAGATTTCCTCAAATATCACCAATTACAACGAATTCCGATATAATGAGGATGATCACCTAATTCCCAATAACTTACTCCCACTCATCATCTGTGAAACCATACAGATGTGAGAATCAAACGTGGTAAATACATACCTTGGAGTAAGGGTCTAATTGGGAAATCAATTTTCTATTAACAATGCACAGTGAAACTGAAACATGAAAATATTTCAAAAGGGGTATCCGGGTATTCCTAGTAATGCATCTTCCATTATCCAGATTCATGACTGAAACCATATATTTCCTTGCTATCTCTCCAAGTTCCTTTATTTTTTCTTTAGTCGTTACCTTCTATACACCTTCGTTAGGCTTAAATGGTTTTCTTCCTTCCCTACCGTTCGGCACCAACCTATGGTTTGGAAGAAGACTATCCAATAAGTGTAATAGGTGTACTCTCCTAATCCTAGGAGTATTCACAACCTGAGAGAAGGTGATGATAAAAGACAACTGAATAAACCTTATTCCTAGTTCTCCTGAACCAGAATCCATCCTCGAAAAAGTTCCTTCGAGTTCGTATGTAACCATACGATGGATTTATCCAATAGGATTGGATGTTCGTAGTGATATGAGGTGTTCTGGAGAAATACAAAGGTGAAGTAGGAGTGGCGACGAAAGACTTGGTTTGGTCATTGTAGGGTTCCTAGGCACACTCATGAGGTTCCATAAGGCATCTACCATGCCGAAATCAAATTTTTATGTGCCTAACAACCCTAATCTAGATCGTTTACTAGAGGTAAGGCGAAAATATAAGCAAGCAAACAACTTTACTAATAAGTGAAAAGGATTACAACCTTTGTAGATCCGGTCCTTCACTTCTAAAGCTCCGTGTTGACGTCCCTTCGCTGCGATCATCGGGATCCCGGACCCTAGCGTTGGTTTCATCGGAGAAATGAGCGGGCTAGGTCATTGACTTCGAAGCCGAAGATGATCTACGTCGAGGAGACTCAAACTCAAGCTCCATCTTCACTTGGTCATAAACTTTGTGAAGAGAACACCCTATACTACATGGCAAGTGGTAGAGGATGAGGAAATAGGAAGTGGGTTCACTTTGGATTTGGATTTCTCACTCTAAATCTTCACTTGAAAATTTCTTGCAAGGTTTTCTTCACTTGAAGAAGATGAAGAAGAAGAGAATATGAATAATAGAATAACCAAAATGAATAATCAAGTGAAGTCTATCATGATGCAACCATGGGTGAGTAAACCATTGTAGAGACTAAACTAGAGTTTATGTTAATGGTTAGGTTAGCAAAAATCTCATGCAAAACAAAAATGGTGGACTTTGTCAAAGATGCTTGAAAGCTTCATGAAGCTTCAAGCACAAAACAAAGAAAGCCACCATTTTGTATTTGCCAAAATAAATAAAAATAAATAAAACTCTAACCATTAACCTAAACTTGGTGTAAGTCATACACACACCCAAGTTTGCATGTATCATCAAACATGATACAAACTAGTGCACAAACATATATCATATATACAACTTGTGCACATTAAGTGAGAAAATCAATCTTAAGTGAACAAATACTAGTTAATGTAAAGTAATATATCAAATATATAATTATACATTAAATCATTAAATCGATACTTGATTTAATGATCCGGTCATATCGCATATAACCGACTAATATCAAGTGTATCAATGTATCGAATCAACACTTGATTCGGTAACCCGGCTATATCTCATATAACCGTCCAATGATACAAATCGCGAGAATAGAATACAGCATCACATACTGGTATTATTCTCGGTCTCGCACATATCTCATATGCGCTCCCATTTCATTTCCCTTGAGCCAGGAAACCCCTGTGTAGGACTCTAAAGACTCGTCAATACGCCGGCAGTAGGTGATGATCATATGAAACACCCACAAGCCGCAAGCGGTCTACTAAACGTAACGGCCACCCGGGTATTGAACGATCAGAAGATCAATGAGCAAGCCTGCTCACACTCTTGTGAATCCAACCAGTAACACTTACCGCACAGTCCGGTCTGTTCGTCTGATATGTCGCATATCTCGCCTAGGGGTGGTAAAACGTCAGACCCCAGTAGCTTGATAAGTCATGCCGATGTAGGTCCATAACAAGCACGAAACTACTGATAACACTTACCAGTAAATCAGTGCAACCCTGGCCAGGGATTTCCAGTTATGGCCAGTCGAGCATAGCGCAACATCAACGCCCAATACCGGGAGAGACGAATCCCCTCCTATCGCTCATTGCCTCCATTTGAATCGGGACTGTACCCAAAAACCACCTGTTTGCACGACTTAGTAGATCCATGGTAGGGTGGAAATCAAAGCACAGTGGGAGACACACAAGACTCTATGACGATCTCGGGTCAACAGACTAAGCTGTACCAGTGTCACCAGAGAACTGCCATCTGACGTGAGGTATAATACCATCTGGGAGTTCTCGGCGAGTCCGTTCAGTGCACCCAGTCACCACTGAGCACCCGCATACCATCTCTGATGTTAAACACCAATGGATATGGGATCATCCATCGCCCATCACATGGGTCGAGAAGATATACGCTAGTCTACTCTGGAATATCGATGCCCCGTCTCGATATTCCCACGACTAGGAACATTGAAGGATGTACTCATTGACTACCCAGGCCCCACTAGTATGATCTTAATCATAGTCCTGGAAGTCGAGTACACATCCTAAGGGCTTTATCAACATGTAATAGAGAGACATCAAGTATACATGTTAAGATAAAGTGCAACCAGATAGCGTACTATCATGTCGAGCAAGAAAGTCCTACATATATATGACCCAGCATCCACTACAATAAACATCTCATGTACAGTAATGTCCTCTAGGGCATACATATAACTAACAGTCATGAATAGCAGTCGCAATTTACTTTGTCCTCTTTCTAATCCTTTTATTTGTCTTTACTTATTACCTGTACACCACACTTAGGCTAATTGGTTTTCTTCATTCCCTACCTTTCGGCACCTGCATATGGTTTGGAAGAAGACTATCCAATAAGCATAATAGGTGTACTGTCTCCTAATCCTAGAAGCCCTCACAACCTGAGAGAAGGTAAAAGGAAAAGACAACTGAATAGTCCTATTCATTTTCTCCAGAATCGGAAACCATCCTCGAATAAGTTTCTTCGAGTTCGTATATAACCATACGATGGTTTTATCCAATGGAAGTGGATATTCGTAGTGTTACGAGGTGTTCTGGAGAAATACAAAAGGTAAAAGAAGGAGTGGCAATGATGTATGCAACTTAGGCAATCCAAAAGCCAGTATTTTCAAGAAAGTTCGGTTAACTTGGTCACTGAGTCATAGTCTAGGGTCGGGCCATGGTTGGTGTCAGAGAGAGAGAGAAAAGAAATACTCAGCGTGCACTCTAACCTAGATCAGAATGGATAATTATTTTATCTAATCTGGATGGCTCCCACTGTTTTCTCGAATTCTCCTCCAAACCTAAAAGGGGAATTAGTCGGAATCACCCAAGGAGTAGTCCTACTCATCAGTGGGAATCGGGATCGCATGATAACTTGATGGAAGCCATTCAAGTTCCCACACTCCAGAAGGTATGCGCAAGCCTGGCAAGTTTCCTGTATGTTTGAAACTCCTGATATGATTTTTTTTACCCCAAGCGGTTTATGACCTTGACTAGGTCAACAAACCATAAACCGCTAGTCAAGTTCAACTTGTCATTATCCTGGATTGCATTAAACCCACCCGCACGTGCCCTTGACTAGGTCAACAAGGCCACACGACTGTCTTAACCAATTGCATTTAAAATGCAACAAACAAGAACTACTTAGCTACCGAACACTACGTCTTGGTTAGGTCAACAAACGCAGCACGAATACTAAATAATACTCAAAAGAAATGACGGAGGGCTACGGCTGGTTTTTGGAGAAAAACCTTTAATGTAATGAACTTGATATCGTTGAAGGAATCCAAGTGGTTTTATAAATATATAGTGGCGAAAACTTTTGCTAAAGAGGTCACTCCCGGTGAAGGGATCTCGGCTCTTTCCTCGTCGAATGAGGTGCAGGATATTCCAAAATGAATACCACGATGCAAAAAAAAAAAGTAATCGACTATAGTGAAGTTATTACGTTGACGCAAACCTCTTCCCAATGGGTCACTCCCGATGAAGGGATATCGGCCCTTGCCTCGTCGAATGAGGTGTTGGATATTCATAACCGAATACCACTGTGCAAAGCAAAAGCGTACGTCTGTAATGTCAGTTTTTAAAAACTTGGTTCCAACAACATCATATATATAGGTTTGTTTTCCTTGCATTGATAAGAATCAACGTATTCCATCAATTAATCACACCAGAAAAGAACGAAAATAAAATGTACGTATATGCCATCCGCATTCCCCACTGGGTCCCGTCATCACCCGTTAGGTTACTTAACTAACGACAGAGCGGCGAATGGGCTAGCCCGGGTGTAAAACATATATAACATCTACTAGTATATATAAATATATATAACAATCGTCCCAGGCATGATATAAGCAACATCACAGAGAAGTAATAAGCATCACAGAACAATACAGATAATCTGGGATCCCGGGTTTCCTTTGAGCCACAACTGAAAACCCGACGTTCCCCTGGTCGTGTGGATAGCCTGTGCAATGAACTCCTAGACCCCTACGAGCGCGGCAAGTTACCCGCCTAAACCTGAAGCGAGGAACCCCCTTCAGCAAAGTGAATGGACCACCCAGCACTTTACGGAATCCGGTAACTTGAGCACCCTTCCTTGGGTCAACCTATACCCCTTATGAGTGCGGCGAATAGCCCGCCAATTCTAGAGTGAGGTCCCTTCCGTCTCAACGCCATGAGATGCGGATCTGTTGCCCTCTAGAACCCGGCTATCCATGCACTCCACCGCGGGGTAATCCTAGTACAGAAAAGAAAATAATATACGAGGGTGACATCGACCTCAGTCCGGTCGTGCCCCAAAAGAATAATATACAAATAGGCAGTGACGGTAGTCCACATGTCGGACGCTCGCCCCGCAATATCAAATGTACAAATATAACCAAACTGCACTACCATTGCACGCAAGCTATCCACCACGATAAATCCGCAACATCACAGCAGAACACAAAATATCAACGTGAATGTCACGTTCGCAAACCCGTCTAAAAGGACTATAGAGATTAGACAAGGTTTACCGATCAAATGACATTCACGGTCACAGATAGAAATGTAAAGTACTGTTAATTTTAAACAATATTAAAACTTATCGACTTTGAAATAACCCTTGAATAGCCCCAAACAATCTGATAAAACCATATCCAAATTTGGCTAAACAAACAATACCACTACACAGATATTCCAGAGACCAAACAACACTCCAAAAACGAAGCACTGAAGCCCCAAGAAAACCGGCCTCCTCGGATTTTCAGGTCTTGTGCTCGGCCAAAATCCGGCGACAGGGTCTCGTGTTTGGGGTGTGGTCTTGTGGCCATGTCAGTAGTCTTCTGCACTTGTTTAAATAATTTTTGAAGACACTTTCAAAATCGACAGAGAATCAAATATGCAGGGCAGTGAATCGGGTTTTATTCGATTTCGATATGTTAACATTGTCGAAACACACTGGATTACGGGTTAATGGGTGGTTCTGATACCATGAAGGGTTATGTGAGCGCCCCGGCCATCGAACCGTGGCCAAATGCGGAACAAAAATTTCAAAAACCCGGCGCTACCATTACCCGATTAACAAGATCGAAACCATTAACCGTAAAACTAGCAAGCTAACAAAAGGAGATAGAACAGTTATACCTAATGAACCAAGTCTTTCGGGTCTTCAACCAATTCCAAGCTCCTAGTGATGCGGATCGACTTTGGTCGCCGGTCTTCCTCCATCTCTGATGATACACCCGAGGGAAAAGGCACAAGCTCCGGGTTCACCAAGCGGACCAACCGTCCCTCTAAGATTGCTAGTAGTAGAGAGTAGGGGGGTGTAGGATAGTGTCACTATAATTCTTTCTCTCATCCATAAGCTCAAGTGAGCATCTAGTGAAGATGAAGAAGAGGTGATGAAAGAAAGAGTGGCATGAGCTCAAAAATTGCTAAGTAATTTTTTGTGTGAGCATGAGAGTGAGGAAAGCAACAAGTGAATCTAAAAATGAGCAAGAAAAATCCCCACCAAGAAGTGGCCGCCCCCCTCTCATGCCCACTCAAAAATCTCCTCTCCAATTAGCAATAAACAAGTACACCATACCAATCACTACATGACCAAAGCCCATGTTTTGACCAAAAACCCATGCCTATGCCATGTCACCATTTTCACCTCATTATAAACAAAATGATTTTCTAAAGAAAATCAATAATGAGATGGCATCTTCTAGAAGCCATTCCGTATAAATACGGAATGCTTCCCGGTAAATGTATCGAAATACACATACGCGTATTCGTACGAAAATACGAATAGCCAAAGAGAGAAAATAAATAGTGAGCAATAATACTAGAATACATACATATATATATATATATATATAAATACATATGTAAATTATTAAATCAAAACTTGATTTAACAATCTGGCTTAATCCTAAGTTGCTAGTATTATCAACCGTCCGATTAAAGTCTGTGCAGCCTGAGCACTTATTCAATCGGACACCTGTATGTACCAACATACATCAACTACACCATATCGCCTGAACCGTGAAAACCCTCTGTGTGAGACTTTAAAGACTCGTCAATATGCTGGCAGTGGATTTAACCACAAGCACGTCAGCGGCACTAGCTGATTTAAAACAAGTTTTCGTTAAGATTTCGATACGTAACGGCTACCCAGGTATTGAGCGAAAAGAAGGCCGACGAGCAAACTCATCCAAACTCCTATTGAGCCTGTCAACGACAATATCCGTACAGTCCGGTCTGTTCCTCTAAGAGTATCGCATTTCGAGTCTAGGGGGGTGGATAAAGTCAGACCCCTAATAACGCGATAATTCGTGTCGGTATGAAACCTATCACAACCCGAGAAACTATCGATCCTCGATCGGTAATTCTCACATACCCCGGCCGAGGATTTTTAGTGATGGCCACCCGTGCACTGCGCGACATCAACCCCCAATACCGAGAGAGACGAATCTCCGACGATCCGCTCACTGCCTCCATGTGGCTCGGGACTGTACCGAACTAAAACCTGTTTGCACGACTCCTTTGAGCCAAGGTAGGGTAGTAATCAAAGCACAGTGGGAACTCACATGAGACAAATGACGATCTCAGGTTGACAGACTAACCTGTACACATGTCACCAGGGAACTGCTATCTGACTATAGGTATAATACCAACTAGCATGTTCCCGGCGAGTTCGTCCAGTGTACTCATAACCCAATGATCACCTGTATACTATCTTAGGTGAACAATTGATACTAATGGCTTGTGAGACCGGCCACCGCCCCTCTTCAGGGTCTAGATAAGTATACACCAGTCTACACTGGAGTTTCGATGCCCAGTCTCGATACTCCCACGACTAGGGACATTTAAGGATGTGCTTTTAGACCCCCAGTACCCATGTATGTGATCGCTATCACAATGCTGGTAGTCAAGCAAGAATCCTATGGGCTTTATCAACATATACATGATGATAAAGATAAACCAGATAGCATACTATCATCTCGAGTAAGACTATTTTATCGGTATAGGTCCTCCTTCAATCATCATGATCACCTGCTTGCCACTATGATAATTACCTTGAGGGCACTATAGCCAACACACCTCATGTTAAATACCATACCTCATCAATTAATCTATTCATTCTTCTTTCTTTTCTTCTTCTATTTTTTTTTCAAACTTAAAAAGTGGGGAATTTTGTTGAGGGGCTGTGTGTTGGAGACAGTGCCCTCAGAGTCAATTATTGGACAGGCACGTGATTGCAATGGTTGAGGGAGGACCTATCCCGGTAGGACAGTCTTACTCAAGATGATAGTATGCTATCTGGTTTATCTTTATCATCGTGTACTGCTTTAGGTGACCTGACAGGTCGCTATTACACGTTGATAGAGCCCCTAGGATTCTTGCTTGACTGCCAGCAGTATGAGGGCGATCATATACGTGAGAGCTGGTGGTCTATAAGCACATCCTTAAATGGTCCCTAGTCGTGGGAGTTTCGAGACAGGGCATCGATACTCCAGAGTAGACTAGTGTATACATTCGAGACCCCGACGAGGGGCGGTGGCCGGTCTCACAAGCCACTGGTGTCAGTTGGTTCACCTAAGATGTATACAGGTGCTCATTGGGTTATGAGTACACCGGACAGGACTCGCCGGGAGCATGCTAGTTGGTCTTATACCTGACGTCAGATAGCAGTTCCCTGGTGACATGTGTACAGGTTAGTTCATCGACCTGAGGATCGTCATTTGTCTCGTGTGAGTTCCCACTGTACTTTGATTACTACCCTACCACGCTCAAAGGAGACGTGCAAACAGGTTTTAGTTGGGTACAGTCCCGAGCCGCATGGAGGCAGTGAGCGGATCTTCGGGGGTTCGTCTCTCCCGGTATTGGGGGTGAGGTCGCGCTGTGTCTAGGAGAGCCAGAACATGAAAAGTCCTTGGCCAAGGCAGGAGATTTACTGGTAGGTATTCCAGTAGTATCTCAGGGTGTTCTGGGCTGATCTCTGACATGACTAGTACCGCTTTTGAGGGTCTGACTTTTACCAACCCCCTAGGCCCGCCATGCGATGCTCATAGACGAACGGACCGGACTGTACGGATATTGTCACTGACAGGCTCAGTAGGGTGTCAGGATGAGTTCGCTCATCGACGTCCCTTTTGGTCAATACCTGATAGCCCGTCACGTATTGGCTTATACCTCTGACGTGCTAGTGGTTAAATCCACAACCAAGGTGTTGACGAGTCTTTAGAGTCCCCCACATTCAGTTGCTCAAGTTTTCGGGCGAAACGCTGTAGAGGCCGTATGGAGATATGGCAGGGTTCGATCAGATACGTGCGGTATTGCACGGATCAGGATCGGACGGTTATTACTAGCGGGCTTTGGTTTAAGCCTGATCCTTGTATTGTACAGTGTAGATTTTGTCTCATTGCATTTGTATTCGGTCGGAATACAGATGCGGGTGTGTATACACAGTTGTGAAGTTTTCCTGTAATTTATTACGGGACCAGTTTTCTGGAGTTGCCAGTTTGCTTTCCGTTTCGGCCATTTTCATTTGTATCTTTCAATGGCCGAAGATTGGTGGAGGAGGGCTTATTTGCATTTGTGCAAATAACCAATTTGGAAGGGGGTCTTTGCATATTATTGTATCATGATACTTGCACCATCATTGCTTGACTTTCTTTAGTCATCATAGCTTGACTTTTGTGAGTGATGATGGAGGGACATGATGGTTGGTTGAGTGTGGTCTTGAGTGTGTGATCATTTCCCTTCATGATTATCATTATTCCCTTGCATTATTCTCACTCACTTGGCTCACTCCTCTCTCTCTCTCCTTAATCTAGTGAGGCCGGCCAATTTTTGGGCTGCCCAATTTTTGTGGTGTGGGATTTTGGTTCTCTTGTGTTCTAAAAATCCCCAAGTTACTCTAAAAAGTTCATGTATCATCCCTCCACCAAAATGGCAACCTCCATGAACCCCAAAATGAGACATGGTTCTACACACATTCTACAGCAAACCTTGGGCACGTCGGCTCGCTAACTTCATGCCCGAGTTGTCTTGGTATAGAGGTGGGAGCCCGTAAAAGAAGCCGGCGACGTGGTGCCCTTCTGGCGACTTGGAGGAGACCGGACATTCCGCGGGAGATCGGGACGACGACGAGAAGACCAGAGGACACGGATCACTCGGTATATCTCTCTTCCCATCTTGTAGTTAGCTAGGACTAGTTTAATGGCACGATCCGGGTTTTTAGTGCGCGGTGGTGCCGGTCTAAAAAGTTAAAGTAAATCACCGCTTCCGCATTCCGGTGTCGGATTGACGGCCGGGGCGCCGCCGTGCACTTACAGTGGTATTAGAGCCTCGCCATTAACATAGTCTAGCTTTGTCTAATGTGTTTTACATTTCCGATCGAACAAAATGCCAAAAACCGCGTTTTCATGCATATCAGTTTTCTGTCGAAATTTTTTTGGCTCCAAAATTTTTTCAGTATGTTGCAGAGTGATGTGCAGAGAATTATAAGAACACTGTAAAATTTTGGTGACGTGATACTTCCATATGACCGCGGAACCGCGGCCGTAACCCCTCTTTGGCCGCGGTTCTGCCGCAGATTGTTGGCTTCATTTCACTAGTTTTTTGTAGTGGGCTTTTGGGCTGAAAATAGGGGTTTTGGAATATTAATTTTGGGCCTAGAATTTCTTTAACTGCTACAGTAATGCTTGGGGGCCCACTTGGTAAAATTTGTTCGATCGGATATTTTAAACACATTAGTTCACAGTATTTACATTATATCTGCGACCGTGAATGTCACTTGGTCGGTAAATCCTGTCTAACTGCTATAGCCCGGTTAGATGGATTTGCGAACGTGACATTCACGTTGATGTTCTGTGATTGTACTGTGATGTTGCGGATCGGTCGTGGGGGATAGCCTGGATGCAATGCTAGTACAGTTTTTGTTGTATTATGTACATTTGATATTGCGGGGCGAGCGTCCGACATGTGGACTGTCGTCACTGCCTGTTTGTATTATTATTTTGGGGCACGACCAGGTTGCGGTCGATGTACCCGTTGTATGTATATTTTACTTTCTGTACTAGGATTACCCCGCGGAAGGGTGCACGGATAGCCGGGTTCTAGAGGGCAACAAGCCTGCATCTCATGGCATTGAGACGGAGGGGGCTTCACTCTAGAATTGGCGAGCTATTCGCCGCACTCGTAGGGGGTACAGGTTGACCCAGGAGGGGTGCCCAAGTTATCGGATTCCGTGAAGTGCCGGGTGGTCCATTCACGTTGCTGAAGGGGGCTGCCTCGCTTTAGGTTTTGGCGGGTAACTTGCCGCACCCGTAGGGGTCTAGGATTTCATTGCACAGGCTATCCACACGACCAGGGGAACGTCGGGTTTCAGTAGTGGCTCTGTGAAACCCGGGGATCCCAGATATCTGTATTGTTCTGTAATGCTGTACATTTCTGTGATGTTGCATTTTATCACGCCTTGAGCGAAATATTATATATTGGTATATATATACTAGTAGATGTTGTATATGTTTTGCATCCGCGCTAGTCCAGTCCCCGGTCTGTCGTTAGTTAGCTAACCTAACGGGTAATGACGGGACCCAGTGGCGAATGCGGATGGCATATACGTACATCAGTATATTTTCGTTCTTTGTGGTGTGATCAATTGATGGGACTGCGTTGATTCGGATCAATGCAAGTTAAAAACAAACCTAATCTGATGTTTTTGGAACACTTTTCAAAAAGCTGTTATCGCAAGGGCGTTCTCTTTTGTTTTGCATCGTGGTATTCAGTTGGAATATCCTGCTCCTCAGTCGACGAGGCAAGGGCCGAGATCCCTTCACCGGGAGTGACCCCTTGGACAGAAGTTTGCGTCAGGGCAATAACTTCACTATAGCCGATTACTTTTGCTTTGCACCGTGGTATTCAGTTGGAATATCCTGCACCTCATTCTACGGGGAAAGAGCCGAGATCCCTTCACCGGGAGTGACCTCTTTAGCAAAGGTTTTCGTCACTATATTTTTATAAAGCTATCCAGTTCCTTCAACGATATCAAGTTCATTACGTTAAAGGTTTTCGCCAGAAACCATTCGTAGCCCTCCGTCGTTTCAGACGGGTAGCACGTAGTATTCATGCTATGTTTGTTGGCCTTCGTCAAGGCATAGTGTATGGTAGCTGCTTGTTACCTTTCTGCTGCATAGATAGATGCTTTGGTTTGGGACAGTCGTATAGCCTTGTTGGCCTTCGTCAAGGGTTTGTACGGGTGGGTTCAAATTAACCTGGACAATGACGGGTAGAACTTGACATGTGACTTATGATTTGTTGGCCTTCGTCAAGGTCATAAGAGCATGGGGCAAAAATCACATCGGGAGTTTCAAAAGAAACTAAAACTTGCCAGATATGCGCATACCTTCTGGAGTATGATAGCGTGAGCGGATTCCGTCACGTTATCATGCGGTGATAGTTGGATCCCGATTTCTACTGATGAGTTGGTTTACTCCTCGGGTGATCCCGACTAATTCTTCTTTCAGGTTTGGAGGAGAATTTGACGGTACAGTGGGAGGTTTCCAGATTAGATAAATTGGTAACCATTCTGATCTAAGTTAGAGTGCACGCTGAGTGTTTCTTTTCTCTCTCTCTTTGGCAGCGACCTTTGACCCGACCTTAGACTATGACTCAGAGACCAAGTTGACCGAACCTTCTTTTAACACTGGCTTTTGGATTGTCAGAGTTGCAGACCTCATTGCCACTCCTACTTTTACCCTTTTCTCCAGGACACCCCGTATTACTACGAACGTCCACTTCCATTGGACAAAACCATCGTATGGTTAGATACGAACTCGAAGGAATTTATTAGAGGATGGTTTCCGGTTCTGGAGAAAACGGATAGGATTATTCAGTTGTCTTTTCCTTTTACCTTCTCTCAAGTTGTGAGTACTCCTTGATTTAGGAGATAGTACACCTATTACGCAAATTGGATAGTCTTCTTCCAAACCATAGGCAGGTGCCGACCGGTAGGGAATGAAGAAAACCAATTAGCCTAGCGATGGTGTACAGAAGGTATTAAGTTAAGACAAAGTAAGGGATTAGTAAGAGGGCAAAGTAAATTGCGACTGATATTCACGACCAAAACAAGTATTTCTTCGCCAATCCTAAAATCACCTTTGTATTTCTCCAGAACACTCCGTATCACTACGAAGATCCACAGTTTATTGGATATTCCATCGTATGGTTATATACGAACTCGAAAGGAACTTGTTCCAGTTCGGGGATGGATTCTGGTTCAGAAGAAATAGGAATAAGGTTTATTCGGTTGTCTTTTATCTTCACCTTCTCTCGCTTTGCGAGTGTTCCTAGGATTAGGATAGTACACCCATTATGCTTATTGGATAGTCTTCTTCCAAACCATAGGCTGGTGCCGAACGGTAGGGAAGGAAGAAAACCATTTGGCCTAAAGGGGTGTGCAGAAGGTAATGACTAAAGACATATAAAGGGATCTGGAGAGGTGGCAAAGAATTGTACGGTTACAGTCGTGAATCTGGAAGAGGCATTACTAGGAATACCGGGATACCCCATCGAAACATTTCAATGTTTCAGTTTCACTGTGTACTGTTAAAAGAAAACTGATTTCCCAATTAGTCCTTACTCCAGGGTATGTATTTACCAGGTATGATTCTCACATCTGTATGGTTTTACAGATGATGAGTGGGAGTAGGTTATTTGGAATTAGGTGATCATCCTCATTATATCGGGATTCGTTGTAATCGGTGATATTTGAGGAAGTCACCTGGGTTGTTTGCCGGACGGCAAATATTTGGTTTAGAATATCTGTTGTGATACACCAATTTCAAATTGATATATCTGTACATCTATTTTTATAGAGTGAGATATACCTTTTTGAAATTATGTCTGTGACATTTACCTATATCAGTGGATGGTTAGGTAAGGAGTATTGAACAGCGGTGTAATTCTTTTTAACCATAAGTACAGTTCTCAACCTGCAACACACAGGGAGTGAGTTATTAGACTCAAGGGACTTATACAGAGTATTGTATGTTGTCCAGGGTCCATCAGGACAGAGGGGTTGGTCCTCGTACTATATTCGATTTACTTATGACTTCTCTAGTTTTTAGACAGGTGTTTCGTAGAAACTCAGGGTCCGAATTTTGAGAAGTTATAGGTATTTGAATAAAGTAGAGAACCAGGTGTTGCAAGTATCGGGATTCTTCAAAGTGATCGAAGATGTAGATACTTGTGTATGGTATTCAGTTGATAGTAACGATTAAGAGAACTTGCTTCTCTTTCAGGTTACTCATAATTGGAAGCATTCCTAAGTTGAGTAACGCTGATCGGCCTCCTTCCATTTAGTTGACATGCACTGGAGACAGCTGCATGATTTGAATCTGGTTCAATTAAATCAGTGCCTCTGGTTCTATATTGGATATAGAACAGTTCATATCTTAACGATGTTAAGGTACGGGGAGTTGTCCGGATTATGCTTAAAACCAGACTCTGGATAACTTAAGGCACGTTTCTGTAATGGCTGTTTGTGGGTTGACCCAGGCTATGACGATGGTTGACTTTCTACCATCTGGAAGATCAATAGTGATATTGTTCTAGACTCGCCACAGTTTTATTAAAAATGGATTTTTTTTCAGAAAAACAGTAGTGGGAGTATGGTAGAACTGGAAGTGATTCCAGAACCACAAACGATTACTGAAGATTTGGTAGGAACCTAAAGATTCAATCTGGTTTGACATTCCATTGGCCACTCCGCAGATACGGTGGGTAACCTCAGGCACCCGAGAGGTACTCCGGTAGCCTCAAGGACGGTGACAGGGAGGTTCTTGTTTACCCATACTTGCCATTGCTGTTGTTCCAGACTGTGAGACCCGGCAGGAGGATGAGTATAGCATCATTCTGAACTAGCTTTAGAAGTGTACATCTATATGACTCTGCCAGAGGGTTGTCGTGGTCAGTAGGAGCAGCGGAAGCATTGGTGGACAAGTGGCTTATGTCTATTTATAGACTAAAGCAGATATAGCGGAGATAGATCATCTATTTCTGATGTGACAGTCATAGGTTTGACTTCATCAGAATAGGGGATGGATCTGTTAAGAAGGTAGTAGGATGTGATGTCCTGGTATTTAGATGACATACACAGAGTAGGAAGTGATATTCCTATACTACGATCGGTTATACTCTGGTCGTCACACAGTGGTTTCTCCACATGGGACTTGGACATTATATCAGACATACTGGTTACTAGATCTATGGTTTTAGATCTAGATTTGGGTGGTTTCCCAATCAGGGTACTTAGACAGCATTCTAAGAGTATTTAGAATGGACGACTCCTGGTATAGTGGTGTACCTGCAGGTGATGGAGTCACCCTCTCTAAAGGTGTCTTACAGATTAAAGAGGAGAGGGATGTGCATGATTGGCAGATCACTTGCTCAGGCAATTGAGTCAATCATGAGATGTCAAGTACCACACCAGATGTTGTTCTTGCACTAGATGCAATAAGTTGACATTGATCCAATCCTGGAGAAACAGTCGGAAGCAGTTTTAGAACATAAGTGGATGTTCTAGGGATATGATAACGACAGCCTCGTTCAGGAGACAGTTATCATTCCAGGCTTCCAAGGTGACCTGGACGACAAGGAGGTTGTCAGAGTTATAGTTTTCCTTCTGACGAGGGGCAGTATTTTGGACAGGTGGTCCAAGGCAATACTGAGGGAGGCATGACGCGGGATACTGATTAAGTTCAGTTTACGATACAGTCTAAGAAGTTTGGATTTGGAGTTCATTTATGAGCTAGGTCCCATCAGACATCCAGACATTCTAAGACAGGTATTGCTCATTTTGGGAGATGGCTTTCTCCGCGAACTTGAGATATAGAGAGACATAGAAGGAAACATCTAAGCAGATCCACTCACTGAGGCTATTTCTCGAACGCAATAGTTTCGCAAACGAGCTTTGTGAGACTGACAAGTAGAGGAGTTGGGTGTTCGGTATCACACAGGCTGTGAGTATGCGACATCGCAATAATTAGGCTTGAGTGCAAGTGGGAGATTGTTGGAGATAGTGCCCTCAGAGTCAATTATTGGATCACATGCACGTGATTGCAATGGTTGAGGGAGGACCTATCCCGGTAGGACAGTCTTACTCAAGATGATAGTATGCTATCTGGTTTATCTTTATCATCGTGTACTTCTCTAGGTGACCTGACCGGTCGCTATTACACGTTGATAGAGCCCTTAGGATTCTTGCTTGACTGCCAGCAGTATGAGGGCGAGACAGGGCATCGATACTCCAGAGTAGACTAGTGTATACATTCGATACCCCGACGAGGGGCGGTGGCCAGTCTCACAAGCCACTGGTGTCAGTTGGTTCACCTAAGATGTATACAGGTGCTCATTGGGTTATGAGTACACCGGACAGGACTCGCCGGGAACATGCTAGTTGGTCTTATACCTGACGTCAGATAGCAGTTCCCTGGTGACATGCGTACAGGTTAGTTCATCGACCTGAGGATCGTCATTTGTCTCGTGTGAGTTCCCACTGTACTTTGATTACTACCCTACCACGCTCAAAGGAGACGTGCAAACAGGTTTTAGTTGGGTACAGTCCCGAGCCACATGGAGGCAGTGAGCGGATCTTCGGGGGGTCGTCTTTCCCGGTATTGGGGGTGAGGTCGCGCTGTGTCTAGGAGAGCCAGAACATGAAAAGTCCTTGGCCAAGGCAGGAGATTTACTGGTAGGTATTCCAGTAGTATCTCAGGGTGTTCTGGGCTGATCTCTGACACGACTAGTACCGCTTTTGGGGGTCTGACTTTTACCAACCCCCTAGGCCCGCCATGCGATGCTCATAGACGAACGGACCGGACTGTACGGATATTGTCACTGACAGGCTTAGTAGGGTGTCAGGATGAGTTCGCTCATCGACGTCCTTTTTGGTCAATACCTGGTAGCCCGTCACGTATTGGCTTATACCTCTGACGTGCTAGTGGTTAAATCCACAACCAAGGTGTTGACGAGTCTTTAGAGTCCCCCACATTCAGTTGCTCAAGTTTTCGGGCGAAACGCTGTAGAGGCCGTATGGAGATATGGCAGGGTTCGATCAGATACGTGCGGTATTGCACGGATCAGGATCGGACGGTTATTACTAGCGGGCTTTGGTTTAAGCCAAATCCTAGTATTGTACAGTGTAGATTTTGTATACACAGTTGCGGGCTTTGGTCGGAATACAGATGCGGGTGTGTATACACAGTTGCGGGGTTTTCCTGTAATTTATTACGGGACCAGTTTTCTGGAGTTGCTAGTTTGCTTTCCGTTTCGGCCATTTTCATTTGTATCTTTCAATGGCCGAAGATTGGTGGAGGAGGGCTTATTTGCATTTGTGCAAATAAGCAATTTGGAAGGGGGTCTTTGCATATTATTGTATCATGATACTTGCACCATCATTGCTTGGCTTTCTTTAGTCATCATAGCTTGACTTTTGTGAGTGATGATGGAGGGACATGATAGTTGGTTGAGTGTGGTTTTGAGTGTGTGATCATTTCCCTTCATGATTATCATTATTCCCTTGCATTATTCTCACTCACTTGGCTCACTCCTCTCTCTCTCTCCTTAATCTAGTGAGGCCGGCCAATTTTTGGGCTGCCCAATTTTTGTGGTGTGGTATTTTGGTTCTCTTGTGTTCTAAAAATCCCCAAGTTCCTCTAAAAAGTTCATGTACCATCCCTCCACCAAAATGGCAACCTCCATGAACCCCAAAATAAGACATGGTTCTACACACATTCTACAGCAAACTTGGGCACGTCGGCTCGCCAACTTCGTTCCCGAGTTGCCTCGGTATAGAGGTGGGAGCCCGTAAAAGAAGCCGGCGACATGGTGCCCTTCTGGCGACTTGGTGGAGACCGGACATTCCGCGGGAGATCGGGACGACGACGAGAAGACCGGAGGACACGGATCACTCGGTATATCTCTCTTCCCATCTTGTAGTTAGCTAGGACTAGTTTAATGGCACGATCCGGGTTTTTAGTGCGCGGTGGTGCCGGTCTAAAAAGTTAAAGTAAATCACCGCTTCCGCATTCCGGCGTCGGATTGACGGCCGGGGCGCCGCCATGCACTTACACTGTGCTCGGCCAGGTGGCATGGGTGTGTGTGTGGGAGGAATTTTCAAGTAAGAAAACCATAACTCAAATTAATTTATTATATTCTTTTAAATTTTCTTTTCTATTTAACCCTTCTCTAAATTTCAAAAACCATCTTGACAATTTCTTTTCATTTCAAAATCAACATGTTAAATTTTGGTTTAATGTGTCATGATGTACAAAATTTGTATTAACCCATTCTAATATGTAATTATCACTAATTAAATATATTAGTGACGGCTTAAAATAATATTAAAATAATTAATTTCGGAAAATTTTCCAGTCAACTAGAAATTTGCAAGCAACTCAATAAATACCAAATACTAGCAATTACATAGCTAGAATAGATATATTTGATTTTATGATGAAAGATAATTATATCTTGATTTTTACGGAAAACACCCGTTATTTTACCGATTCTCCGAAATTTCACCTAAACGATTGTCTAAGCGTTACAGAGACCCGGCAGGAGGATGAGTATAGCGTCTTTCTAAACTAGCTTTAGAAGTGCACGTGTATATGACTCTGCCAGAGGGTTGTCGTAGTCAGTGGGAGCAGCGGAAGTATAGTGGGCAAGTAGCTTATGTCTATTTATAGACTGAAGCAGATATAGCGGAGATAGATCATATATTTTTTGATGTGACAGTCATGGGCTTTGACTTCATCAGAATAGGGGATAGATCTGTTAAGAAGGTAGTAGGGTGTGATGTCCTGGTATTTGGATGACATACACATAGTAGGAAGTGAAATTCCTTCACAACGATCGGTTATATTGTGGTTGTCACATAGTAGTTTCTCCACACAGGATATGGATATAATATCAAACATTCTACTTACTAGTTCTATGGTTTTAGATCTAGATTTGGGTAGTTTCCTAATCTGGGTATATAGATAGTATTCTAAAGATATTTAGAATGAACGACTCCTGGTATGGTGGTGTACCTGCAGGTGATGGAGTCGCCCTCTTTAAAGGTGTCTTACAGACTAAAGAGGAGTAGGATGTGCATGATTGGCAGATCACTTTCTTAGGCAATTGAGTTTATCATGAGATGTCAAGTACCACACCAGATGTTGTTTTTGCACTAGCTACAATAAACATATTTTAATCCAATCCTGGAGAAACATTGGGAAGCAGTTATGAACATAAGTGAATGTTCTTGGGATATGGTAACGGCAGCCTCCTTCGAGGGACGGTTATCATTCCAGGCTTCCAAGGTGACTTGGATGACAGAGTGACAGTCAGAGTTATAGTTTTTCCTCAGACGAGGGGCAGTAGTTTGGAAAGGTGGTCCAAGAGGATACTGAGGAAGGCATGGTGCAGGATACTGATTAAGTTCAGTTGACGATACAGTCTAAGAAGTTTGGATTTGGAGTTCATTTGTGAACTAGGTCCCATCAGATATCCAGACATATTCTAAGACAGGTATTACTCAATTCGGGAGATGGCTTTCTCCGCGAACTTGAGATTAAGAGAGACATAGAAAGAAACATCAGGGCAGATCCACTCACTGAGGCTATTTCTCGAACACAATAGTTTTACAAACGAGCTTTGTGACACTGATTAGTAGAGGAGTTGGGTGTTCGGTATCACACGGGCTGTGAGTATGCAACATCGCAATAATTAGCCTTAAGTGCAAGTGGGAGATTGTTGGATATAGTGCCCTCAAAGTCAATTATTGGATCACAGGCACGTTATTGCAATGATTGAGGGAGGACCTATACCGGAAGGACAGTTTTACTCGAGATGATAGTATGCTATCTGGTTTATCTTTATCATCGTGTACTACTTTAGGTGATATTACAGATCACTATTACACGTTGATAGAGCCCATAGGATTCTTGCTTGACTACTAACAGTTTGATGGCGATCATATACGTGAGAGTTAGGTAGTCTATAAGCACATCCTTAAAAGTGGTCCATAGTCGTAGAAGTTTCGAGACAGGGCATCGATACTCTGGAGTAGACTAGGGTATACAGTCGAGACCCCGACGAGGGGCGGTAGCCGGTCTCACAAGCCACCTGTGTCAGTTGGTTCACCTAAGATGTATATAGATGCTTATTGGGTTATGAGTACACCGGACATGACTCGCCAAGAACCTGCTAGTTGGTATTATACCCGTCGTTAGATAGCAGTTCCCTAGTGACATGTGTACATGTTAGTTCATTGACCTGAGATCGTCATTTGTCTCGTGTGAGTTCCCACTGTGCTTTGATTATTACCCTACCACGGCTCAAAGGAGTCGTGAAAACAGGTTTTAGTTGGGTACATTCCTGAGCCACATGGAGGCAGTGAGCGGATCGGCAGGGGATTCGTCTCTCCCGGTATTAGGGGTAAGATCATGCCATGTCTGGAGAGCCATTACACAAAGTCCCTGGCCAGGGAAAGCAAAATTTACTGGTAGGTATTCCAGTAGTATCTTAAGGTGTTCTGGGCTATACTCTGACACGACTTATACCGCTATTGGGGGTCTGACGTTTACCAGCCTCCTAGGCCCGATAAGCGATACTCATAGACTAACGGACCGGACTGTACGGATATTGTCACTGATAGGCTCAGTAGGGTTTCAGGATGAGTTCGCTCATCAGCCTCCCTTGAGCTCAATACCTAGGCAGCCGTTACGCATGGCTAGTGCCACTGACGTGCTTGTGGTTAAACCCACTGCCAAAGTATTGACGAGTCTTTAGATTCCCCCACAGAGAGTTTCCCAAGTTCGGGCGAAATGTTGTAGAGGCCGTATGGTTTTATAGCAGGGTTCGAACATACACGTGCACTTATGCACGTGTTATGTTTCGGACGGATAATACTAGTTGGCTTTGATTTAAGTCGAATCCTAGTATTATATTGTGTTAGAATACTTTCGTCTCGTAGTATTCGTATTCAGTCGGAATACGGATGCATGTATGTATATACAGGTGAGGGGTATTCTCGTAATCCGTTATGAGATTACTTTAGAAGATGCATTTCTTTTTGGTAATCATTTTGGTTTAAATGGTTATATGATTTGGAAAGTGTGACTCATATTGGTGACTCATTCTTCTAGCATGTTCACTAATGACTCTTGGTAATGAGTCATCTCGTGAGTCATGTTAGATTAATGAGGTTTGTTTTGTGTAGATATTTTTAGGGTTTTGTGGGAGATATTTTGGTAAGATATTGTATTTGGTTTTTAAACACAAAACCTCATTATATCAACACATAAGGGAGAGAGGGCAGCCAAGGCATTTTTGCGGTTTGGTTTTCTCTCTTGATATTTCATGAGCTCACACTCTCCATCTCATTTGCATCTTCTTCAATCTCCACCATATCCCTCTCATGTGATGAGAATCTTAGGGTGTATTGAGACAAAGTATTCATACGTCTCTCTACTTCAATCTTGGACATGTCGGCTAGCAAACTTCATGTCCGAGTTGCTTCAGTTTGAAGTGGGAGCCCGTATAAAGATTCGATGACGTGGTGCCACTTCAATAAGGAGACCGGAGATCGAGCGAGATCGGAGATGCCGCAATACTCTAAGGATGGTGGCTAAAGACCGAAGGACACAGATCAATCGGTATAGCCATTCTAACATCTTTGTAGTATACTAGTTTATAGTTAATAGAACGATCCGGGTTTTAAGTCTATATTAGCGCCAGCTTTGCAAAAGTTTTTGTTCCGCGTTTGGCCTCGGATTGACGGCCGGGGCGCTGGCGTAGTCTTACATCATCACCAATGTATCATCAACCATGACACATGTATGGTTGCATGTGTGCATCCATATCACCATATACATACACTCATGCATGCATCATAAAGAAATAGGTTTTAAATAAATGAGCTAATGGACTTAATATTAAATCAACACTTGATTTAATAACCCGGTCATATCACATACGACCCGTCCAATAGTAAACACCCGATTAAAATACGGTATCAAATACACCCATTTTAATCGAGCTCCCACACATATCTCATTTGCACCCCACATCTTTTCGCCTGAGCTAGGAAACCCCTTTGTGGGACTCTAAGACTCGTCAATACGCTAGCAGTAGGCAGTGATCATATCACATACAAACAAACCGTCAGTGGCACAAGCTATACGTAATGGCTCTCAGGTATTGAGCGATCAGAAGAAACACAAGCGAACCTGTCAAAACTCCCGTCGAACCAACTGGTAATACTTACCATACAGTCCGGTCTCTTCGTCAGATATGCTGCATATAAAGTCTAGGGATGGCATCGTTGACCCTAATAACTCAATAAGTCATGCCGGTATTTGGCTCATAACAGATCGAGAAACTACTGATAACACTTATCAGTAAATCTCATCAGCCATGGCCAGGGACTTCCTGTTATAGCTAATTGTGCTTGGCGCAACATCAACCCCCAATACCGGGAGAGACGAAACCCCTCCTATCGCTCATTACCTCCATGTGCCTCGGGACTGTACCCAAAATCCACCTGTTTACACGACTCAGTAGAGCCGTGGTAGGGTAGAGATCAAAGTACAGTGGGAGGACACACAAGACTCTATGACGATCTTGGGTCTACAGACTAACCTGTACCAGTGTCACCTAAGAACTTCTACCCGATGATAGATATAATACCATATAGGAGTTCTCGGCGAGTCCATTCAGTGTACCCAGTCTCACTGATCACCCGTATACGGTCTTTGGTGTCACCACACTAATGGATATGGGATCATCCATCGCCCATCATATGGGTCAAGTAACGTATACGCTAGTCTACTCTGGAATATCGATGCCCCGTCTCGATACACCCACGACTAGAAACATTTCAAGGATATGCTTATGAACTACACATGTCCCATTAGTATGATCCGCATCATAATCCCAGTAGTCAAGCAAATATCCTAAGGGCTTTATCAACATGTACCAAATGAGTAAGATGCATGATCAAATGAACATGTCAAGATAAAGTACAACCAGATAGCATACTATCATGTCGAGCAAGAATATCCTCTGAATATATATACACATACCGATACATCCACTATCATATAATGGCCTCTAGGGCATACATATATCCAACAATCTCCCACTTGCACTAAGGCCAATTATTGGCGTATCTCATATCCAACATCTCAAAAAGTCGCCCATGTTGCGGCAGAGGGAGGGCCTTGGTGAGTGAATCCGCGGTGTTATTCTTTATATCTACTCTCCGAATCTCGATCTCGCGGCGATCAACTATCTCCCGGATCAGATGATATCGCCTGAGGATGTGTCTGGATCGCTGATGGGACCTGGGCTCTTTGGCCAATGCCATAGCCCCATTATTATCACAATATAATGGTATTGGATCAATAATGGTTGGAACTACTCCTAGCTCCGAGATGAACTTCCTCATCCAGACGGCTTCCTTGGCAGTATCATTTGCAGCAATATACTCAGCTTCCATCATAGAGTCTGCAACGGTATCCTGTTTGGAACTCTTCCAACATACCGCCACTCCATTAAGGGTAAATACAAACCCTGAGATAGATTTGCTATCATCCTATCACTCTGGAAGCTCAAATCAGTAAAAGCCTCCATTTGGAGATCCCCGTTACCATACACCAAGAACATTTCTTTAGTCCTTCGCAAGTACTTAAGAATGTTCTTCACAGCTGTCCAGTGATTTTCCCCTGGGTTGGATTGATACCTGCTTACTACACCCAGTGCATAAGCTACATCAGGGCGTATACATAATATCGCATACATTATAGATCCTACAACTGAAGCGTAGGGTATAATGCTCATTCGAGCTCTCTCTTTATCAGTGTTTAGGCAAAAGTCCTTGGAAAGAGTGACTCCATGACTTGCGGGTAAGGCATCCCGCTTGGAGTCTTCCATACTAAACCTCTTTAGGATGGTGTTAATGTACCTGATTTGGGACAATCCCAACAACCTTTTAGATCTATCCCTATAGATCTTCATACCCAATATGTACGAGGCATCACCCAGGTCCTTCATGGAGAACCTTTGTGATAAGAACTGTTTGGTCGATTGTAGTATAGGAACATCGTTTCCTATTAGAAGAATGTCATCCACGTACAATACGAGGAATGTGACAGTACTTCCTACAATCTTCTTATAAAAACAAGGTTCATCTGGATTTTTGACGAAATCAAACTCTTTGATAACATCATCAAAATAGATGTTCCAACTCCGTGATGCCTGCTTTAATCCATAAATGGATTTAAGCAACCTACATGCTTTCCCGCTGCTCCCACTATCAATGAAACCCTCTGGTTGATCCATATAAACGCATTCTTCTAAATCACCATTTAGAAAAGCAGTTTTAACGTCCATCTACCAGATTTCATAGTCGTAGTGAGTAGCAATAGCAAGTAGGATTCGAATGGATTTAAGCATAGCTACAGGAGAAAAGGTTTCGTCATAGTCCAGTCCCGGTCTTTGACGAAATCCTTTCGCCATAAGCCTTGCCTTATAGGTCTCCATCTGCCCATCTAAACCGATCTTTCTCTTAAAGACCCATTTGCACCCTACGGGTTTTACCCCAGAGGGTACAACATCCAAAGTCCATACTTTGTTGGTGTACATAGACTCTATTTCGGATCTCATGGCATCCAGCCACTTCACAAAGTCACCACTCGTGATAGCTTGCTGAAAACTGGTAGGGTCATCATCATCCATAATGTAGTCTTCTCCATCACCATCAATGAGTAAACCGTAGTATCTCTCCGGTGGGCGAGAAGTCCTACCAGATCTACGGAGTGGCTGAGGTTCATAAGTTTCTGTTGCAGCATCATGTTCAACTAAGTTGTCATTTGTAACTTGTGTCTCTAGAACCTCTTTTGGATCTACCACATTGCCATCAATATCATTTGGAAAAATCTCATTTTCTAAAAATGTGGCATAATGAGAAACAAACACCTTTTGTTCCTCCTTGTGGTAGAAAAGATACCTAAACGAATGTTTCGGATATCCCACAAATATACACTTGACCGATTGTGTTTCGAGTTTGTCTGGATTCTGCTTTTAAACAAAAGCCGGACAACCCCAAA
This sequence comes from Agapanthus africanus, assembly GCA_030015575.1. Taxonomy (NCBI): domain Eukaryota; kingdom Viridiplantae; phylum Streptophyta; class Magnoliopsida; order Asparagales; family Amaryllidaceae; genus Agapanthus; species Agapanthus africanus. Next base: position 114,380,951 of record CM057347.1, read on the forward strand.
TCTTAACTCTTTTAAGAGATGGTCTCTTCCCATATCATATCTCATATGGAGTGGTAGACACAGTTTTGGTTGGAACTTTGTTCAACAGAAAAGCTGCAGTCTCCAATGCTTGCCTCCAAAAGGGGAGAGGTAACTCAGCATCACTCATCTGGGTCGTATTATATCTAATAGGGCACGATTTCGCCGCTCTGACACACCGTTGTGCTGAGGTGTGTAAGGGGGAGTAAGCTGAGAGAATCTCATTCTCTTTTAGGAAGTTCGAAAACTCTGTACTAAGATACTCTCCACCTCGATCTGATCGAAGTATTTTGATGCTTATTCCATTTTGTTTTTCTACTTCAAGTTTGTACTCCTTGAATTTCTCGAAAGCTTCAGAGTTATGCTTTAATAAAAACACATGACCAAATCTCGAGAAATCATCAGAAAAGTTATGAAGTAAGAAAAACCGCATCTCTCATATATAGACATTGGCCCACATACATCACTATGTATGAGGCCCAAGAGCTCTGTAGCTCTTTCTCCGTGTCCAGTAAACGGAGTTTTGGTCATTTTCCCTTTGATACAAGATTGACAAGTCACATAAGATTTATATTCAAAAGGATTTAAATATCCATCTTTATGAAGCTTGTTTAGTCCCGTTTCATTAATATGACCAAGTCTACAATGCCAAAGAAAAGCTTCATTTATATCTGAAAATTTTCTTTTATTTGTGTGTTGTATGTTGAAAACTGTGTGTTGATTTAGGACGTATATCCCATTATTAAGTATACCAGAACCAATCAACTCTTGATTTAGTTTAATGTTCATAACATTATGCTGCAATACAAAATGATATCCTTCATTGTCTAACAAAGAAACATATATTATATTACAAAGCATGCTAGGTACAAAATAACATGGGTTCAAAACCAATATACAACCCGACGACAACCCTAGGTGATACTCTCCCATTGAGACTGCATGTACATTAGAACCATTTCCAACTCGGAGAGTGTGATCACCGGTCTTCAAAACTCTGCTATTTCTCAAGCCTTGCACAGAATTGCAGATATGAGAACACGAACCGGTATCCAATACCCAGGAAGCAGAGTTTATAGAAAAACAGTTTTCAGTCACAAACAAACCTGAAGCAGAAGCATCACCATGCTTCTGCTTGTTGAGATCAGCAATATACATGACACAATTCCTCTTCCAATGCCCCGTCTTCTTGCAATAGAAACATTCTCATTTTCCCGACTTTTTAACCTTGGATTTGTCTTTCCCTTATGCCTTCTTGATTCCACCTCTCGGTTTGGTGGATTTCTTCTTATTCCTTCCCTTGGCCTTAGCTTTTAGGACGGAAGAGGAAGATTTTCCAACAAACATAGAGGGAGACTTTGCTTCAAGCATGCTCTCCGCATTTCTCAACATATTGAGAAGTTAGAGTAGTGACTTCTCCATGTTATGCATGTTGAAGTTCACTATGAATGGAGCAAAGGCAGAAGGAAGAGACTATAGAACAATTTCAATATATTGCTCGTTCTCCATTGTCCATCCGAGGCCCTCAAGCTCTTCAATAAAAGCTATCATCTTCAAAATGTGATCACCTGCTGGTGTGCCAGGAGCTATCCGCATCTGAAACAGCTTTCGAGATGCTTCGTATCGTAGGATACGAGATTGCTCCCCATACAACTCTTTTGTATGGAGAAAGATGGATTGAACATCCATCTACTCGTGCCGCTTTTGATGTGTATTGTCTATCTATGCAAGAGCGAGGCATTTGGCAGTAGCACGGTCAATATCCCACGTTTTGCAGATCTCCGTATCCGCAACAGATTCAGGGCCTGGGCTGGGTGGGGCTGAGGCAGTGAGGACATATGGTACTTTATCATATGTGAGAGCAATGTTAATGTGTCACGACCCGAAATTTTGCACGTGACGGCACTTAAACCACGTAACGTCTACAGGCGTAACGCAATTCAAGTAAGCCGAAAACCCAGCAATCTAAGCCATCAAAAGTAGTAAGTGATAAGAACATTGTTAAAAACTTTTGGGAATCTCAAGTAAAAATTCTTTAAAGTCCAAATTTACATTCTTTAAAATTTGGCAGCACCTGTTAGTGTAATATGCCCTAGAGGCCATTATTGTATATTACTAGTTTGTATATTACATTTTGGATGCTTCGGATATATACACGGATTTATGACAGTCTTGCTCGATATAGTAGTATGCTACTTGGTTTGTATCTATCTTAATATGTGTATATGTTTCTTTTAACATATCGCTAATACATATTGATAGAGCCCTTAGGATCTTTACTTGACTACCAGCGTTGTGATGGCAATCACACTAGTGGGGGCTGTGTAGTCTATAAGCACATCCTTATACAGGTCCCTAGTCGTAGGATTATCGAGACAGGGCATCGATACTCCAGAGTAGACTAGTGTATACGCTTCTTATCCCAGTAGGGGAGATGGTCTGTCCCATAGCCATCAGTACGTCGTACTGGAGATAGTATGCAAGTGCTCGTTAGGTTACGAGTACACTGGACAGGACTCGTTGGGAACCGTTGGTTGGTACTATACCTATCATCAGTTAACAGATCCTAGGTGACATGAGTACAGCTTAGTCCGTTGACTTGATACTGCTGCTTCGCTTCAAGTGTGTTCCCACTGTTCTTAGATTACTACCCTACCACGACTCTATTGAGTCATGCAAACAGGTAATAGTTGGGTGCAGTCCCGAAGAACTTGGAGGCAGTGGCGGTTAGACAGGATTCGTCTCTCCTGGCTAGGGCAAGCGAGATTTACTGGTTGGTACTCCAGTAGTTTCTCAAGGTGTTTTGGACTACACTCCGACATGACTTATACCGCTATTAGGGGACTGACGTTTACCGCCCCTTAGGCCCGATATGCGATACTCTTAGACGAACATATCAGACTGTACGGAGATTGTCACATTCAGGCTCAGTAGGAGTTTGGATGGGTTTTCCTCATCGACCTTCTTATCGACATTTACCTGGGGACCATTACGTACAGCTAGTACCGCTTGCGGCCTGTGGTTAACCTACTGCCAGCGTAGTGTCGAGTCTTTAGAGTCCCACACAGAAGGTTTTCCACCTTTGGGAGAAACGAGATAGAGGTCGTATGGTTTTACGACAGGGTTCGTTCACATACGCGTCCTTGTGCGTGTTTGGTGTTCGGGCGGTTGATGCTAGTGGGATTTGGTTTAAGCCGGATCTTAGTATTAGATTTTGGATTGGTTTAGTCTCATTGTATTCGTGTTTCTAGGAACACGGATGCGTGTATGTATATATGGTTGATAGAGGCAGAGAAGTAGACACCTCATTAGGGTTTTTGACCATTGACTTGATTAAAACCATTATGAGGTGGAGGAAATTGTTTACTAATTTTTATTAGTGATAATTGTGTCATGGCTAATTGGTTTGACCATTAGACTATGTTGACTATTGTTGACTTAGATATTTTTGTTGAGCACTAGATATTTTGCTTAGCATTAATTATGTCATGATAATGGTCAAATCAAGCTAGCTATCACAATTATCTTAATAAAACTATATTTTCTCTTTCCTCAAAAGAGAGCTCTCTTCATAATTTCTCATACACTCTCTCTCTCAAGGTTACTTCCTTCTTCCTCTCTCAAGCCCTATTGTCTCATGAATTGAGAATCATGGGTTGTTGAGACTTAGCCACCAAAATCGTTCTCTGCTCACTCTAGGATACTTAGTCTAGCACACAAAGTACCCTAGTTACTTCATTATAGAGGTTGGAGCTCAAGGTAGAAACCTTCGGGTGGATCATCTTTGACATGGAGAATCCGGTGAGAAGGAACCATCCACCACCACTCTAATGAGCTCACAACAAGAAGAAGCACAACAAGGAGAAGAAGGACTTGTAGCTTGAGGTATAATCATCTAACCTAGTAGTTAATAACTCCTAGTTAGTTTGTTAGTTAATGTTTAGAAAAGATCCTCATGGGTAGTTAATGTTACCTTGTAAAGAAAAAATCATTTTTTACCTATTCCGCCTCCCCGTTAACTACCGGGGTGAGTAACATAGACTTACAGTGGTATCAGAGCCTGGCTAAACCATAACTAACATGTTAGCAAAGCCTTTAGAACTTCGATCACGGAAAAATCCCGAAAACATGATACAAACTTGCACTTTCTGTCGAATTTTAAATCTGGTCTAAAAATTATTTCAGAAACCTAAAAAATACGTGCAGGCTTTTTCTAGAATACTGAAGAAATTTGGGTGCCTAACTCGGCTAGACCACCGCGGAACCGCAGCCGAACCATGCGTTCTGCCGTGGATCCGCGGCCGAGTCGACTCCGAGTTGTAGGGTTACTAGGCACTCTCACAAGGGTCTATAAGGCATCAAACATGCCCGATTTAAAATATAGACGTGCCGAACAACCCTAACCAAGATCTTTACTAGAGATTAGGCGAAAACAATAAGTAAGTAAACAACTTTACTTCTAAGAGTTTGGGATTACAACCTTTGTAGTTCGGTCCTTCGCTTCATAAGCTCCGTGTTGAGGTCCCTTCGCTTCGATCATCGGGTTCCCGGACTCTAAAGAGGCTCCACGAAGAGAAAGATGCAAGCTTGCTTCCGATCTTCGATAACAAAGATGATCTACCTTGAAGTTTCTTTAACACAGGCTCTCACTTACTAATGAAGTGAACACCCTAATCTAATGGGCTAGATTAGATGAGGATGATGTAGTAGGAATTTAGCTCTCATTTGTTTTCTTAATCTCACTCATTTTCATCACTTCATAAAAAGCTAGAAAGGTTTTCATGCAAGAAGAAGGAAGAAGAAGAACCATTCTCTTTGTGATGAATAATGAATCCATAGTGTGGTTAGAAATGCAACCATGGGTTAAGTATGATAACTTAACCCATGTAGCGACTTAACCATGGTCAAGGGTTGGGTTGGGTTAACAAATATCTACAAAAATATCTTTACAAAATATCTTTGCAAAAACAAAACAAAAGGCTTCTAGAAGCTTCTAGAAAAATTAACCCAAATCAAACCTTAATCATGTTTAATCTCCACTAATCATGTTGCATTAATAACCCTAACATGTTACAATATTATATATCACATATACAATATTTATTGTAACAAAATAAAATAATACAATTAACATATATCGCATATATATCAATGTATTACCCGAGTGAGAAAAAGAATCTTTTAGTGAGCTTATATTAGTTAATGTAATTTAATATATCAAATATATTAATATACATTAAATTATCAAATCAACACTTGATTCGATAATCCGGCTATTTCACAAATAACCGACTAATATAATCTGTATCAGTTCATTGAATCAACACTTGATCCGATGACCCGGATATATCACATATACCCGGCCAATATCTCATATCGCGAGAATCCAATACGGTATCACATACACGTATTGTTCTCGGTCCCGCACATATCATATATGTGCTCCTACTCCGTTTTGCCTGAGCAAGGAAACCTCTGTGTAGGACTCTAAAGAATCGTCAATACGCCAGCAGTAGGTGATGATCATATCAAACTATAAGTGCACGGCGGCGTCCCGGCCGTCAATCCGACGCCGGAATGCGGAAATGAAACTTTTCTAGAACTTAGAAACCGGCACCACCACGCACAAAAATCCCGGATCGGGCCATTAACCTAACTCTAGCAAACATGAGAAAAGGAGAGAGAAGCTATACCAAGCGATCTGTGTCCTTCGGTCTTCGCCTCCACTCCGATCTCCTCGCGGAACCTCCGGTCGTCGTCTCCTCTTCGGAACGGGCACCACATCGCCGGGTTCTTTTACGGGCTCCCACCTCTAGACCGAGGCAACTCGGGCACGAAGTTGGCGAGCCGACGTTCCCAAGAAATGCTGTAGATGAAATGTAGAATCGCATGTCTCAATTGGGGTTGTGAAGTTGCCTTGGTGATGGAGGAATGAGCAATGGACTTTGGAGTGGGGTTGATGAATTTATGTAGCATGCAAAAATGAGATGATCAAATTTCCCTCATAAAAAATGAACCCCTCCCGCTCTCCCAAAGTGGTCGGCCCCTCATTATAGAATGGTGGAGAGAAAAAGAATAATACATGAAGGGAGGTGAGAGTAGTAAAAGAAAAGGGTGACCATAACCAAATATGATGATAACAATATCATATCAACTTCTAATCCTTTCTAATCTCATTTAATGCAAGTGAGTGGATGGAAAAAGAATCTCATCATGAAGCCACAAATGCAAATAACACCCTCCAAAAAGATAATTTGCACAACTGCAAATAACCCCCTCCATCGGAAAAGTCCGGCCGGGAAGGAACAAAGGAAAACTGGCTGGAACGGAATGCAAACTGGCAACTTCAGAAAACTGATCCCGTAATAAATTACAGGAAAACCCCGCGACAGTATATACATACCCGCATTTGTATTCCCACTGAATACAAATGCAAAGAGACAAAATCTACACTGTACAATACTAGGATCCGGCTTAAACCAAAGCCCGCTAGTAAAATCCGTCCGATCATGATCCGTGCAATACCGCACGTATATGATCGAACCCTGCGATATCTCCATACGGCCTCTACAGCGTTTCGCCCGAAACTTGAGAAAACGGTCTGTGGGGGACTCTAAAAACTCGTCGATACTCTGGTTGTGGATTTAACCACTAGCACGTCAGAGGTATTAGCCTATACATAACGGGCTACCAGGTATTGACCAAAAGGGACGTCTGTGAGCGAACTCATGCTGACGTCCTACTGAGCCTGTCAGTGACAATATCCGTACAGTCCGGTCCGTTCGTCTATGAGCATCGCATGGCGGGCCTAGGGGGTTGGTAAAAGTCAGACCCCCAAAAGCGGTACAAGTCGTGTCGGAGAGTAATCCAGAACCCCCTGAGATACTACTGGAATACCTACCAGCATATCTCCTGCCTTGGCCAAGGACTTTCATGTACTGGCTCTCCTAGACACAGCGCGACCTCACCCCCAATACCGGGAGAGACGAACCCCTGCAGATCCGCTCACTGCCTCCATGTGGCTCGGGACTGTACCCAACTAAAACCTGTTTGCACGTCTCCTTTGAGCGTGGTAGGGTAGTAATCAAAGCACAGTGGGAACTCACACGAGACAAATGACGATCTCAAGTCGATGAACTAACCTGTACACATGTCACCATGGAACTGCTATCTGACGTCAGGTATAATACCAACTAGCAGGTTCCCGGCGAGTCCTGTCCGGTGTACTCATAACCCAATGAGCACCTGTATACATCTTAGGTGAACCAACTGACACCAGTGGCTTGTGAGACCGGCCACCGCCCCTCGTCGGGGTCTCGACTGTATACACTAGTCTACTCTGGAGTATCGATGCCCTGTCTCGAAACTCCCACGACTAGGGACCTTTTAAGGATGTGCTTATAGACCCCAGCTCCCATGTATATGATTGCCGTCATACTGTTGGTAGTCAAGCAAGAATCCTACGGGCTCTATCAACGCGTAATAGTGACCTATAAGGTCACCTAAAGCAGTACACGATGATAAAGATAAACCATATAGCATACTATCATCTTGAGTAAGACTGTCCTATCGGGATGGGTCCTCCATCAATCATTGTAATCACGTGCCTGTGATCCAATAATTGACTCTGAGGGCACTATCTCCAACAATCTCCCACTTGCACTCAAGGCTAATTATTTCGATGTCGCATACTCACAGCCCGTGTGATACCGAACACCCAACTCCTCTACTAGTCAGTCTCACAAAGCTCGTTTGCGAAACTATTGCGTTCGAGGAATATACTCAGTGAGTGGATCCGCTCTGATGTTTCTTTCTATGTCTCTCTATATCTCAAGTTCGCAGAGAAAGCTATCTCCCGAAATGAGCAATACCTGTCTTAGAATGTGTCTGGATGTCTGATGGGACCTAGTTCATAAATGAACTCCAAATCCAAACATCTTAAACTGTATCGTCAACTGAACTTAATCAGTATCCTGCGCCATCCGTCCCTCAGTATCCACCTGGACGACCTGTCCAAAATACTGCCCCTCGTCAGAGGGAAAACTATAACTCTGACAGTCACTCTGTCATCCAGGTCACCTTGGAAGCCTGGAATGATAACCGTCTCGCGAACGAGGCTGTCGTTATCATATCCCTTGAACATCCACTTATGTTCTAAAACTGCTTCCGAACGTTTCTCCAGGATTGGATCAATATCAACTTATTGCATCTACTGCAAGAACAACATCTGGTGTGGTACTTGACATCTCATGATTGACTCAATTGCCTAAGCAAGTGATCTGCCAATCATGCATATCCCTCTCCACTTTAGTCTGTAAGACACCTTTAGAGAGGGTGACTCCATCATCTGCAGGTACACTACCGTACCAGGAGTCGTCCATTCTAAATACCCATAGAATGCTGTCTAAGTACCCAGATTGGGAAACTACCCAAATCTAGATCTAATACCATAGATCCAGTAACCAGAATGTCTGATATAATATCCAAGTCCTATGTGGAGAAACCACTGTGTGACAACCAAAGTATAACAGACTGTAGTATAGGAATATCACTTCCTACTCTGTGTATGTCATCCAAATACCAGGACATCATACCCTACTACCTTCTTAACAGATCCATCCCCTATTCTGATGAAGTCAAACCGATGACTGTTGCATCAGAAATAGATGATCTATGTCCGCTATATCTGCTTTAGTCCATAGACATAAGCCACCTGTCCACCAATGCTTTCGCTGCTCCCACTGACTGCGACAACCCTCTGGCAGAGTCATATAGACGTACACTTCTAAAGCTAGTTTAGAACGACGCCATACTCATCCTCCTGCCGGGTCTCACAGTCTGGAACAACAGCAATGGCAAGTCTGGGTAAATAAGAACCTCCCTGCTACCGTCCTTGAGGCTACCGGAGTACCTCTCAGGTGCCTGAGGTTACCCACCACATCTGCGGAGTGGCCAATGGAATGTCAAACCAGATTGAATCTTTAGGTTCTTTATCAAATCTTCAGTAATCGTTTGCGGTTCTGGAATCACTTCCAGTTCTACCATACTCCCACTACTGTTTTCTGAAAAAATCCATTTCTTTTAAAATTGTGGCGAGTCAAGAACAATATCACTATTGATCTTCCAGATGGTAGAAAATCAACCCTCGTCATAGCCCGGGTCAACCCACAAACAGCCAATACAGAAACGTGCCTTGAGTTGTCCAGAGTCTGGTTTTAAGCATAAGCCGGACAACTCCCCGTACCTTAACAATGTCAAGATATGAACTGTTCTATATCCAATACAGAAACAGAGGCACTGATTTAATTGAACCAGATTCAAATCATGCAGCTGTCTCCAGTGCATGTCAAGTAAATGGAGAGAGACCGATTAGCGTTACTCAACTTAGGATTACTTCCAATTATGAGTAACCTGAAAGAGAAGCAAGGTTTCTTAATCATTACTATCAACTGAATACCATACACAAGTATCTACATCTTCGATCACCTTGAAGAATCCCGATACTCGCAATACCTGGTTCTCTACTTTACTCTTATACCTATAACTTCTCAAAACTTGGACCTTGTGTTTCTACGAAACACCTGTCAAACTAGAGAAGTCATAAGTAAGCCGAATATAGTACGGGGACCAACCCCTATGTCCTCATGGATACTGGACAACATACAATACTCTGTATAAGTCCCCTGAGTCTAGTGACTCATTCACTGTGTGTCGTAGGTTGAAAACTGTACTTATAGTTAAGAAGAATTACACCGCTGTTCAATGCTCCTTACCTAACCATCCACTGATATAGGTAAATGTCATAGACATAATTTCAAAAAGGTATATCTCACTCTATAAAAATAGACGTACAGATATATCAATTTGAAATTGGTGCATAACAACAGATATTCAAAACCAAATATTTGCCGTCCGGCAAACAACCCAGGCGATTTCCTCAAATATCACCAATTACAACGAATTCCGATATAAGGAGGATGATCACCTAATTCCCAATAACTTACTCCCACTCATCATCTGTAAAACCATACAGAAGTGAGAATCATACCTGGTAAATAGATACCCTGGAGCAAGTGTCTAACTGGGAAATCAGTTTTCTTTTAACAGTACACAGTAAAACTGAAACATTGAAATGTTTTGATGGGGTATCCCGGTATTCGTAGCAATGCCTCTTCCATTATCCATATTCACAATTGTAACCGTATAATTCTTTGCCATCTCTCCAAATCCCTTTATATGTCTTTAGTCATTACCTTCTGTACACCCTCTTAGGCTAAATAGTTTTCTTCCTTCCCTACCTTTCGGCACCAGCCTATGGTTTGGAAGAAGACTATCCAATAAGCATAATGGGTGTACTGTCCTAATCTTAGGAGCACTCGCAATGCGAGAGAAGGTGAAGATAAAAGACAACCGAATAAACCTTATTCCTATTTCTCCTGAACCAGAATCCATCCCCGAACTGGAACAAGTTCCTTCGAGTTCGTATATAACCATACGATGGAGTATCCAATAAACTGTGGATCTTCGTAGTGATACGGAGTGTCCTGGAGAAATACAAAGGTGATTTAGGATTGGCGAAGAAATACTTGGTTTGGTCGTGAATAGCAGTCGCAATTTACTTTGCCCTCTTACTAATCCCTTTATATGTCTTTACTTAATACCTTCTGTACACCGTTTAGGCTAATTGGTTTTCTTCATTCCCCACCGCTCGGCACCAGCCTAAGGTTTGGAAGAAGACTATCCAATTTGCGTAATAGGTGTACTATCTCCTAAACCAAGGAGTACTCTCAACCTGCGAGAAGGTAAAAGGAAAAGACAACTGAATAGTCCTATTCGTTTTCTCCAGAACCGGAAACCATCCTCGAATAAATTCCTTTGAGTTCGTATATAACCATACGAAGGTTTTGTCCAATGGAAGTGGACAATCGTAGTAATACAGGGTGTCCTGGAGAAAAGGGTAAAAGTAGGAGTGGCTATGAGGTTCGCAACTCAGACAATCCAAATGCCAGTGTTATAAGAAGGTTCGGTCAACTTGGTCACTGAGTCATAGTCTAGGGTCGGGTCAATGGTCGCTGCCAAATGGGGAGAGAAAAGAAACACTCAGCGTGCACTCTTACCTAGATCAGAATGGTTATCACTTTATCTAATCTGAAAACCTCCCACTGTAACGTCAAATTCTTCCCCAAACCTGAAAGAAGAATTAGCCGGGATCACCCGAGGAGTAAATCAACTCATCAGTGGGAATCGGGATCCAACTATCATCGTATGATAACGTGACGGAATTCGCTCACGTTATCACACTCCAGAAGGTATGCGCATATCTGGCAAGTTTCAGTTTCTTTAGAAACTCCTGATGTGATTTTTTCCCCATGCTCTTATGACCTTAACTTTGGCCAACATATCATAAGTCACACGTCAAGTTCTACCCGTCATTCTCCAGGTTAATTTGAACCCACCCGTACATACCCTTGACTTTGGCCAAAATAGTAGTACGACTGTCCTAAACCAACGCATCTATCTATGTTGCATATGAATACCCAATAGCTACCAATCACTGTGCCTTGAGTTTGGCCAACATACACAGCTTGAATACTTATTGACTATTCATATGAAACGACGGAGGGTTACGAATGGTTTCTGGCGAAAACCTTTAACGTAATGAACTTGATATCGTTGAAGGAACTGGATAGCTTTAAAAAAATATAGTGACGAAAACCATTGCTAAAGAGGTCACTCCCGGTGAAGGGATCTCGGCTCTTTCCCCGTAGAATGAGGTGCAGGATATTCCAACTGAATACCACGATGCAAAGCAAAAGTAATCGGCTATAGTGAAGTTATTGCCCTGACGCAAACTTCTGTCCAAGGGGTCACTCCCGGTGAAGGGATCTCAGCCCTTGCCTCGTCGACTGAGGAGCAGGATATTCCAACTGAATACCACTGTGCAAAACAAAAGAGAACGTCCTTGCAATAACAGCTTTTTGAAAAATGTTCCAACAACATCAAAATAGGTTTGTTTAGCTTGCATTGATCCGAATCAATGCAGTCCCATCAATTGATCACACCACAAAGAACGAAAATAATGATGTACGTATATGCTATCCGCATTCGCCACTGGGTCCCGTCATCACCCGTTAGGTTACTTAACTAACGACAGAGCGGGGACTGAACTAGCGCGAATGCAAAACATATACAACATCTACTAGTATATATATCAATATATAATATCGCTCATGGCGTGAAAAAATGCAACATCACAGAAATGTAACCAGCATCACAGAACAATACAGATATCTGGGATCCCCGGGTTTCATAGAGCCGCTACTGAAACCCGACGTTCCCCTGGTCGTGTGGATAGCCCGTGCAATGAAATCTTAGACCCCTACGGGCGCGGCAAGTTACCCGCCAAAACCTGAAGCGAGGCAGCCCCCTTTAGCAACGTGAATGGACCACCCAGCACTTCACGGAATCCGGTAACTTGGGCACCCCTCCTGGGTCAACCTGTACCCCCTACGAGTGTGGCGAATAGCCCGCCAATTCTAGAGTAAAGCCCCCTCCATATCAATGCCATGAGATGCGGGCTCGTTGCCCTCTAGAACCCGGCTATCCGTGCACCCCTCCACGGGGTAATCCTAGTACAGAAAGTAAAATGTACATACAACGGGTACATCGACCTTGACCCGGTCGTGCCCCAAAAGAATAATATACAAACAGGCAGTGACGGCAGTCCACATGTCAGACGCTCGCCCCGCAATCTCAAATGTACAAATAAAACGAAACTGTACTACCATTGCATCCAGGCTATCCCCACCGACCAATCCGCAACATCACAGCACAACACAGAACATCAACGTGATTGTCACGTTCGCAAATCCGTCTAAAAGGGCTATAGCAGTTAGACTGGATTTACCGATCGAGTGACATTCACGGTCGCAGATATAATGTAAATACTGTGAACTAACATGTTTAAAATTTTCGATCGATTGAATTTTCCGAAGTGGACCCCAAGCACAACTGTAGCACTCAGAAACATCTGGGCCCAAAAAGAATATACCAGAAACCCTATTTCCATGTCAGTAAACCACTGAAGAAATTTGGTACGGTTTGGCCACAAAACGGCGGCGGTTCCGCGGCCAAAACGTGGTTTTGGCCACTAAACCGCCGCGCTACAGTAACATTAGCGTACCAAATTTTCACAGAATTCATAAAAAAACCCTGCACGTAATTTTCCAATGTACCAAATAATTTTTAGAGCAAGGAAAAATTCGACAGAAAGTGCGACATGGAAATGTGGTTTTCGGAAAATCCGTTCGATCGAACTTGTAAACACGTTAGAGCAAGCTAGACTAGGTTAATGGCGTGGCTCTAATACCAGTGTAAGTGCACGGCGGCGCCCCGGCCGTCAATCCGACGCCGGAATGCGGAAACGAAACTTTTCTAGAACTTAGAAACCGGCACCACCGCGCACAAAAATCCTGGATCGGGCCATTAACCTAACTCTAGCAAACATGAGAAAAGGAGAGAGAAGCTATACCAAGCGATCCGTGTCCTTCGGTCTTCGCCTCCACTCCGATCTCCTTGCGGAACCTCCGGCCGTCGTTTCCTCGTCGGAACGGGCACCACATCGCCGGGTTCTTTTACGGCTCCGACCTCTGGACCGAGGCAACTCGGGCACGAAGTTGGCGAGCCGACGTGCCCAAGAAATGCTGTAGATGAAGTGTAGAATCGCATGTCTCAATTGGGGTTGTGAAGTTGCCTTGGTGGTGGAGGAATGAGCAATGGACTTTAGAGTGAGGTTGATGAATTTATGTAGCATGCAAAAATGAGATGATCAAATTTCCCTCATCAAAAATGAACCCCTCCCTCTCTCCCAAAGTGGCCGGCCCCTCATCATAGAATGGTGGAGAGAAAAAGAATAATACATGAAGGGAGGTGAGAGTAGTAAAAGCAAAGGGTGACCATAACCAAATATGATGATAACAATATCATATCAACTTCTAATCCTTTCTAATCTCATTTAATGCAAGTGAGTGGATGGAAAAAGAATCTCATCATGAAGCCACAAATGCAAATAACACCCTCCACAAAGATAATTTGCACAACTGCAAATAACCCCCTCCATCGGAAAAGTCCGGCCGGGAAGGAACAAAGGAAAACTGGCTGGAACGGAATGCAGACTGGCAACTTCAGAAAACTGATTCCGTAATAAATTATAGGAAAACCCCGCGACTGTATATACATACCCGCATTTGTATTCCCACAGAATACAAATGCAAAGAGACAAAATCTACACTGTACAATACTAGGATCCGGCTTAAACCAAAGCCCGCTAGTAAAATCCGTCCGATCATGATCCGTGCAATACCGCACGTATATGATCGAACCCTGCGATATCTCCATACGGCCTCTACAGCGTTTCGCCCGAAACTTGAGAAAACGGTCTGTGGGGGACTCTAAAAACTCGTCGATACTCTGGTTGTGGATTTAACCACTAGCACGTCAGAGGTATTAGCCTATACATAACGGGCTACCAGGTATTGACCAAAAGGGACGTCTGTGAGCGAACTCATGCTGACGTCCTACTGAGCCTGTCAGTGACAATATCCGTACAGTCCGGTCCGTTCGTCTATGAGCATCGCATGGCGGGCCTAGGGGGTTGGTAAAAGTCAGACCCCCAAAAGCGGTACAAGTCGTGTCGGAGAGTAATCCAGAACCCCCTGAGATACTACTGGAATACCTACCAGCATATCTCCTGCCTTGGCCAAGGACTTTCATGTACTGGCTCTCCTAGACACAGCGCGACCTCACCCCCAATACCGGGAGAGACGAACCCCTGCAGATCCGCTCACTGCCTCCATGTGGCTCGGGACTGTACCCAACTAAAACCTGTTTGCACGTCTCCTTTGAGCGTGGTAGGGTAGTAATCAAAGCACAGTGGGAACTCACACGAGACAAATGACAATCTCAGGTCGATGAACTAACCTGTACACATGTCACCAAGGAACTGCTATCTGACGTCAGGTATAATACCAACTAGCAGGTTCCCGGCGAGTCATGTCCGGTGTATTCATAACCCAATGAGCACCTGTATACATCTTAGGTGAACCAACTGACACCAGTGGCTTGTGAGACCGGCCACCGCCCCTCGTCGGGGTCTCGACTGTATACACTAGTCTACTCTGGAGTATCGATGCCCTGTCTCGAAACTCCCACGACTAGGGACCTTTTAAGGATGTGCTTATAGACCCCAGCTCCCACGTATATGATCGCCCTCATACTGCTGGTAGTCAAGCAAGAATCCTACGGGCTCTATCAACGCGTAATAGTGACCTATAAGGTCACCTAAAGCAGTACACGATGATAAAGATAAACCAGATAGCATACTATCATCTTGAGTAAGACTGTCCTATCGGGATGGGTCCTCCATCAATCATTGTAATCACGTGCCTGTGATCCAATAATTGACTCTGAGGGCACTATCTCCAACACAAACACCCACAAGCTGCAAGCGGTCCGCTAAACGTAACAGCCACCCAGGTATTGAGGGATCAGAAGATCAACAAGCAAGCCTGTACTTTCTCCCGTGAATTCAATCAGTAACACTCCCGTACAGTCCGGTCTCTTCGTCTGATATGTCGCATATCTCGCCTAGGGGTGGTAAACGTCAGACCCCAGTAGCTTGATAAGTCATGTCGATATGAGGTGCATAACAATTCTAGAAACTACTGATAACACTTACCAGTAAATCTCAACAACCCTGGCCAGGTATTTCCAGTTATAGCCAATCGAACACAGCGCAACATCAACTCCCTATACCGGGAGAGACGAAAACCCCTCCTATCGCTCATTGCTTCCGTGTGATTCGGGACTGTACCTAAATGCCACCTTTTTGCACGCCCTTTTGGATGTGGTATGATGGAAATCAAAGCACAGTGGGAATCACACAAGAATCTATGACGATCTCGGGTCTACAGACTACTCTGTACCAGTGTCACCAGAGAACTGCCATTTGACGTGAGGTATAATACCATCTGGGAGTTCTCGGCGAGTCCGTCCAGTGTACCCAGTCTCTACTGAGCACCCGTACACCATCCTTGATGTCAAACACCGATGGATATGGGATCATCCATCGCCCATCATATGGGTCAAGATGCGTATACGCTAGTCTACTCTGGTGTATTGATGCACTGTCTCGATACACCCCCGACTAGGAACAGTTATAGGATGTACTCGTCGACTACCGTGGCCCCACTAGTATGGTCTCATCATACTCCCTGTAGTCGAGTACATATCCTAAGGGCTTTATCAACATGTAAGATAGAGACAATCAGTGTACATGTTAAGATAAAGAGTAACCAGATAGCATACTATCATGTTGAGCAAGAAAGTCCTCCCTATATATGTCCAAGCATCCACTACAATATTCAACGTATGTACAGTAATGGCCTCTAGGGCATACATATAACTAACAATCTCCCACCTGTGCTAGGGCCATCTGTTGTAGTATCTCATACCCAAAAATAAGCTGTGGTTGAAGTATCTCATACTCAACCATCCTATAAAATGTCTCAACTGGGAAATAGGCCTTTGTGAGTGGATCCGCGCTGTTATCCTCTGTGTCTACTCTCCTAACCTTGATCTCCCTAGAGATCAACCATCTCCATGATCAGGTGATACTGCCTAAGTGTTATATCTGGATTTCTGATGGGACGGGGGTTCATTGGAATAAGCCACAACTCCATTGTCACACAATGGTGGGAACGAAGTTCATCTCATGAACTTATATATATATATATCCAGACTGCCTCTTTGGTAGCATCCTTGGTAACGATGTATCTTGCCTTTAATCGTCTAGTAAGTCACGGCATCTGGCTTGGAACTCTTCTAACATACCGTCCCTTCACTGAGGGTAAAGACAATGCCTGCGACTGACATTCAGTCGTCCTTATCACCCTGGAACCTTTCCAGTGATTCTCCCCAGGATCGATTGATACCATCTCACTATAATTAGTGAGAATCATAACATCTATTTAGATCTATCTCATAGATATAAAACCTAGGATTTAGGAGGTATCACCTTGATCCTATATGGAGAATCCTTGTGATAAGCGGAGATTGACCGAGCGTAGCATTGGAAACTCCTTCCCTATCAAGAGTATGTCATCCACGTACTCTACGAGGATCACCACCATACTCTCTACTACCTTTTTGTATATACAAGGTTCATCTACCATTTTGATGAAGTCAAACTCTTTAACTACCACATCAAAACAGACGTTCCAACTCCGCGATGCCTGATTTATCATATAAAACATCTTGCACACGTTTCCGCTGCTCCCTATATCTACGAAGCCCTCTGGCTGTGTACTTATAGACGCTCTCTTTTAAATCACTATTTAGAAAAGCAGTCATGACACCTAATCTCCAGATATCGTAGTCATGGTATGTAGCCGTGGCAAGTAGGATCTAGATGGACTTAAGCATTGCTTTGAAAGTCTCAACTTTTCCATGTACACCAAGTAATCTTCTCAAAATATACTTGCTCGTGATGGGGATTTAACCCTTCAGATAAAGCAACCAAAGTCCATACTTTGTTGGTGTATAAGGATTCCATCTCAGATCGCTAAGCATCCAGCCATTCTCACAGAGTCCCCACTCCTAATGGCTTGCTCGAAACTAGTTGGGTCATCATCTCATGATGCAATCCTCACTCCCACTGTCATAGAGAGACCGAAGTATCTCTCAGGTGGATGAGGAACCCTACCAGATCGGCGGAGAGGCTATGGTTCATTGGAAACTATTGAATCCTCCGGTTCTACCAAATTATCAGCTACAGTTTGTATATCTAGAACTCTTTCCAGTTTTACCTTATGACCACTAATTTCTTCACAAGAAATTCCTTTTCACAAAGGTGGTATGCTGAGAAACAAAACAACTTTTATTTCTCGGTTAGGTAGAAGATATTCCCTTGTGAATGCTTGGGATATCCAACTAACTTCCACAGAACTGACCTTGCCTCGAGTTCGTCCGGATTTTGCTTTTGACATAGGCCGGACAACCCCAAATCTTAACTTCCTTTAGAGATGGGCTCTTCCCATACCATATCACATATGGAGTGGTAGACATTTGATTTGGTTGGAACCCTATTCAATAGGTATGCAACTTCTCATGTGCATAACCCCAAAAGAAAATAGGCAACTCAGTAGTACTCATCATAGAGCACACCATATCACATAGGGTGCGATTGCTCCGCCCCGATACAACGACGTGCTGTGGTGCACGCAGAGGAGTAATGCTGAGAGAGAATCTCATTCTCCTTTAGAATAGTCCAGGAATTCCGTGCTCAAGTATTCTCCTCCTTGATCTCATCAAAGGACATAATACTTATACCCGTTTTTTGTTCTCTACTTCTAACTTATATTCATTGAATTTCTCAAAAGTTCCAGACTTGTGTTTCAACAGGAACATATGTCCGGATCTTGAGAGATAATCAGTGAATGTAATGAAGTACAAAGAACCGGTCTTAGCATGTGTAGACAGGGGACCTTCATATATCAGCATGTATCAATCCCAAAAGTTCACTAACTCTTTCTCTGTTTCCAATAAACGGAGTTGTGGTCATCTTATCTCTGTGACATGACCGGCAAGTTTCACAAGATGTAAATTCAAACTAATTTAAATATGCATCTAAATGTAACTTCATCTAGTCGGGTCGCATTGATATGACCTAGTCTACAATGCCTCAAGAAGGATTCGTTCATTTCTGAACTCTTCCTCTTGTGTGTGTTCTGTATGTTAAGAACTGTGGTTTGATTTAGAACGTCTATGCTCTTAGATAACGTGCCTGAACCGATCAACTCTTGATATAGGAAATGTTCAAAAAATTATCCAACAATACAAAATTATATCCTTCTTTACTAATAAAGAGACTGATATGATGTTGTATATTAGGTTCGGTATCTAATAACATTTGTTCAGAATCAATGTATTCTGATAATACAGGGTGATAACTGCCAACAGACTTGGCTGCAACACTTGCATCATTTCCAACTCTTGAAACTTATCACCCGTTCTCAGTTCTCTACCTATCTGTAGCCCATATAACAAATTACATTTTGTGGGATCCTGATCCGGTATCTCATACCCAGGACGTAAAGGATACTGAGAAATAGTTCTCAGTAATGAACACACCCGAAGATGATGCATCAGCATGCACTTTCTTCGTTTGGGCGGCACAGGAATTCTGGTAATCCCCTATTTCCTGCTCTGTCTTATAACAATTATAAGTTGGAGCGGGACCAACTTTTCTTAGCGCAGTATAACAAGCGGGTTCGATCAATACAACCGTATTATTATCTTGATTAAGGCGTGACATAGTCGCAACTAGGAGAGAGAGAAGAAAACACTTAGCGTGCGCTTTTACAAGATTAGATTAGTTATCAATTTATCTAATCAGGATGGCTCCAACTGTTTTAGTCAAATCTTTCTTCAAACCCTAAAAGGAAAGACTAGCCGGGATTAATTACACTCTAAAAGTTCGCCAATCTTTCAGCCAGGCCAGTGCCGGTACTTTGAGGGAGGTTCCCCATGCTTTCGCACGGACCTAATTAAAATAAACCTCGTTTTCTCAGGGGCGTAACCCCGTTGACACTTTTCTAGACACCTACTTGATCGGCTAATTGTAATGTGTGAAACTCTCCCAGGAGTATTACTCGCAGCGGGTATCGGGATTCAACTATCTCATAGAAGGTATGCAATCTCATTGCAAATTTCAACTCTTGAAATTCCCGATAATATTTTGCCCCAAGCGATCTATGACCTTGACTAAGTCAACAAACCATAGACTGCAAATAAAGTTCAACCCGTCATTTCCCGATTGAATTAAACCCACCGGCACGACCCTTGACTAAGTCAACAAGGTCGCACGACTACCCTAATCCAATCGCATCATATGCTTTACAGATAAGCACTAATCAGCTACCGCATACTACGCCTTGACTAAGTCAACAAACGCAGCACGAATAATAAAGACTACTTATCTGAAATGACGGAGGGCTACGACAGGTTTTTAAGAAAACCCTTTGCGTAATGAATTTTATATCGTTGTAGAATCGAGTGATTTTGAATGGAATGTTTTTGAGGCCTTTTCTAGTTTTGCTAAAGAGGTCACTCCCGGTGAAGGGATCTCGGCTCTTTCCTCATCGAATAAGGTGCAGGATATTTCACAAATATCACTATGCAAAGCAGAAACTATAAAAACAATCAAAAGACAAACCGAGTTTGTAGCATCTGCTAGTTTCGCTAAAGAGGTCACTCCCGGTGAAGGGATCTCGGCTCTTTCCTTATCGAATAAGATGCTGGATATTCTACAAGGAATACCTCTATGCAAAGCAAGAACCAGAGCTATCAGTTTTTAAACAAGTTTCTACAACATCTTTAGGTTTCTTTTAGTTTCATTAATCTCATTAATAAAGTCCCATTTTATTATGCTTCACAAATATCACATTTGAAACGAAATCAGCAATATAACATATATCTCATATATATAATATAAACATTCGTCCCAGGCAGTAATATGATCTCATCAAAGAACATTGCAGCAGAAGATAACATATGAAATATTGGATATACTAGGACGTCCGTGTTTTATATCGAGCCTGCATAAAACACGGATTCCACGGTCGCAATGAATAGCCAAACCCACATCCCTAGACCACTACGAGAGCGGCAAGCAACACTGCCAATTCTAGGGTTAGGAGCCCCGGTCTCGACTCCTCGAGATGGTCTCCCACTCGACCCTAGAACCCGGTTACTTGTGCTCCCCGCCTTGGGTCTACCTAATGCGGAAAAGTAAATAATATACAACGGTGACATCATCCTCATCCGGAAGTGCCCCAATAAAAGAATATTACATGAATGAAAATAAAAACCCTCATCTCACATAAAACCCCCGGCTATTCAGAACACGACGATCCAATATAACATATCACAGCAACACATAATATCACATATCATCAACGTAAGTAAATATGCGTATCCCAATTGTTGTTGATCTATAGCAAGGAAACCGGCGATACACCATATATTACACTTACGGTCGCAGAAAAGAAAGTGTAAAACTACAACAGTTGGAATCCGCAACCTCCTTAGACATCTCATACCTAACCAAATGAATTCCTTAGACATCACATGCCTAACAATTATAAACCCTGCATTTTAGTCTCGATCTCGAAAACACTTTTCAATATCTAGTCGGGCAATCCAACAAGATTCCCGACATGTTGATCAAATGCTCGTCGTAAACTTTAGTAGACGGCCGCACCCCCGGATGCCGTCGACAAAGTGCACTAAGGCGGAACACCGCTGCCGCGAGCACCCGAACGGATGTTTTTGGCGACGGGGTTCTCCTACAGTCACTTGGTCGGGGCTATGGGGTGTGGCTATCTATTAAGTTTACCCGGCGAGTATCCGCGTACGCTACGTGATTGCGACGGACTTTTGATCGCATCAAAATCCCGTGGCAACCGATCATCTGAGACTAAACTGCTAGATTTATAACATTCAAATTAGTTATCTCATAACTACTTATGGATTCCAAATATTGTATCACATTCCAGATAAATAGACAATGTTAAACTTTCTGATCGAATAACAAACACCCAAGTTTTCCCAAATAATTCTCAACACTTGAAATTAGTTTAAAAACATCCATCACATGCCACAGTACCAATGGTCCAGCCGTAGAAGGGTCAAGTCAACACTTCACATGTGGCAATGCCGTACTGCCACAAACCCTAAAATTTAGAGACGGTTCAGACGGTCACATAATCGAGTTAAGGTTTCTTGTCTTCTAGAGGGTCCACCACGTTACTTGCATGACTTAGAACGTTCTTAAACTACGGAAAAATCCAACACTTGGAAATTTTTTCGGCAGGGGAAAAAGTGAGTTATTGATATCCGTTCGAACTTTTTAACACGTTCCAAAATTACCCGGAAAAACTTAAACGAAGTTCAACTTTCCGATCGAATCAACGAATACAAAACATCTCCAGAAAACTCAACACTTGAGCAAGAATTAAAAATTCCCAGAAGCATCAGGAAACACATATGGATGTAACTGTGGAAAAATGAAACCCTGGTTCCACTGTTCAGCCGCGGAACCGCCGCGTAAGGCATGTCTTTGCCGCGGTTCCGCGGCGCTTTAATGGAATTAGTGGCTCGTTTTACACAGTTGTCCTTATAATTCCCTGCTTATTTTTTGAGTATTTTTAATATGGAAAAATCAACATTTTTAGAAAATTTCCAGAGAAGGGTGTAAAATGGGGTTTCGGGGTTCGATCGGACTTTAAACTTCATCTAGACTTCGCTTAAATCTCTATCTTGGCTTTGATACCACCGTAGGGTTACTAGGCACTCTCACAAGGGTCTATAAGGCATCAACCATGCCCGATTTAAAATTTAGACGTGCCGAACAACCCTAACCAAGATCTTTACTAAAGATTAGGCGAAAACAATAAGTAAGTAAACAACTTTACTTCTAAGAGTTTGGGATTACAACCTTTGTAGTCCGGTCCTTCGCTTCATAAGCTCCGTGTTGAGGTCCCTTCGCTGCGATCATCGGGTTCCCGGACTCTAGAGAGGCTCCACGAAGAGAAAGATGCAAGCTTGCTTCCGATCTTCGATAACAAAGATGATCTACCTTGAAGTTTCATTAACACAAGCTCTCACATACTAATGAAGTGAACACCCTAATCTAATGGGCTACATTAGATGAGGATGATGAAGTAGGAATTTAGCTCTCATTTTTTTTCTTAATCTCACTCATTTTCATCACTTCATAAAAAGCTAGAAAGCTTTTCATGCAAGAAGAAGGAAGAAGAAGAACCATTCTCTTTGTGATGAATAATGAATCCATAGTGTGGTTAGAAATGCAACCATGGGTTAAGTATGATAACTTAACCCATGTAGAGACTTAACCATGGTCAAGGGTTGGGTAGGGTTAACAAATACCTACAAAAATTGTTAGTTATATGTATGCTCTAGAGGCCATCACTGTACATATGATGTATATTGTAGTGGATGCTAGGACATATATAGGGAGGACTTTCTTGCTCGACATGATAGTATGCTATCTGGTTGTACTTTATCTTAATATGTACTCTGATTGTCTCTATGTTACATGTTGATAAAGCCCTTAGGATATGTACTCGACTACTGGGACTATGATGAGATCATACTAGTGGGGCCACGGTAGTCGACGAGTACATCCTATAACTGTTCCTAGTCGAGGGTGTATCGAGACAGGGCATCGATGCACCAGAGTAGACTAGCGTATACGCATCTTGACCCATATGATGGGCGATGGATGATCCCATATCCATCGGTGTTTGACATCAAGGATGGTGTACGGGTGCTCAGTGGAGACTGGATACACTGGACGGACTCGCCGAGAACTCCTAGATGGTATTATACCATACGTCAGATGGCAGTTCTCCGGTGACACTGGTACAGAGTAGTCTGTTGACCCGAGATCGTCATAGAGTCTTGTGTGGTTCCTACTGTGCTTTGATTTCCATCATACCACGTCCAAGAGGGCGTGCAAAAAGGTGGCTTTTGGGTACAGTCCCGAATCACATGGAGGCAATGAGCGATAGGAGGGGATTCGTCTCTCCCGGTATAGGGAGTTGATGTTGTGCTGTGTTCGATTGGCTATAACCGGAAATCCTTGGCCAGGGTTGCTGAGATTTACTGGTAAGTGTTATCAGTAGTTTCTCGAACTGTTATAGACCTCATATCGACACGACTTATCGAGCTACTGGGGTCTGACGTTTACCACCCCTAGGCGAGATATGCAACATATCAGACGACGAGACCGGACTGTACGGGAGTGTTACTGTTTGGATTCACAGGAGAATGTACAGGCTTGCTTGTTGATCTTCTGAGCGCTCAATACCTGGGTAGCTGTTACGTTTAGCTGACCGCTTGCAGCTTGTGGGTGTTTGATATGATCATCACCTACTGCCGGCGTATTGACGATTCTTTAGAGTCCTACACAGAGGTTTCTTGACTCAGGTAAAACGGAGTAGGGGCACATATGTGATATGTGCGGGACCAAGGATAATACGATATGAGATACCGTATTCTATTCTCGTGATATTTGATATCAACCGGGTCATCGGATCAAGTGTTGATTCGATGAATCGGTACGGATAAATATTAGCCGGTTATATGCGATATAGCCGGATTGTCAGATCAAGTGTTGATTCGATAATTTAATGTATAATAATATATATGATATATTAAATTGCATTAACTAATATTTGCTCGCTAAAAGATACTTTTTCTCACTCGGGTAATACATTGATATATATGCGATATATGCTAAATGTATTATTTTATTTTGTTACGATAAATATTATATATGTGATATATAATATTGTAACATGATATGATAACTAATGCAACTTGTTTAGTGGAGTTTAAACATGATTAGGGTTTGGATTAGGGTTAAGCTTTCTAGATGTTTCTAGAAGCTTTTCTTTTTGTCATGATAAAGATATTTTCAAGTGAGTCATGCTTTAACCCAACCCAAACCCTAACCCTAGTTAATTCTCTACAAAGGTTCACTTGACCATGGTTGCATAATTCTATCATATTATTCTTTTCCTATTCATCACAAAAGGATTCTAACATTGTTCATCTTCTTCCTCCTTCATTCTTTCATGAAAAGCTTACTAGTTTTTCAAAAGGTGATGAATAAATATGAGAAAAAGATAAATAAAGAGAGAAAAAATCCTACTTCATCATCCTCATCTTTCCTTGCCATTTAGATGAGGGTGTTCACATCATTTCATGAGTGTTAGCTTGTGTTAAAGAAACTTCAAGGTAGATCATCTTAGTATCGAAGATCGGAAGCAAAGGTTGCGTCTTTCTCTTCGTGGAACCTCTCGAGAGTCCGGATCCCGATGATCGTAGCGAAGGGACCACAACACGGAGCATATGAAATGAAGGACCGGATCTACAAAGGTTGTAATCCCTCTCACTTAGTGTTAAAGTGTTTAGCATGCTTGTTTTCGCCTAATCTCTAGTTTAAAGTTCCGTATTCGGGTTGTTCGGCACGGCTAAATTTTTAATTGGGCATGGTTGATGCCTCGTAGACCCTTGTGCACGTGCTTAGCAACCCCACAGTGGTATCAGAGCCAAGCTAGAGCTTTAGGCGAAGTCTAGACGGAGTTTGAAGTCCGACCGAACCAAAAACCTAACCCGAAACATGCTCTCTGGAAATTTTCTAAAAACTGGGATTTTTCCACATTAAAAATGCTTAAAAAATTCAGCAGGGAATTCTAAGAATTACGGTGCAAAAAGTTTTCAATGAACAGTAAAACGTGCGGCGGAACCGCGGCAGAAGCATGCCTTCTGCGGCGGTTCCGCGGCACATTGATGACGTCATCATTCCCTGTTTGCACAGTAACTCCTATTTTATTATGCTGGATTTTCTGGGAATTTTTAATATTTATTCATGAGTTGAATCTTCTGGGGTTGTTTTGGGGATTCTGTGTTTCGATCGGAGTATCAGATTTTGTCTATGTGGTTTTCCGGATAAATTTTAGAAACTGTTAAAAAGTTCGAACGGATATCAATAACTCACTTTTTCCCCTGTCGGAAAATTTTTCAAAAGTTGGATTTTTCCTCGTGTTTAAGAATTTTCTAAGTCGTGCAAGTAACTCGATGGACCCTCTAGAAGACAACAAACCTTAACTCGATTATGTGACCGTCTTGAACTGCCCTTTGAACCTTAGGGTTTGGGGCAGTACGGCGTGCCACATGTGAGGCGTTGGCTTGACCCTTCTACGGCTGGACCATTGGTACTGTGGCATGTAATGGATGTTTTAAAACTGATTTCAAGTGTTGAGATATATTGGGGAAATCTTGGGTGTTTGATGATTTGATCGGAAAGTTTAACTTTTTCTATTTATCTGGAATGTTATACAATATTTGGAATCCACAGGTAGTTATGAGATTACTAATTTGAATATTATAAACATAGCAGTTTAGTCTCAGATGATCGGTTGCCATGGAATTTTGATGTGATCAAAAGTCCGTCGCAATCACGTAGTGTACGCGGATACTCGCCGGGTAAACTTAACAGACAGCCATGTCCCATAGCCCCGACCAAGTGACTGTAGGAGAACCGCGTCGCCGAAAGCATCCGTTCGGATGCTCGCGGTAGCGGTGTTCCGCCTTGGTGCACTTCGTCGACGGTATCGGGGGTGCGGCCGCCTACTAAAGTTTGCGACGAGCATTCGATCTGTATATCGGGAATCTTGTTGAATTGCCCGACTTGATATTGAAAAGAGTTTTCGATAATGAGACTAAAATGCGGGGTTTATAATTGTTAGGCATGCGATGTCTAAGGAATTCATTTGGTTAGGCATGCGATGTCTAAGGAGGTTGCGGATTCCAACTGTTGTAGTTTTACACTTTCTTTTCTGTGACCGTAAGCGTAGTATGTGGTGTATCGCCGGCTTCGTTGCTATACATCAACGACAATCGGGATACGCATACTTGTTTACGTTGATGATATGAGATATTATGTGTTGCTGTGATATGTTATATTGGATCGTCGCGTTTTGAATAGCCGGGGGTTTTGTATGAGATGAGAGTTTTTTCTTTTTCATTCATGTAAAATTCATTTGTATGTAATATTCTTTTATTGGGGCACTTCCAGGTAGCGGAAGCTGTCACCGTTGTATATTATTTACTTTTCCGCATTAGGTAGACCCAAGGAGGGGAGCACAAGTAACCGGGTTCTAGGGTCTAGTGGGAGACCATCTCGAGGAGTCGAGACCGGGTCTCCTAACCCTAGAATTGGCAGTGTTACTTGCTGCTCTCGTAGGGGTCTAGGGATGTGGGTTTGGCTATTCATCGCGACCGTGGAATCCGTGTTTTATACAGGCTCGTATTGAAAACACGGACATCCTAGTATATCCAATATTTCATATATGTTCTTCTGCTGCAATGTTCTGTGATGAGATCATATTACTGCCTGTGACGAATGTTTATATTATATATATGAGATATATGTTATATTGCAGATTTCGTTTCAAAAGAGATGCTTGCGAAGCATAATTAAAATGGGACTTCCTTAATGAGATTAATGAAATCAAAGAAACCTAAGATGCTGTAGAAACTTGTTTATAAAAACTGGTAGCTCTAGTTCTTGCTTTGCATCGTGGTGTTCCTTGTAGAACATCCAGCACCTTATTCGATAAGGAAAGGACCGAGATCCCTTCACCGGGAGTGACTCCTTTAGCAATAACTGGAAGATGCTACAAACTCGGTTTGTCTTTTGATTGCTTCTATAGTTCTTGCTTTGCACAGCGGTATATATGATATATCCTGCACCTTATTCGATGAGGAAAGGGCCGACGATCCCTTCACCGGGAGTGACCCTTTTAGCAAAACTAGAAAAGCCTCAAAAACACTCCGTTTAAAAATCACTCGATTCTACAACGATATAAAGTTCATTACGCAAAAGGTTTTCTCAAAAACCTGTCGTAGCCCTCCGTCATTTCAGATAAGTAATAGTTAGTATTCGTGCTGCGTTTGTTGACTCAGTCAAGGCGTAGTGTGCGGTAGCTGATTAGTGCTTATCTGCAAAGCATATGATGCGATTAGATTAGGGTAGTCATGCGGCCTTGTTGACTCAGTCAAGGGTCGTGCGGGTGGGTTTAATTCAATCGGGAAATGACGGGTTGAACTTTACTTGCGGTCTATGGTTTGTTGACTCAGTCAAGGTCATAGATTGCTTAGGGCAAAATATTATTGGGGATTTCAAGTGTTGAAATTTGCAATGAGATTGCATACCTTCTATAAGATAGTTGGATCCCGATACTCGCTGCGAGTAAGAGTTACTCCTGGGAGAGTTTTACACATTACAATTAGCCGATCAAGTAGGTGTCTAGAAAGGTGTCAACGGGGTTACGCCTCTGGGAAAACAAGGTTTACTTTAATTAGGTTCGTGCGAAAGCACGGGGGACCTCCCTCAAAGTACCGACACTAGCCTGGCTGAAAGATTGGCGAACTTGTAGCGTGTAATTAATCCCGGCTAGTCTTTCCTTTTAGGGTTTGAAGGAAGATTTGACTAAAACAGTGGGAGACATCCTGATTAGATATATTATATAACCAATCTAATCTTGCAAGAGCATACGCTAAGTGTTTTCTTCTCTCTCTCTCCAGGTAGCGACCATATCACGCCTTAATCAAGATAACAAAATACGGATTATTGACCGAACCCGCTTGTTATACTGAGCTGGGGAACGTTGGTCCCGCTCCAACTTATAATTGTTATAAGACAGAGCAGGAAATTGGGGATTACCAGAATTCCTGTGCCGCCCAAATGAAGAAAGTGCATGTTGATGCATCATCTTCGGGTGTGTTCATTACACAGAACTGTTTCTCAGTATCATTTACGTCCTGGGTATGTGATACCGGATCAGGATCCCGCATATGTAATCTGTTACATGGCTTACAGATAGGTAGAGAACTGAGAACGGGTGATAAGTTTCATGAGACAGAAAACGGTGCAAGTGTTGCAGCCAAGTCTGTTGGTCACTATCACCCTGTATTACCTGAATACATTGATTCTGAACAAATGTTATTAGATACCGAACCTGATATACAAAATCATATCAGTCTCTTTATTAGTAAAGAAAGGATATAATTTTGTATTTTTGGATAATGTTTTGAACATTTCCTATATCAAGAGTTGATCGGTTCAGGCACGTTATCTAAAAGCATTGACGTTCTAAATCAAACTACAGTTCTTAGTATACAGAACACACACGAGAGGAAGAGTTCAGATATGAACAAATCCTTCTTGAGGCATTGTAGACTAGGTCATATCAATGCGACCCGACTGGCTGAAGTTACATTTAGATGCATATTTAAATTAGTTTGAATTTACATCTTATAAAACTTGCCAGTCATGTCACAAAGATAAGATGACCATAGCTCTGTTTATTGGAAACAGAGAAAGAGTTAGTGAACTCTTGGGAATTGATACATGCTGATGTATGAAAGTCCCCTGTCTACACATGCCAAGATAGGTTCTTTTTACTTCATTACGTTCTCTGATAATCTCTCAAGATTCAGACATGTGTTCCTGTTGAAACATAAGTCCGAACCTTTTGAGATATTCACAGAATATAAATTAGAAGTAGAGAACCAAAATACGGGTATAAGTATTATGTCCTTTGATGAGATCAAGGAGGAGAATACTTGAGCACGGAATTCCTGGACTATTCTAAAGGAGAATGAGTTTCTCTCTCAGCATTACTCCTCCGTATACACCATAGCATGATGGTATATCGGGGCAGAGCAATAGCACCCTATGTGATATGGTGTGCTCTATGATGAGTACTACTGTGTTTCCTATTTCCTTTTGGGAGTTATGCACTTGAGAAGCTGCATACCAATTGAATTGGGTTCAAATCAAATTAGTTGCCTACCACTTCATATGTGATATGGAAAGGGAAGAGCCCATATCTTAAGTTGGTTAAGATTTGGGGTTGTCTGGCCTATGTCTAAAAGCAAAATCCGGACAAGCTCGAGGCAAGGTCTGTTATGTAGAACTGGAAAGGTTCCAGCTATACAAACTGCAGCTGATGATTTGGTAGAACCAAAGGATTCAATAGTTTCCAACGAACCTCAGCCTCTCCGCCGATCTAGTAGGGTTCCTCACCCACCTGAGAGATACTTCAGTTTCTCTATGACAGTGGGAGCGAGGATTGCATCATGAGATGATGACCCAACTAGTTTCGAGCTGGCCATCAGGAGTGGGACTCTGTAAGAATGGCTGGGTGCTTATCGATCTGAGATGGAATCCTTATACACCAACAAAGTATGGACTTTGGTTGCTTTATCTGAAGGGTTAAATCCCCATCAGGAGCGAGTATATCTTGAGAAGATTACTTGGTGTACATGGAAAAGTTGAGATTTTCACAGCTATGCTTAAGTCCATCCAGATCCTACTTGCCACGGCTACATACCATGACTACGATATCTGACGGTTGGGTGTCATGACTGCTTTTCTAAGTGATGTTTTAGAAGAGAACGTCTATAAGTACACAGCCAGAGGGCTTCGTAGACAGTGGGAGCAGCGGAAACGTGTGCAAGATGTTTTATATGATAAAACAGGCATCGCGGAGTTGGAACATCTGTTTTGATGTGGTAGTCAAAGAATTTGACTTCATCAAAATGGTAGATGAACCTTGTATATACAAAAAGATAGTAGAGAGTATGGTGGTGATCCTCGTAGAATACGTGGATGACATACTCTTGATAGGGAAGGAGTTTCCTATGCTACGCTCGGTCAATCTCCGCTTATCACAAGGATTCTCCAAATAGGATAAAAGTGATACCTCGTAAATCCTGGGTTTTGGATCTATGAGATAGATCTAATTGGATGTTAGGATACTCACTAGATGTAGTGAGATGGTATCAATCGATCCTGGGAAGAATCACTGGAAAGGTTCCAGGGTGATAAGGACGACTGAATGTCAGTCGCAGGCATTGTCTATACCCTCAGTGGAGGGACGGTATGTTGGAAGAGTTCCAAGCTAGATACCGTGACATACTAGACGAATAAAGGCAAGATACATCGTTACCAAGGATACTACCAAAGAGGCAGTCTGGATATATATAAGTTCATGCGATGAACTTCGTTCCTACCATTGTGTGACAATGGAGTTGTGGCTTATGCCAAGGAACTACCGTCCCATCAGAAATCCAGATATAATTCTTAGGCAGTATCACCTGATCATGGAGATGGTTGATCTCCAGGGAGATCGAGGTTAGGAGGGTAGACACAGAGGACAACAGCGCGAATCCACTCATAAAGGCCTTTTCCCAGTAGAGACTTTTATGGGATGGTTAAGTATGAGATACTTCAACCACAGCTAATTGTTGGGTATGTGATACCATAACAGAAGGCCCTAGTGCAAGTGGGAGATTGTTAGTTATATGTATGCCCTAGAGGCCATCACTGTACATACGATGTATATTGTAGTGGATGCTAGGACATATATAGGGAGGACTTTCTTGCTCGACATGATAGTATGCTATCTGGTTGTACTTTATCTTAATATGTACTCTGATTGTCTCTATGTTACATGTTGATAAAGCCCTTAGGATATGTACTCGACTACTGGGACTATGATGAGATCATACTAGTGGGGCCACGGTAGTCGACGAGTACATCCTATAACTGTTCCTAGTCGAGGGTGTATCGAGACAGGGCATCGATACACCAGAGTAGACTAGCATATACGCATCTTGACCCATATGATGGGCGATGGATTGTTAGTGTATATGCCCTAGAGGCCATTACTGTATCATACTAGTTTGTATATTACTTGATGGAAGCTTGGGATATTCACCTTGTATAAACAATCTTGCTCAATATAGTAGTATGCTACTTGGTTTGTTTCTACTTCAATGTGTACTTGTGTTTATTTCAGTATATCACTTATACGCATTAGTGGAGCCCTTAGGATCTTTGCTTGATTACCAGCGTTGTGATGGCAGTCACACTAGTGGGGGCTGGGTAATCTATAAGCACATCCTTATACAGGTCCCTAGTCGCAGGACTATCGAGACAGGGCATCGATACTCCGGAGTAGACTAGCGTATGCGCTTCTCATCCCAGTGTGGGAGATGGTCTGTCCCACAGCCATCAGTACGTCGTACTGGAGATAGTATACGGGTGCTCGTTGGGTTACGAGTACACTGGACAGGACTCGTCGGGAACTGACAGGTTGGTATTATACCTATCGTCAGTTATCAGTTCCCAGGTGACATGAGTACAGCTTAGTCCGCTGACTTGACACTGGCACTTCGCCTCGAGTGTGTTCCCACTGCACTTTGATCACTACCCTACCACGGCTCAAAGGAGTCGTGCAAACAGGTGGTGGTTGGGTGCAGTCCCGAAGCACTTGGAGGCAGTGACGGTTAGACAGGATTCGTCTCTCCCGGTATTGGGGGTTGACATCGCGCTGTATCTAGGAGAGCCATTACACGAGTAGTCCCTGGCCAGGGCAAGCGAGATATACTGGTAGGTTCCAGTGTTATCTCAGGGTGTTTTGGGCTTCACTCCGACACGACTTGTACCGCTATTGGGGGACTGACGTTTTACCGCCCCCTAGGCCCGACATGCGATGTATCATACGAACAGACCGGACTGTACGGAGACTGTCACATTCAGACTCAGTAGGAGTACAGATGGGGTTTCACCTCGTCAGCCTTCTTGTCGACATCTACCTGGGGACCGTTACGCACAGCTAGTGCCGCTTACGGTCTGTGGTTAAACCCACTGCCAGCGTAGTGTCGAGTCTTTAGAGTCCCACACAGAGGGTATTCACCTCTGGGCAAAACAGAGTAGAGGTCGCATGGTTTTGCGACAGGGTTCGTTCTCATCCGCGCACTTGTGCACGTTTGGAGTCCGGACAGATATTACTGGCTGGCTCTGGTTTGAGTCAGATGCTGGTATATGTTTTGGGGTTGCTTTTATCCCTCAGTATTCATGTTCCTCGGAACAAGGATGCAGGTGTGTATGCACAGTTATTTGAGGAAGAGGAAGAGGACTTTCATTAGGGTTTCGGAACGGGTGCGTATGCACAGTTGACAGTCGTCTTTTTCCAAACCCTAATGGATTTTTGTTTTATCAATTAATAATATATAATAAAATGAAATTGTGTCATGGTTGGTTTTTATGTTGACTTGTTGACCATGGTTGACTTGTTGACCATGGTTGAAGTTTTGACCATCATCATTACAAAAGAAAGATGCTCTTTGATTCTAGCAAATTCATTTAATGTTTGAAATTATAATGGTCATTCCTAAACTTTCCATCAACCTTTTCATTTTCATCATTATTATTATTAATTTAGATAATTCTTTTTTTTTTTTTTTTTTTTTAGCATTATGGTTGCAAGAAAGAAAAAGAGAGCTCATTATCTCATTTAACTTCTCTCTCCTCACTTCATCTTCTTCTTCCTCTAGCAAAAGAGAACCCTTCTCATGTGTTGAGAATCCCTCTCTTTAAAAAGAAAAGCACCCCTTAGACACTCTCTACTCACTCTAGGATCAAGGGTTTAGCAAGCCGGAGATTCTAGTTCACTCCAAGTTCGAGAAAGAGCCCAAAGGTTGAACCCTCGAGGTGGATCCATCTTCGACGGAAGAAGGCGACAAGAAGAGAACCATCAACCTCTACAAAAGTTTGAAGAAGAAGGAGTTCAAGTTTAGGTATAACCATCTTCATCCGAGTAGCTAACGCTCCTTTGTATGTTTGCTAGTTTAGTTTAGACACGATCCCGACCTTGTTTAGTCCATGTTGCCTCTTGCGATAAAAATTTGTTTTTTATACTGTTTCCGCCTCCCCGTAAGAACCGGGGGTCGCAACGTGGACTTACAGTGGTATCAGAGCCTAACTAAACTTAAACTAGCTTGGTAGCGAAGTGTATGGAAGTTCGAAACCGAAAAATCGCAAAACCGGAAAAACTAAAACCCTAAGTTTCTGTTGAATTTTTTTCTGCTCTAAATGAAAAACTTTATACTTCTAAATTCGGCTCAGGGTTTTGTGTGAACACCCATGAAAAACGATCCATTGATTCATCTAAACCGCCGCGGTTCCGCGGCATGAGGTAGGCATTTGCCGCGGAACCGCCGC
Source organism: Agapanthus africanus (assembly GCA_030015575.1). NCBI lineage: Eukaryota > Viridiplantae > Streptophyta > Magnoliopsida > Asparagales > Amaryllidaceae > Agapanthus > Agapanthus africanus. The sequence continues at coordinate 114,414,693 of CM057347.1, forward strand.
CGTTTGTTGTCCTCTCTGCATCGTTTTTCGTACAGTGTGTCTCTGTGTTGGTTTTGGGATTTTTAAGATATATTATATGTGCCCAGATTTTCCAGAACAGAAATTTACTTTTGGGGTCCTATAATTCCGTATTTTTTTCGAACTTCGCTACACTTTGGCTATGTTGGTTATATCTGTGATGTTTGCATGTATTGAAGGTCGGCTAATCGCTATAAGCCGATTGGTCGGGGTTATACATGATCTGTGTTTGATATTGGAATGTGTATATGAATGTGTTGGACTGTCGCGGGTGAATAGCCGGGGTGGATGTGAGATGAGCTTTTGTTTTTCTTTCATTCATTGTAAATGTAAATTGATGTAATAATATTATTTGTTTGGCCGCACAACCGGGTCGGGGTTGTAGCCGTCATTGTATAATTCTTTTTACTGTTTTTGCTCCTAGGATAGACCCATGGAAGGGGTGCACAAACTGCCGAGTACTTGGCGGGTAGTTTGCCGCACCCGTAGGGGTCTTGGGTGGGGTATTTGGCTATTCACCGCGACCGTGTAATCCGCTTTTCGTTGCAGGCTCGAAAGGATTGCGGATTGCTAGTATATCCAATGTATTCATCTGTGATCTGTAATGTCTATCATTGCTTTCTATTTAGGCGTTGCTTATGTTTTACAGCCGCGCTAGCCCAGCCCCCGCTCTGTCGTTAGTTAAGTAACCTAACGAGTGATGACGGGACCCCGTGGCGAATGCGAATGGCATAAGCGTACGTCATATTTTGGTTGTTTTCTTCAATGGTAGGATTAAATGATGGGACGCATTAAAAGAACTAATGCAAGAATATCACGCATTAAAAGAACTAATGCAAGATAATAAACCAAGTTAAAATCGTTGGAACACTTTCGAAAAACCACTCGGTTCTTTTCAAAACTAACTTTTAAATGCGGAGCTTGAGCCACTCCTTCTAAAAGCTATCTCGTTCCATCGATTATATCAAGTTCACTACGTTCACGGTTTCGCCAAAACCATTCGTTGCCCTCCGTCGTTTCGTATAAATATTCAATAGTATTCAAGCTATGTTTGTTGACCTTCGTCAAGACATAGAGATTGGTAGCTGTTGGGTGTTCATATGTAGCATAGATAGATGCGTTGGTTTGGGACAGTCGTATTGCCTTGTTGACCTTCGTCAAGGGTATATACGGGTGGGTTCAAATTAACCTGGATAATGACGGGCAGAACTTGACATGTGACTTATGATTTGTTGACCTTCGTCAAGGTCATAAGAGCATGGGGCAAAAATCCACATCGGGAGTTTCATAAGTACTGAAACTTACTAGATTTGCATATCATTTGGAGTGTGGTGATTATGGTAGGATTCCTTCATTTTCGTCACACGATGATATTTGGATCCCGATCCTACTGTGAGTATACGCTACTCCTCGGGAAATTTCTCACTAAACGATCAATGCTATAAACCTAGTAGGTGCCTAGAAAGGTGTTAGCGGGGCTACGCCCCCAGGGAAAAGAGGTTCTTAAATTAAGGAACTTCGCGAAAGCGTTGGAAAACCTCCCTCGAAGTACCGACACTGGCCTGGCTGAACGGTTAAGCAAGTATTGTGCGGTGGGATTGATCCCGGCTAATTCTTCCTTTGTGGTTTGAGGAGGGATTCGAGAGACAGTAGGAGCCATCCTGTTTAGACAAATTAAAAACCATTCTAAACTTGCAAGAGCATCGTGCTAAAGTGTTTCTTCTCTCCCCCCTGCAGCGACCAAATTCGAAATGACTGGACTTAAGTTACTTCTAGATAAAAACATACTGACAGGGCCAAACTACAAAGATTGGCTCAGGAATGTCAAATTGGCAATCGCTTACGACAAGCTGGGGTATCTTCTTACCACCAAAGCTCCCCCCGTCCCAGGTCCCACCTCCAGTGTCGCGGATAAGGAAATCCGTAAGACTTGGGAGATTGATTGCGCGAAGGCCAGGTGCCTCGTGCTTGCCTCTATGGACAACGAACATCAGAGGAGGTATGAGAATATGGACCTTGAGTCCATATTTCTCCATACAAAAGAACTGTATGGAGAGCAGTCTCGTATCGCAAGATACGAAGTGTCGAAGAAGTTATTTTCGACTAAGTTGGCCGTCGGATCATCGGTAGCGGACCACGTGCTTAAGATGATTGGCTACACTGAGGAGCTCGCGGAACTTGGGACCACGTTGGACAGTGAACTCTATACGGATTTAATTCTCCAGTCCCTTCCATCCACTTACGCCCAGTTTATACTGAACTTCAACTTACAAGAAAAGGAAGTTGAACTTTCAGAACTCCTCAACCTGCTGAGGAGCGCAGAGGGCACCCTACAGAAGGGTAGGGAAACACCCGCTTTGTTTGTAGGAGGATCTTCTTCCTCTAGGTCCAAGGCGAAAGCCAAGGGAAAGAGGAAGAAAGCCCCCGCCAAACCAAGAGGCGGTGTTAGTAAAGTGGGTACGAAGGGAAAGGAAAAGGCAACAAAGATTGCGGGGAAGCTTGTTGGAAAGGAAGAATGCTTCTATTGTCATAAGAGTGGACACTGGAAGAAAGATTGCAGGGCTTGGAAGGCCAGGACACAGGAACTGAAGCAGGTTGCGGCTTCAGCTTCAGGTGTGTATGTTATTGAAAACTGTCTTTCTATAAACTCTACTTCCTGGGTATTGGATACCGGATCAGGATCTCATATCTGTAATTCTTTGCAAGCGTTGAGAAACCGTAGGTTTTTGAAGGAAGGTGACATGACCCTCAGAGTTGCGAACGGAGCTAGCATGGATGCTAAAGCCGTGGGGGACTATCACCTGGGAATGTCAGATGGGCATGTTTTGGTTTTGCGTAATTGCTTTTTTGTACCCAACGCAACTTGTAATATCATTTCTGTATCTTTGGTTTCTAAAGAAGGTTATGAATTTGCGTTTGTAAGTAATGTTGTAAACATTCACCTTAATCAAGTTCTGATTGGGTCAGGTACATTGAGCAATGGTATATACGTATTAAACCAACCACAGATTTTCAATGTCCAGAATACACACAAAAGAAAGTCTCCAGATATCAATCAGGCTTTCTTATGGCATTGTAGACTGGGTCACATCAATGAGACACGGTTGACTAAGTTACATAAAGAAGGATACTTGGATCCGTTCGAGTATCAATCTTATGCCACTTGTGAATCTTGTCTCATAGGAAAGATGACAAAGACTCCGTTCACTGGACACGGAGAAAGAGCGAGCGAGCTCTTGGGACTCATACACAGTGACGTGTGTGGTCCAATGTCTACACATGCGCGAAGCGGTTATTCATACTTCATTACTTTCATAGACGATTTCTCTAGGTATGGACATGTCTTCTTAATGAAGCACAAATCTGAGGCCTTTGAGAAATTTCGGGATTATAAGAATGAAGTTGAAAAACAAACAGGCAAAAGTATTAAGATTCTAAGATCGGATCGAGGTGGTGAATACTTGAGTGCCGAGTTCCTGGATTATTTAAAAGAGAATGGAATTCTCTCTCAGCGTACTCCTCCATACACTCCGCAACATAACGGTGTATCGGAAAGGAGGAATCGAACCCTATTGGATATGGTTCGTTCCATGATGAGTAAGGCTGAGTTACCGCGATCTTTCTGGGGCTATGCACTAGAAGCAGCTGCATATCTCATGAACAAGGCTCCTACCAAGACTGTGCCTACCACTCCATATCAGATGTGGGTTGGGAAGAAACCCTGTCTTAAGTACCTTAAGATATGGGGATGTCCAGCTTTTGTAAAAAAGCAGCATGCGGACAAGCTCGAGGCACGTTCAGTACAATGTAAGTTTGTGGGATACCCAAAGAACTCCAGGGGGTATCTGTTCTATTCCGCTGAGGAACAAAAAGTTTTTGTTTCTCAACATGCCCGCTTCTTGGAAACTGAGTTTTTGGAAACCCAGATAAGTGGGAACGCAATAGAACTGGAAGAGATTCCAGAACCACAAGCTATTACTGAAGACTTGGAAGAGCCAGTAAGTTCAAAAGAACAGGACATTCCTATGCCGCTCCGCAGGAGTAGTAGGCAGTCTCATCCGCCCGAGAGATACTGCGGTTTTCTCATAGACGGGGATAGAGAGGATTGCATCATAGACTATGATGAGCCTACTAGCTTCCAGCAGGCCGTTCAGAGCGTTGACTCGGTAAAATGGCTGGATGCAATGCGGACCAAAATGGAGTCCATGTACACCAACAAAGTATGGACGTTGGACATTGCTCCAGACGGGGTAAAACCCGTAGGATGCAAGTGGATCTTCAAAAGGAAGATTGGTGTAGATGGACAGGTTGAGACCTATAAAGCTAGACTTGTAGCAAAGGGTTTCCGTCAAAGACCTGGCTTGGACTATGACGAAACCTTTTCTCCAGTGGCTATGCTGAAATCCATTCGGATCCTTCTTGCCATTGCTGCCTTCCACGATTATGAGATTTGGCAGATGGACGTAAAGACCGCTTTTCTAAATGGAAATTTAGAGGAGTGTGTCTATATGGATCAGCCAGAGGGTTTCATTCAGAGTGGGAGGAGCGGAAAGGTGTGCAAGTTGCTTAAGTCCATCTATGGACTAAAGCAGGCATCGCGGAGTTGGAACATCTGTTTTGATGAGACGGTCAAGGAATTTGACTTTATCAAAAATCCAGATGAACCATGCATCTATAGTAGATTTGTAGCGAGAACTGTAGTATTCCTTGTTTTATACGTGGATGACATTCTCTTAATAGGAAATGACATTCCTATGCTACAATCTGTCAAGGGTTTCTTGTCACACAGGTTCTCCATGAAAGACCTGGGTGATGCCTCTTACATCCTGGGGATCCGGATCCATCGTGATAGATCCAAGAGAATATTAGGACTTTCACAGTCCAGGTACATCGACACCGTACTGAAAAGATTCAGTATGGAAGATTCCAAGCGCGGTAACCTACTGGCTTGTCACGGGATCACCCTCTCTAAAGAGATGTCTCCCAAGACTGATTTGGAGAGGGATCGCATGTCTATTATACCCTACGCTTCTGCGGTAGGCTCTATAATGTATGCGATGTTGTGTACCAGACCGGATGTAGCTTATGCACTGAGTGTGGTAAGCCGGTATCAGTCAAACCCTGGGGAGAAACACTGGATAGCAGTAAAGAACATTCTCAAGTACCTGAGGAGGACTAAGGAGATGTTCTTGGTGTATGGCGGAAAAGACCTCCAGATCGAGGCCTTTGCTGACTCCAGCTTCCAGAGTGACAAGGATGATTCCAAGTCCATGTCGGGTTTTGTCTTTACCCTCAATGGAGGGGCGGTGTGTTGGAAGAGTTCCAAACAGGAAACCGTTGCAGACTCGACTATGGAAGCGGAATACATCGCTGCATCTGATGCCGCAAAAGAAGCTGTCTGGATGAGGAAGTTCTTGAAAGAACTTCAGGTGGTTCCGTCCATTGTTGACCCAATACCTCTGTATTGCGACAACAATGGGGCTATAGCTTTAGCGAAGGAACCCAGGTCCCATCAGAGATCCAGGCACATCTTGAGGCGGTATCACCTGATCAGGGAGATCGTGGATCGCAAGGAGATCGAGGTTCGGAGGGTTGCTTCAGAAGAGAACACTGCAGATCCTTTCACCAAGGCCTTACCCCAGACTCAGTTCGAGCGGCTGATCGAGATGATAGGTTTTCGGTACGCCAGTTCATGGCCTTAGTGCAAGTGGGAGATTGTTAGTGTATATGCCCTAGAGGCCATTACTGTATCATACTAGTTTGTATATTACTTGATGGAAGCTTGGGATATTCACCTTGTATAAACAATCTTGCTAAATATAGTAGTATGCTACTTGGTTTGTTTCTACTTCAATGTGTACTTGTGTTTATTTCAGTATATCACTTATACGCATTAGTGGAGCCCTTAGGATCTTTGCTTGATTACCAGCGTTGTGATGGCAGTCACACTAGTGGAGGCTGGGTAATCTATAAGCACATCCTTATACAGGTCCCTAGTCGTAGGACTATCGAGAAAGGGCATCGATACTCCAGAGTAGACTAGCGTATGCGCTTCTCATCCCAGTATGGGAGATGGTCTGTCCCACAGCCATCGGTACGTCGTACTGGAGATAGTATACGGGTGCTCGTTGGGTTACGAGTACACTGGATAGGACTCGTCGGGAACTGACAGGTTGGTATTATACCTATCGTCAGTTATCAGTTCCCAGGTGACATGAGTACAGCTTAGTCCGCTGACTTGACACTGGCACTTCGCCTCGAGTGTGTTCCCACTGCACTTTGATCACTACCCTACCACGGCTCAAAGGAGTCGTGCAAACAGGTGGTGGTTGGGTGCAGTCCCGAAGCACTTGGAGGCAGTGACGGTTAGACAGGATTCGTCTCTCCCAGTATTGGGGGTTGACATCGCGCTGTGTCTAGGAGAGCCATTACACGAGTAGTCCCTGGCCAGGGCAAGCGAGATATACTGGTAGGTTCCAGTGTTATCTCAGGGTGTTTTGGGCTTCACTCCGACACGACTTGTACCGCTATTGGGGGACTGACGTTTTACCGCCCCCTAGGCCCGACATGCGATGTATCAGACGAACAGACCGGACTGTACGCAGACTGTCATATTCAGACTCAGTAGGAGTACAGATGGGGTTTCACCTCGTCAGCCTTCTTGTCGACATCTACCTGGGGACCGTTACGCACAGCTAGTGCCGCTTGCGGTCTGTGGTTAAACCCACTGCCAGCGTAGTGTCGAGTCTTTAGAGTCCCACACAGAGGGTATTCGCCTCTGGGCAAAACAGAGTAGAGGTCGCATGGTTTTGCGACAGGGTTCGTTCTCATCCGCGCACTTGTGCACGTTTGGAGTCCGGACGGATATTACTGGCTGGCTCTGGTTTGAGTCAGATGCTGGTATATGTTTTGGGGTTTGTTTTATCTCTCAGTAATCATGTTCCTCGGAACAAGGATGCAGGTGTGTATGCACAGTTATTTGAGGAAGAGGAAGAGGACTTTCATTAGGGTTTCGAAACGGGTGCGTATGCACAGTTGACAGTCGTCTTTTTCCAAACCCTAATGGATTTTTGTTTTATCAATTAATAATATATAATAAAATGAAATTGTGTCATGGTTGGTTTTTATGTTGACTTGTTGACCATGGTTGACTTGTTGACCATGGTTGAAGTTTTGACCATCATCATTACAAAAGAAAGATGCTCTTTGATTCTAGCAAATTCATTTAATGTTTGAAATGATAATGGTCATTCCTAAACTTTCCATCAACCTTTTCATTTTCATTATTATTAATATTAATTTAGATAATTCTTTTTTTTTTTTTTGGCATTATGGTTGCAAGAAAGAAAAAGAGAGCTCATTATCTCATTTAACTTCTCTCTCCTCACTTCATCTTCTTCTTCCTCTAGCAAAAGAGAACCCTTCTCATGTGTTGAGAGTCCCTCTCTTTAAAAAGAAAAGCACCCCTTAGACACTCTCTACTCACTCTAGGATCAAAGGTTTAGCAAGCCGGAGATTCTAGTTCACTCCAAGTTCGAGAAAGAGCCCAAAGGTTGAACCCTCGAGGTGGATCCATCTTCGACGGAAGAAGGCAACAAGAAGAGAACCATCAACCTCTACAAAAGTTTGAAGAAGAAGGAGTTCTAGTTTAGGTATAACCATCTTCATCCGAGTAGCTAACGCTCCTTTGTATGTTTGCTAGTTTAGTTTAGACACGATCCCGACCTTGTTTAGTCCATGTTGCCTCTTGCGATAAAAATTTGTTTTTTATACCGTTTCCGCCTCCCCGTAAGAACCGGGGGTCGCAACGTGGACTTACATGGATGATCCCATATCCATCGGTGTTTGACATCAAGGATGGTGTACGGGTGCTCAGTGGAGACTGGGTACACTGGACGGACTCGCCGAGAACTCCCAGATGGTATTATACCATACGTCAGATGGCAGTTCTCCGGTGACACTGGTACAGAGTAGTCTGTTGACCCGAGATCGTCATAGAGTCTTGTGTGGTTCCCACTGTGCTTTGATTTCCATCATACCACGTCCAAGAGGGCGTGCAAAAAGGTGGCTTTTGGGTACAGTCCCGAATCACATGGAGGCAATGAACGATAGGAGGGGATTCGTCTCTCCCGGTATAGGGAGTTGATGTTGTGCTGTGTTCGATTGGCTATAGCCGGAAATCCCTGGCCAGGGTTGCTGAGATTTACTGGTAAGTGTTATCAGTAGTTTCTCGAACTGTTATAGACCTCATAACGACACGACTTATCGAGCTACTGGGGTCTGACGTTTACCACCCCTTGGCGAGATATGCAACATATCAGACGACGAGACCGGACTGTACGAGAGTGTTACTGTTTGGATTCACAGGAGAATGTACAGGCTTGCTTGTTGATCTTCTGAGAGCTCAATATCTGGGTAGCTGTTACGTTTAGCTGACCGCTTGCAGCTTGTGGATATTTGATATGATCATCACCTACTGCCGGCGTATTGACGATTCTTTAGAGTCCTACACAGAGGTTTCTTGGCTCAGGTAAAACGGAGTAGGGGCACATATGTGATATGTGCGGGATCGAGGATAATACGATATGAGATACCGTATTCTATTCTCGCGATATTTGATATCAACCGGGTCATCGGATCAAGTGTTGATTCGATGAATCGGTACGGATAAATATTAGCCGGTTATATGCGATATAGCCGGATTGTCGGATCAAGTGTTGATTCGATAATTTAATGTATAATAATATATATGATATATTAAATTGCATTAACTAATATTTGCTCGCTAAAAGATTCTTTTTCTCACTCGGGTAATACATTGATATATATGCGATATATGCTAAATGTATTATTTTATTTTGTTACGATAAATATTATATATGTGATATATAATATTGTAACATGATATGATAACTAATACAACTTGTTTAGTGGAGTTTAAACATGATTAGGGTTTGGATTAGGGTTAAGCTTTCTAGATGTTTCTAGAAGCTTTTCTTTTGTCATGATAAAGATATTTTCAAGTGAGTCATGCTTTAACCCAACCCAAACCCTAACCCTAGTTAATTCTCTACAAAGGTTCACTTGACCATGGTTGCATAATTCTATCATATTATTCTTTTCCTATTCATCACAAAAGGATTCTAACATTGTTCATCTTCTTCCTCCTTCATTCTTTCATGAAAAGCTTACTAGTTTTTCAAAAGGTGATGAATAAATATGAGAAAAAGATAAATAAAGAGAGCAAAAATCCTACTTCATCATCCTCATCTTCCCTTGCCATTTAGATGAGGGTGTTCACATCATTTCATGAGTGTTAGCTTGTGTTAAAGAAACTTCAAGGTAGATCATCTTAGTATCGAAGATCGGAAGCAAAGGTTGCGTCTTTCTCTTCGTGGAACCTCTCGAGATTCCGGATCCCGATGATCGCAGCGAAGGGACCACAACACGGAGCATATAAAGTGAAGGACCAGATCTACAAAGGTTGTAATCCCTCTCACTTAGTGTTAAAGTGTTTAGCATGCTTGTTTTCGCCTTATCTCTAGTTTAAAGTTCCGTATTCGGGTTGTTCGGCACGGCTAAATTTTTAATTGGGCATGGTTGATGCCTCGTAGACCCTTGTGCGCGTGCCTAGCAACCCCACAAAAATATCTTTACAAAATATCTTTGCAAAAACAAAACAAAAAGCTTTTAGAAAAATTAACCCAAATCAAACCTTAATCATATTTAATCTCCACTAATCACGTTGCATTAATAATCCTAACATGTTACAATATTATATATCACATATACAATATTTATTGTAACAAAATAAAATAATACAATTAACATATATCGCATATATATCAACGTATTACCCGAGTGAGAAAAAGAATCTTTTAGTGAGATTATATTAGTTAATGTAATTTAATATATCAAATATATTAATATACATTAAATTATCAAATCAACACTTGATCCGATAATCCGGTTATTTCACAAATAACCGACTAATATAATCTGTATCAGTTCATCGAATCAACACTTGATCCGATGACCCGGTTATATCACATATACCCGGCCGATATCTCATATCGCGAGAATCCAATACGGTATCACATACACGTATTGTTCTCGGTCCCGCACATATCATATATGTGCTCCTACTCCGTTTTGCCTGAGCCAGGAAACCTCTATGTAGGACTCTAAAGAATTGTCAATACACCGGCAGTAGGTGATGATCATATCAAACACCCACAAGCTGCAAGCGGTCAGCTAAACGTAAAAGCCACCCAGGTATTGAGCGATTAGAAGATCAACAAGCAAGCCTGTACTTTCTCCCGTGAATCCAATCAGTAACACTCCCGTACAGTCCGGTCTCTTCGTCTGATATGTCGCATATCTCGCCTAGGGGTGGTAAACGTCAGACCCCAGTAGCTTGATAAGTCATGTCGATATGAGGTCCATAACAGTTCGAGAAACTACTGATAATACTTACCAGTAAATCTCAACAACCCTGGCCAGGTATTTCCAGTTATAGCCAATCGAACACAGCGCAACATCAACTCCCTATACCGGGAGAGACGAAAACCCCTCCTATCGCTTATTGCCTCCGTGTGATTCGGGACTGTACCCAAAAGCCACATTTTTGCACTCCCTCTTGGACATCGTATGATGGAAATCAAAGCACAGTGGGAATCACACAAGACTCTATGACGATCTCGGGTCTACAGACTACTCTGTACCAGTGTCATTAGAGAACTGCCATCTGACGTAAGGTATAATACCATCTGGGAGTTCTCGGCGAGTCCGTCCAGTATACCCAGTCTCTACTGAGCACCCGTACACCATCCTTGATGTCAAACACCGATGGATATGTGATTATCTATCGCCCATCATATGGGTCAAGATGCGTATACGCTAGTCTACTCTGGTGTATTGATGCACTGTCTCGATACACCCTCGACTAGGAACAGTTATAGGATGTACTCGTCGACTACCGTGGCCCCACTAGTATGATCTCATCATACTCCCAGTAGTCGAGTACATATCCTAAGGGCTTTATCAACATGTAAGATAGAGACAATCAGAGTACATGTTAAGATAAAGAGTAACCAGATAGCATACTATCATGTCGAGCAAGAAAGTCCTCCCTATATATGTCCAAGCATCCACTACAATATACAACGTATGTACAGTAATGGCCTCTAGGGCATACATATAACTAACCCGAGTTAGTCCAAAGTTTTTCTGGTGCTCTCTGTGGTTGTTTTGTGTTTTCTGGGATACTTTGTTTCTGCTCAGGAATTTTTGTGTACTGTATTACACTGGGAGTAGATTCAAATATGGTTATTGATCGAAATTCTATAAACTTTAGCTAATCGGATTATATCTGTGATGTGTTATATGTGCTGAACGTCTGCTAATCGCTATATGTCGATTAGTGGGGGTTGCACATATCTGTGATTTGTGATATTGGTTTGTGTATATGAACTTGTTGGATCGTCGTGGATGAATAGCCGGGGATGTGAGATGAGTGTTTTTTTCTTCTTTCATTTGATGTAAATGTTAGTGTATATGCCCTAGAGGCCATTACTATATCATACAAGTTTATATATTACTTAATGGAAGCTTGGGATATTCACCTTGTATAGACAATCTTGCTCAAAATGGTAGTATGCTACTTGGTTTGTTTCTACTTTAATATATGCATGTGTTTCTTTTAGCATATTGCTTATACATATTAGTAGAGCCCTTATGATCTTTGCTTGATTACCAGCGTTGTGATGGAAGTCACACTCGTGGGGGCTGGGTAATCCACAAGCACATCCTTATACAGGTCCCTAGTCGTAGGACTATCGAGACAGGGCATCGATACTCCGGAGTAGACTAGCGTATGCGCTTCTCATCCCAGCAGGGGAGACGGTCTGTCCCACAGCCGTCAGTACGTCGTACTTGAGATAGTATGCGGCTGCTCGTTAGGTTACGAGTACACTGGACAGGACTCGTCGGGAACTGATTGGTTGGTACTATACCTATCGTCAGTTATCAGTTCCCAGGTGACATGAGTACAACTTAGTCCGCTGACTTGACACTGTCACTTCGCCTCGAGTGTGTTCCTACTGTACTTTGATTTCTACCCTACCACGGCTCAAAGGAGTCATGCAAACAGGTAGTAGTTGGGTGCAGTCCCGAAGCACTTGGAGACAGTGACGGTTAGACAGGATTCGTCTCTCCCGGTATTGGGAGTTGACATCGCGCTGTGTCTAGGAGAGCCATTACACAAGTAGTCCCTGTCCAGGGCAAGCGAGATATACTGGTAGGTTTCCAGTGTTATCTCAGGGTGTTCTGGGCTACACTCCGACACGAATTGTACTGCTATTAGGGGACTGACGTTTACCGCACCCCTAGGCCATCCATGCGATGTATCAGACGAACAGACCGGACTGTACGGAGATTGTCACATTCAGGCTCAGTAGGAGTTCAGATGGGTTTCACCTCGTCCGTCTTCTTATCGGCATCTACCTGGGGGCCGTTACGCACAGCTAGTGCCGCTTGCGGTCTGTGGTTAAACCCACTGCCAGCGTAGTGTCGAGTCTTTAGAGTCCTATACAGAGAGCTATTCGCCTTTAGGCAAAAGAGTAGAGGTCGCATGGTTTTGCGACAGGGTTCGGTCACATCCGTGCACTTGTGCACGTTTAGTGTCCGGGCAGTTAACACTGGTGGGCTTTGGTTTAAGCTAGATCCTAGTGTACGTTTTGGGATTGGTTTTATCTCGTTTTTATTCGTGTTCCCCGAAACGCGGATACGGGTGTGTATACACAGTTGACAGAGACAGAGGCAGAGGATTCTCATTAGGGTTGCTGACTGTTGACTTTTGTCAAACCCTAATGAGATTAAGCATCATGATTAACAATAATATTAATTAAGTATTATAGTTACATGGTTAGGGTTGAAAAGTTGACCTAGTTGACTTTTGTTGACCGGTTGACTAGGTTGGACTTGTTGACCACCATCATGACAATGGCCATCATTTGGTTGCATTGACTTATGCTTCCTTGTTTTGTTCACCATTTGCATTTAATGCAAGAAATGATAGTGTCATTTGTCATGATAATAACCTTTACAATATACTCAATTATCATTACTTGTTATGATGATGATTTTGGATAATGAGAGCAAGGATGGCAAAAAGGCTCACTCATTCTCTCTTTTCATTTCTCACTCTTACCATCACTTGCTCAAGCTCTCCCTCTTCCTCTTGCTATCTCTAGCTCAAGGCAAACCATTCTCATGTGTTAAGATTCATTGCCTTAGAGATAAAAACACCAAAACAATCATCTACTCATCCTAGTTCACAAGGCCTAGCAAGCCAAGTGTTCTAGTTTCTTCAAAGTTCGAAGAAGAAGCCAAAGGTAGAAGCTTTCGGGTGGATCCATCTTAAACAATCATCTACTCATCCTAGTTCACAAGGCCTAGCAAGCCAAGTGTTCTAGTTTCTTCAAAGTTCGAAGAAGAAGCCAAAGGTAGAAGCTTTCGGGTGGATCCATCTTCGGCGTGAGAAGACGACGAGAAGACGACAAGAGTTGAAGACGAAGGAGTTCAAGAAAGGTATAACCCCCTAACCGAGTAGGTAAACAACTCCTAGTTAGGTTGTTAGGTAGATTGTTTAACAAAGATCCGTATATGTAGTCCATGTTACCACCCTCTTGAAAAATCGTTTTTCACCAATTCCGCAACCCCGTAAGTACCGGGAGAGGTAGCATGGACTTACAGTGGTATCAGAGCCTAGTTAAACACTATCTAACATGTTAGCAAAGTAACTAGAAGTTCGATCAAAGAAAAAGTCGCGAAACGAACCCAAAAAATCAAGTTTCTGCCGAATTTTTTTCTGTCCAAAAAATGATAAATCTTATCTTAAAAATCGGCTCATGCTTTTTTTTAAACACCCAAGAAATTTGGTCCATCGAATCGATCAAAGCGCCGTGGAAACGCGGCGGGAGCATGCTCCCGCCGCGGTTCCGCGGCTGAGTTGACTCGGCCGTGGAAAATTTTTCTTGCAGAGTGTTTCTGGGGTTGTTTTGGGATTTTTAAAATATGTTTTTTCTGCCCAGATTTTACCGAAAGAAAATTTTGTTTTTGGAGCTTAAAAATCCGTATTTTGATCGAACTTCTAAAGACTAAAACTAACGGGTTTATATCTGTGATGTGTTATATGTATTGAACGTCTGTTAATCGCTATACGTCGATTAGTGGGGGTTATCTGTGATCTGTAATGTTGATGGTATGTGTATATGAATTCATTGGATTGTCGCGGGTGAATAGCCGGGGGTTGTGAGATGAGAGTTTTCTTTTCTTTCAATTCATGTAAAATTTGTATGATGTAATATTATTTGTATGGCCGCACAACCGGGTCGGGGTTGTATCCGTCATTGTTTAATTTCTTTTTATTGTTTTTGCTCCTAGGATAGACCCATGGTGGGGTGTACAAACTACCGGGTATCTCGAAGTGCCGAGTGGCCTACTCACGTCGTTGAGGGAGGTTGCTCCGCTTCGAATATTTGACGGGTAGTTTGCCGCACCCGTAGGGGTCTTGGGTGGGGTATTGGCTATTCACCGCGACCGTGTAATCCTCTTTTCGTTATAGGCTCGTACGAATTGCGGATTCCTAGTATATCCAATGTGTTCATCTGTGATCTGAAATAGCTATCATTGCAATATATCTATATATGGTATTATTTAAGCCTTGCTTATGTTTTGCATCCGCGCCAGTCCAGCCCCCGCTCTGTCGTTAGTTAAGTAACCTAACGGGTAATGACGGGGCCCAGTGGCGAATGCGGATGGCATAAGCCTACGTCATATTTTGGTTGTTTTCTGCAATGGTAGGATTAAATGATGGGACACATAAAAGAATTAATGCAAGAAAATAAACCAAGTAAAAGTCGTTGGAACACTTTCAAAACCACTCGGTTCTTTTCAAAAACCAACTTTTAAATGCAGAGCTTGAGCCACTCCTTTTAACAAGCTATCTCGTTCCATCGATTATATCAAGTTCACTACGTTCATGGTTTCGCCAAAACCATTCGTAGCCCTCCATCATTTCAGTTAAATATTCGGTAGTATTCAAGCTATGTATTTTGACCTCACGCCAAGGCATAGTGATTGGTAGCTGCCGGATATTTATCTGTTGCATAGATAGAATGCGTTAATTTGAGACAGTCGTACTGCCATTTTGGCCTACGTCAAGGGTAGGTACGGGTGGGTTCAAATTAACCTGGATAATGATGGGTAGAACTTGACATGTGACTTATGACATTTTGACCTCACGCTAAGGTCATAAGAGCATGGGGCAAAAATCCACATCGGGAGTTTCATAAGTACTGAAACTTGCTAGCGCTGCATACCATTTGGAGTGTGATGATTCTGGTAGGATTCCTTCAGTTTTGTCATGCAATGATATTTGGATCCCGATCCTACTGTGAGTATATGCTACTCCTCGGAAAATTTCTTACTTAACGATCAATGCTATAAACCAAGTAGGTGTCTAGAAAGGTGTTAGCGGGGCTACGCCCCCAGGGAAAAGAGGTTATTTAATTAAGGATGGCAAAAAGGCTCACTCATTCTC
The DNA here is from genome assembly GCA_030015575.1 of Agapanthus africanus. Classification (NCBI taxonomy): domain Eukaryota; kingdom Viridiplantae; phylum Streptophyta; class Magnoliopsida; order Asparagales; family Amaryllidaceae; genus Agapanthus; species Agapanthus africanus. The sequence continues at coordinate 114,430,315 of CM057347.1, forward strand.
TCTTTTCATTTCTCTCTCTTACCATCACTTGCTCAAGCTCTCCCTCTTCCTCTTGCTCTCTCTAGCTCAAGGCAAACCATTCTTATGTGTTGAGATTTATTGCCTTAGAGATAAAAACAACAAAACAATCCTCTACTCATCCTAGTTCACAAGGCCTAGCAAGCCAAGTGTTCTAGTTTCTTCAAAGTTCGAAGAAGAAGCCAAAGGTAGAAGCTTTCGGGTGGATCCATCTTCGGTGTGAGAAGACGACGAGGGGAGGTCGGTCCGTACACCACAAGAGTTGAAGACGAAGGAGTTCAAGAAAGGTATAACCCCTTAACCGAGTAGGTAAACAACTCCTAGTTAGGTTGTTAGGTAGATTGTTTAACAAAGATCCGTATATGTAGTCCATGTTACCACCCTCTTGAAAAATCGTTTTCACCAATTTCGCAACCCCGTAAGTACCGGGAGAGGTAGCATGGACTTACTGTAAATTGTAAATTGATGTAATATTATTTTATGGTCGCACATCCGGGTTGAGGTTGTTGCCACCATTATATATTATTTCTTTTACTGTTTTCTGCTCCTAGGATAGACCCAAGGTGGGGTGCAAAAACTACCGAGTACTTTGAAGTGCCGAGTGGCCTACTCACTTTGTTAACGGAGGTTGCTTCACTTTGGGTATTTGGCGGGTAGTTTACCGCACCCGTAGGGGTCTAGGGTAGGGTTTGTCTATTCATCACGACCGTGTAATCCGTCTTTCGTTGCAGGCTCAAACGAAATGCGGATTTCTAGTATATCCAATGCGTTCATCTGCGATCTGGAATAACTATCATTGCATCTGACGTATGTATATATCTATGTATGATATCTAGTAGACGTTGCTTATGTTTTACATCCACGCTAGTCCAGCCCCCGCTCTGTCGTTAGTTAAGTAACCTAACGGGTGATGACGGGGCCTCGTGGCGAATGCAGATGACATAAGCGTACGTTATATTTTCGTTGTTTTCTGCAATGGTAGGATTTAATTGAAGAGATTGCATTAAATAAATTCTAAGCAAACAAACCAAAGTTAAATAGTTGGAACAATTTCAAAACCATACTCCGTGTCCAGTGAACGGAGTCTTTGTCATCTTTCCTTTGAGACATGATTGACAAGTTGCATAGGACTGATATTCGAATGGATCCAAATATCCCTCCTTATGTAACTTCGTCAATCGTGTTTCATTGATGTGACCCAGTCTACAATACCATAAGAAAGCCTGATTTAATTCTGGAGACTTTCTTTTAAGTGTGTTTTTGACACTGAAAACCTGAGCTTGATTCAGTACGTATATGCCGTTACCTAATGTACCTGACCCAATCAAATTTTGATTTAGGTGGATGTGTACTACATCGCTTATAAATATAAAATCATATCCTTCCTTAGAAAGTAAAGATATAAATATGATATTACAAGTACATACAAATAGTTACGTAAAATCAATATCTGCCCACTTGTCAATCCTAGGTGATATTCCTCTACGGATTCAGCATCCACACTCATTCCGTTAGCAACTCTGAGAGTCATATCACCTATCTTGATAACTCTACGGTTTCTCCAAGCCTGTAATAAATTATAGATATAAGATCCTGATCCAGTATCTAGTACCCAGGATGTAGAGTTAATTGACAGACAGTTTTCAATTATAAACACACTCGAAGCCGAAGCCACAACGTTCTTCGAATCCTGGCTTCTGGCATTCGAAGCCCTACAGTCCTTCTGACAATGCGCTTTCCCATGACTACAAAGACATGCCTCCTTCCCTACTACTAGCCCTGAAACATTTGCCCTGCCCTTTCCCTCTATCTTACTGACACCGCTTATCGGCTTGGTGGAGGCCTTCTTCTTCTCTCCCTTGGCTTTCGTCTTGGATCTAGAAGAGGAAGATTCCCCAAAAAGCAGGGTGGGTCTCCCTGGATTCTTTCAGGATGCCCTCTGATCGCCTCAATAAGTTGAGGAGCCTTGGAAGTTTAACGTCCTTCCTTTGAATTTTGGAATTCAAGATAAACTGGGCGTAAGTAGATGGTAGGGACTCTAGAATCAAGTCAAAGCATAACTCGTTCTCCAACTTGGTCCCATGGTCCATGAGCTTTTCAAAATAGCAAATCATCGTAAGGACGTGGTCCCCTACAGATGACCCGACAGCCAACCTCGCTTGAAGCAATATCTTCGAGGTCTCATATCTTGCAATATGAGATTGCTCTCCATATAAAACTTTGGTATGGAGGAAGATGGAAGCTAAGTCCATCTTCTCATGCTGCCTCTGGTGTTCACTATCAATTAAGGCTAACACGAGGCACTTAGCTCTCGCACAACCATTTTCCCACGTCTGACGGATATCAACATCCGCGATGTTGGAACCTGGACCTAGGACAGCGGGATTTTTTTTTAGAAAGGAGGTAGCCCGGCTTGTCATAGGTAAGTGTCATCTGGACATTCCTTAGCCAATCAATATAGTTTGGCGCAGTCAAATTATTATCTAATAAACTATGTCCGGTTATTATGGTCACTGCAATTAGGAGAGAGAGAAGAAACATTTAGCATGATGCTCTTGCAAGTTTAGATTGGTTATTAATTTATCTAAACAGGATGGCTCCCACTGTTTCATCTAATCCTACCTCAAACCATAAAAGAAGAATCAGTCAGGATTAATCTCACTTTTAAAATTCTTGCTTAACATTTCAGCCAGGCTGGTGTTGGTACTTCGAGGGAGGTTTTCCAATGCTTTCGCGAAGTTACTTAATTACATAACCTCTTTTCCCTGGAGGTGTAGCCCCGCTAACACCTTTCTAGACACCTACGTGGTTTATAGCATTGACCGTTTAGTGAAAAATCTCCCGAAGAGTAGAGCATACTCACAGTAGGATCGGGATCCAAATATCATAGTGTGATAATCAAGAAGGAAGCCTGCCATGATTATCACACTTCAAATGGTATGCAACACTAGCAAGTTTCAGTACCTTAGAAATCCCCGATGTGGATTTTTGCCCCATGCTCGTATGACCTTGACGAAGGCCAATATATCATAAGTCACATGTCAAGTTCTACCCGTCATTATCCAGCTTAATTTGAACCCACTCGTACATACCGTTGACCAAGGCTAGCAAAGTAGTATGATTGTCCCAAACCAACGCATCTATCTATGCTACATATGAATACCCAGCAGCTACCAATCACTATGCCTTGGCGAAGGTCAAAATACATAGGTTGAATACTATTGAATATTCATATGAAATGACGGAGGGCTACGGATGGTTTTGGCGAAACCGTGAATGTAGTGAAGTTGATATAGTCGAAGGAACCATGATAGCTTTTTAAAAGGAGTGGTTTAGGCTCCGCATTTAAAATTGCTTTTTGAAGAAAACCGAGTAGTTTTGAAATTGTTCCAACGATTAAGCTTTGGTTTGTTTTATCTTTGCATTAATCAATGTTAATGCGGTCCCATCATTTACATCCTATCATTGCAGCAAAAGAAACGAAAATACAACGTACGCTTATGCCATCCGCATTCGCAACGGGGCCCCTCATGCACCGTTAGGTTACTTAATGTCACGACCCGAAATGGTACGTGACTGGCACTTGAATCATGTGAAGTCTATAGGACCCCACCTAATTCAAGTAAGACAAAAGCCCACAAATATAAACCATTTTTAAAGAAAAAAGTGAAGGAAAACTTGTTTTAAAGCAAGTGGTTTTAAGAAAATAAGGCATTAAACATTTTAAAAGCAACATCATATTTTCCCAAAAATTTCGGCAGAGTCTCCTTTGTAAATACTGGCCCCCAAACGGGTACCACACATGAAATACATAATAATGAATAAAGGCATCCCCAAACGGGAGCTAGCTCTTCGCCAAATGGCGGAAATCCACCACACAAGCAATATAATATACAGTGCTGAAGGGCGAGGATCAAAAACTCAGATAAAAACCAACATCCTCAAGAAAACCAGAGAAGAATCATAACAATACAAGCGTGCGACTCTAAGGTCGAAATAATATACAACTGGTCTTCTAAGTCTATCAAATGTACAAGTCTGGTTGATGGAGTTTACTAGATACAACTGAAATAAATAAAGTACAACAGTGGTCAGGATACAAGTGAACCTACCTACCAAAGCAATCACCCGGAAGAAAGCAGTGTGCCAGCAAGCCGCAATGAAACCTGTACGGCCAAACCTACAAGAAACTATGGCACAACGGGGGTGAGTTGCCAACTAGTGAGTAGAAAACATCACCGAGAAGAAATCGCATGTATGACTCTCTCCTAGGTCATACAAATAAATACACAATACTACTACAAGGGTATCAGTATATCATAAGTGTGATGTCAGAGTACTCATGTCTGTGCCAAGAATAATAATATATCGATGCGTGACATGTAATAATGCACTATCCAACGTTTGTCCAGCAACGACACACAAATCATGATAAAACCCGAGTGCCCAGCATCGACACTCAAAACATCTCGAAATCCGTGTCCAACAGCGACACATGATACTCAAATCTCGGGCTCCGTCAGTCCGGATCGGTCCATGGGCCCCGTCAGTTCGGATCGGCCCATATCCATCTCTCTCATAACTCCGAACTGTATCCTCCGGATATCCGTCGAGTTTCCAATACAATCACCGGTAGGTAGTGTTCCCGTGCCAGGCTCATCGTCCATTATGAAATCACTCTCGCCCTGGGGTACCTCACCGGGTCCACCATGTACCCGCAGACGGTTCATCATCCTCCTCGAATCGGGTCTCGAAAACCAACTCAGAGCCGAGAAAACATCATGGTAGACGCTACTCATCATATCAAGGAAACCGCATCTTTCTTTTTTAAAATTATCATAAGTTTATAAACATTCACATGCGGTTTCCCAAAACCAGACATCTCATGAAAGATCCGAAATCTCAAAATCACTAGTCAGTGAACAGTGAATATCAGCATAAAGCCCCACGATATTGCACAACAGAATGAATGCATAAATGCATGAAGTATCTGAGTAAGAAATGCAATATCAAAACTAGCATATGAAGGCAAGCGTATAAGTACTATGTTGAAACTACCAGCTAGCAATTTATACAAATGAAGTAATGTTTTTTCTAATGTGTACGTGACATGGAAATTACCGATAATGATGTGTGTGAGCCCGCAAGCAAGTGTACGTGGAGCATACGCATCATCGGTAATGGTGCTGGTGTCCTGACAACAGGGGTTCATAATAACGAAAGAAACACATTTATAAGAATGCAATGCGATGAGAACAACATGAATATACGGAAAATGGTGTAATAACCGCAACATTGAAGAATATACCTATCCATACACGAGTCATACAATTTTTAGTGTTTAAAATAGCACGAATCGTAGTTTTAGGAAAATAGGGGCTACGGGGTCCTTGAGAAAAGATACGTCTTTTGAAAATCCGTAGTATCTCTCGACCTGTCTTTAAAATACTCATGATTCTTTAGTTTTGAAAATAAGTATGACTCGAGCCCATCGTAAAGAGTAAAGAAAATTCGCCTAAAGTCCGAGTCGATATATCTAGTAGTCGGCGATCCCGCCTCAATAGCATCACGTACGGTAAAATACATAGTACGACATTCTCGAGTCAAGAGTGCGGATCAATCATCATATCTATAACTCGTACGGTAAAATCCATCATACAGCATTCCAAAATCGGGGTACGGGTCAAATATCACATATACCTAAATATTCAAATGGCATCAATATCGTAAAATCATGAATTAGGGGTACCTTTCTAAAATCTAGCACATCCCAATATCATCAAACATATATCCTCGTGTGTATGAATACACATTGCCCAATGATCCGCTATAATATCATGTCGTATCATATCACGACCCAATCACATATCACAACTCACGGCATCATGCCCGATCATATAGACTCATCTCCAAGTATCATATACTGGGCTCAAACATCCGTGTATACTTATATGTATATATACCAACGCATCAACATATATATATATATACATATATATATATATACACATATATACATATATATATACATATATATACATACATATATATATATATACATATATATATATATATACACGTATAAGCATATACACCCAATATCAAAACACGTGTGTGCATGTATGCGCGCGCGCCAACCTTTACTCTAGGGTTTCGCGACTAAGGAACTAACTAATCACACTTTCTTCCAATTTCACTAAATCCAACTGATGGTCTCCTAAAACCGTTCTTGTTAAGTATCCACATCTTGCAATAACACATATAAAAGTATATATATCATAGCATCACATCCTATGAAATTGCAGGGGTGCTATACGCCATCCACCCGACTTCCCCCGTAGATATACATCTACTCACCTGGACGCCTCGGCTAATCTGATCCAATTTCAGCTCTGTCATCTCCGCGCCACATCCGACGCCTCTTCTCCCGATCCTAGAACGTACACAAGGAAATAAGAGAATAAATATAAACAGTCGCGGACACAAACAACACAAGTCAACCACGTGCACAAAAAGACGCGCACACAATTGGTGCATAAGCGCGCTCGCGACAATGCCACAACGCCACAACTACAACTAGGGTCACTATACGTGAAAACCACCAAAACTAGTACTCATTCGTACTAATTGCGCATTCACAATACCCAAAATATTATGTAAAATAGGTTATATATCAATAAAACCTCAACTTAATTTAAAATCGATTTATTCCACAAACCTAGTAAGCAAACCTTGACTGTTTTACTTCAAAACTTGATATATTAACAAAACTAGAAGCCACAATATTCACTAAGTATCATAACTAAGTCACAAAAACCATTACTATAATTTTATCACACCAATTTGTATTAATCCAAAAAAAACTAGTTTGCAAAATTATCCAATTTTAACAATTTTAAAGTAATAATGTACAAATCAACAACTAGACTAGATTTTTCATGACTTAAGGTGTTAAACTACAATTTATAATCTTAATGATGTGATGAAAACCCTAACTCTAAATCCAAACCCTTCTCTTGAATTTTCAAGTTTGCAATTTGAACCATAATTAAACACCAAATTTAATTAAATTGGAGTAACTAACCAACAATTAAAACATATGTTAAGATTTATACCTCACAAGTTTAGAGATCTATCATGCTAACATAGGCTCCAAAGATGGCTTCTTTCATCAAGATCCATGCTTGAATGGCCAAGGAATAATGGGTAAAGATTTGATTTAGAGTTTGTGGGATTTTTGAGTAAATTTTTTTTGAGGAATTTTAGCACAAGAAATTGGGGAAGAACAAGGGGCTGCTTCTGGAAATGGTTTCGGCCAAGATGGGGAGAGGGGAGAGAGAGTGAGGTGGGGAAAGTAACATGTCAACAAAAGTCCACACCTCAAAGTTTAACCCATACCTCTTTTCTTTATTGTTTTCTTTTTCTTTTTCGTTTTCTTTTCTTTCATAAATTGGAGTGGGAAATAGGAAGTGGGGGCAGCCATGGGTTCGGCCAGTTTTGGGGAGTAGTGTGTGTGTGTGTGAGTGAGTGAGGGAACACATGAAAATAAACACCACACCTCAATTTCTAATTACTTTAATTTATTTTCACAAATTTAAGCCTTTTTCTTTTATATTTTCTAAAACCATCTTCACAATTTCTTTTCATTTCAAAAACAACATGTTACATTTTGGTTTAGTGTGTCATGATGCACAAAACTTGTATTAACCCATTCTAATTTGTAATTATTACTAATTAAATATATTAGTGAAGGCTTAAAATACTATTTAAATAATTAATTACGGAAAATATTTTAGTAAACTAGCAATTTTATAAGTGACCCATTAAATACCAAATACTAGCAATTACATAGCTAGAATATGTGTATTTAAGACTATATTGAAAAATAATTATATCTTGGTTTTTACGGAAAACACCAGTTATTTTACCGATTATCCGAAATTTCACCTAAACGACTTTCAAAACGTTATAATTTTCTCCCTTAAAGAAATTCGGTCCCCGAATTTAAATTTAAAACTCCCCTAAATACTAGAACATTTCAGCAAAGCACTCAATTCGGTGGGGCTCCGAAATCTTAAATACTTAAGACACATCTCAGCGCATTGCATGCACATGAAAAATGAGTATATAACTCAAAAACAAAACTCCGTCAAGCATCACGAAATCATCGGAGTTATGGTGAAGATACCAATGTCAAAGTCCAATACGAAAATCAACTTGATATACTCAAAACTATAACATGTACATAGTACACATCGTTGCAAACTCGTCAAAACATCTGAAAAGAAATGCATGCCAAACCTTTTTCAAGTCGTTGTGCGGTGCGCGTATCACAGCAAAAGTAGCGGACGTTTATTGTAAGAAAGATAGCTATATATATGTATATCCTTTGTTTAACATAGACGTCCCGCCTTTTTGAAAATAATTTAGAAGGGTTTCCTTTATTTCGTGTCATCTCGGACACATAGGAAAATATTGAGACTGTAGCTTCTTTTTGGAAATCCCTCCGGTAACTATCGATGCATGCAAAAACACCTAGGTACTGTTCTAATAACAGCCCTGCTCAGTTAGTATGCCACATAGTAAATATCATAAAAATATACTGCTCAAGGAAATCATACTCAATAGTATATGCAATAATACCACGTGCGTCTGGTGCGCACAGAAATAGAAATCAATGGATGTTCCATATATGTGCACAGAAACTAAAATCTAAGTGCAACGGGTGTGCACGAAACACCTGTCAAGGGCAACGGGTGTGCCCGAAAAAAATATCAGGTGCATCTGATATGCATGAAGAATCTTGATTTAGTGCATATGGGGTGCACTAAAATCGCATCAAGCACGCCAAGTATGCGCAAGAATCCAAATCAAGTGCACAAGGTGCACGAAAACAAATATCAAATATCACAATCGAAAACGACGGTATACAGCATACTTCAATCCAAATCAGGTATACCGTGGTAAATAATCACACAACCACGTGCATCAGCGTGCACAAAATCGAATCGAAGTACTAAAAGTGCATGAAAACTACACCTGTAAGCACAAGTCAAATCACATTCATACCATAGGCATGAAATCAAAATCAAACATCTCGAAAGACATCAAATCGAAGTCGAGTGCAACTGTGTTGCATGAAAACTCAATCATGCAAATAAATCGCCCAAAATACCGAAATCCAAAATGACATACACATGATATTCGAATCACCAAAATCGCAAATCATAAATACTGTCGTCGATATGTCCTTCTTTCAAAGTCGAGAAGGTGTTAGTGCATCCAAAGCTAGCAAAACAAGATATCTACTTGCCTCCTGTTCATAGTATGGCGCCTTGTTCCCTTAGGCTCTCGTCTATCACTACGGATTGTTAGTTACATAGCTCCTCGGCTCAACGGCCCAATATGGAATGATGACGGCAACAGTGCCGCTCTGGCACATCCTCTAAAGATATCCGGCCAACTATCGTGGTCACTCATAACATGTCTCGTCGATGATGCCGAATTCTGGCCTACTGGGTGTGCATGATACGACCGATCCTGGGTCCAAGTCTTCTCGTTTAGTATTCCAGAAAGATTCTTGTCGGGGTCTCTCCTTATCTCGTTTTTTCCGAACTGCCTGTTAGTTATATGTATGCCCTAGAGGCCATTACTATACATAGGATGTATATTGTAGTGGATGCTTGGACATATATAGGGAGGACTTTCTTGCTCGACATGATAGTATGCTATCTGGTTACTCTTTACCTTAACGTGTATACAGATTGTCTCTCTGTTACATGTTGGTAAAACCCTTAGGATGTGTACTTAACTACCTAGACTATGATGCGGATCATACTAGTGGGGACATGGTAGTCCATAAGTACATCCTTCAAGGTCCCTAGTCATGGGTGTATCGAGACGGGGCATCGATATACCAGAGTAGACTAGCGTATGCCTTCTCGACCCATACAGATGGGCGATGGATGATCCCATATCCATTGGTGTTTGACATCAGAGATGATATACGGGTGCTCAGTGGAGACTGGGTACACTGGACGGACTCGCCGAGAACTCCCAGATGGTATTATACCTTACGTCAGATGGCAGTTCTCTGGTGACACTGGTACAGGTTAGTCTGTAGACCCGAGATCGTCATAGAGTCTTGTGTGATTCCCACTGTGCTTTGATTTCCACCTTACCACGTCCAAGAGGGCGTGCAAAACGGTGGTTTTTGGGTACAGTCCCGAGTCACATGGAGGCAATGAGCGATAGGAGGGGTTTCGTCTCTCCCGGTATTGGGGGTTGATGTTGCGCTGTGCTCGATTGGCCATAACAGGGAAGTCCCTGGCCAGGGCTGGTTTAGAGATTTACTGGTAAGTGTTACCCATAGTTTCTCGACCCGTTATGCGTCTCATATCGGCACGACTTATCGGTTATTGGGGTCTGACGTTTACACCCCTAGACTTGATATGCGACATATCAAACGAGGAGACCGGACTGTACGGTAGTGTCACCGTCAGGCTTTTTGCAGGAGTTGGAGCGGGCTTGCTTGCTGATCTTCTGATCGCTCAATACCCGGGTAGCCGTTACGTCCAGCTAGTACCGCTGACGACTTGTGGGTGCTTGATATGATCATCATCTACTGCCGGCGTATTGACGAGTCTTTAGAGTCCTACATAGAGGTTGTACTGGCTCAGGAAAAACGAAATAGGAGCGCATATGTGATATGTGCGGGACCGAGAATAATGCGTGTATGTGATACCGTATTCGATTCTCGCGAAGTTTGTATCGATCGGTTATATGCGATATAACCGGGTTATTGAATCAAGTGTTGATTCGATAAGTCGATACATTGATATTAGTCGGTTATATGCGATATGACCGGATCGTTAAATCAAGTGTTGATTTAATGATTTAATGTATAATTATATATTTGATAAATTACTTTACATTAACTAGTATTGGTTCACTTTAGATTGATTTTCTCACTTGATGTGCACAAGTTGTATATGTGATATATTTTTGTGCACAAGTTTGTATCATGTTTGATGATACATGCAAATTTGGGTGTGTGTATGACTTACACCATGTTTAGGTTAAAGGTTTGGGTTTTTATTTATTTTGGTAAAATAAAATGGTGGATTGCTTTGTCTTTTCTTGAAGCTTCATGAAGCTTTCAAGCATCTTTGACAAAGTCCACCATTTTGTTTTGCATGTCATTTTCCTTAACCTAACCATTAACCTAAACTCAAGTTTAGTCTCTACAATGGTTTATCTCACCCATGGTTGCATTATGATAGACATCACTTGATAATTCATTTTGGAATTATTCTTATTCTTTTCTTTTCTTCTTCTTCTTCTTGAAGAAAAGGAAAAGCTTGCTAGAAAATTATCAAGTGAAGATTAAGTGTGAGAAATCAAAATATAAAGAGTACCCATTTCCTATCTCACCATCCTCTACTAGACTAGCACTTTAGTTTAGGGTGTTTGCTTCACTAATTTTATGGTTAGTGAGGTAGAAGCTTGAGTCCGTATTCCCTCGACGTAGATCATCTTCGGCATCGAAGACTTCAAGCGATCCCGTTGCAATTTTTCAAGGAGCCGTCCGAGAGTCCGGGAGTTGGATGATCGCAGCGAAGGGACGTCGTCACGGAGCTTTAGAAGTGGAGGACCGGATCTACAAAGGTTGTAGTCCCTTCCCTTAGTGATAATTGTTATCTAGTAGCTTTATGTTTCGCCTAATCTCTAGTTAACGATCTTGCTTAGGGTTGTTAAGCACCTAAACATTTTAATCCGACATGGTCGATGCCTTGTAGAGCCTCATTAGTGGGCCTAGTAACCCTACAGTGGTATCAGAGCCTAGCTAGAGCATTAGGCTATGCGTTTACGAAGTTAAAACCCCGATGAACCCGGAAGATATCAAACTTAAACCCCTCTCTGTACATTTTTTCAAAACTGGGATTTTCCAGAATTAAAAATGCCTAAAAAATTCAGTAGGGTTTTCTAAGAATTACGATGCAAATTTGGTGACGTCATTTGTACGGATGGCCACGGAACCGCGGCAATTGCTTGCTTGTGCAGTGAGTGTATGTTTTGATATTTGCACCATAATACTTGTCTCTGTTCTTACTATTTTATGGGTATTTTTAATCTGACTCAAGTGTTGAGTAATCTGGGGTTTATTTTGTAACCGTCGATTCGATCGGAGAATTTAATTTCGTTGCGTTTTCCGGATATTTAGAAACAGTTAAAAAGTTCAATCCGACATCAATAACTCACTTTTTCCCCGACCCGGAAAATTTCCAAGTGTGGGATTTTTCCGTTGTTTGAGAACGTCTAAATCGTGCAAGTTATGCAATGGACCCTCTAGAAGACAACAAACCTTAACTCGATTATGTGACCGTCTTGAACTGCCCTTTGAACCTTAGGGTTTGGGGCAGTACGGTGTGCCACATGTGAGGCGTTGGCTTGACCCTTCTACGGCTGGACCGTTGGTACTGTGGCATGTGGTGGATGTTTTTAAACCCCCCTCAAGTGTTGAGAACCAATTAGGAAAACTTGGGTGTTTTGATTATTCGATCGGAAAGTTTAACACTGTCTATTTATCTGGAATGTGATACAATATTTGGAATCCACAAGTAGTTATGAGATAACTAATTTGGATGTTATAAACATAGCATTTTAGTCTCGAATGATCGGTTGCCACAGAATTTTGATGCGATCAAAAGTCCGTCGCAATCACGTAGCGTACGCGGATACTCGCCGGATAAACTTAATAGACAGCCATGCCCCATAGCCCCGACCAAGTGACTGTAGGAGAACCCCGTCGCCGAAAGCATCTGTCAGGGTGCTCGCGGCAGCGGTGTTCCGCCTTAGTGCACTTCGTCGACGGCATCGGGGGTGCGGCCGTCTACTAAAGTTTGCGACGAGCATTCGATCAAATTATCGGGAATCTTGTTGAATTGCCCGACTACATATTGAAAAGTGTTTTCGATATAGAGACTAAAATACGGGGTTTATAATTGTTAGGCATGCGATGTCTAAGAAGGTTGCGGATTCCAACTACTGTAGTTTTACACTTTCTTTTCTGCGACCGTAAGTGTAATTTGTGATATCGCCGGTTTCGTTGCTATATGTCAACGACAATTGGGATGCGCATATTTACTGACGTTGATGACATGTGATGTTATGTGTTGCTGGATATGTTATATTGGATCGTCGCGTTTTGAATAGCCGAGGGTTTTATGTGAGATGAGAGTTTTTATTTTCATTCATGTAAAATTCATTGTATGTAATATTCTATTATTGGGGCAAATCCAGGTTGCGGAAGATGTCACCGTTGATGTATATTATTTACTTTTCCGCACTAGGATAGACCCAAGGAGGGGAGCACAAGTAACCGGGTTCTAGAGTGCAGTGGGAGACCAACTCGAGGAGTCGAGTCCGGGTCTCCTAACTCTAGAATTGGTAGGGTTGCTTGCCGCTCTCATAGGGGTCTAGGGGTGTGGGTTTGGCTATTCATCGCGACCGTGGAATCCGTGTTTTATACAGGCTCAAAATAAAACACGGATGTCCTAGTATATCCAATGTTTCATATGTTACTTCTGCTGCGATATCTGTGATGTGATCATTTGATATTCTGTGATAGATACTGTATATAGTATATATGATATATTATATAGACGTTACTTATGTTTTACACCCGCGCTAGCCCTGCCCCGCTCTGCCGTTAGTTACCTAACCTAACGGTGCACGAGGGGACATCGAGGCGAACGCGGATGGCATACGTGTATGTCGTATTTATCTGTGATGTTTAGGTGTTTAAATGATGGGACTTCATTAATGTGATTAATGAAAGAAAGGAAAAGAAACCTAAAAGATGTTGTGGAATCGAATTTTCAAAAAAAGGTAGCTACAGTTCTTGCTTTGCATCGCGGTGTTCCTTGTAGAACATCCTGCACCTTATTCGATGAGGAAAGGGCCGAGATCCCTTCACCGGGAGTGACCCCTTTATCAATAACTGGCAAATGCCTAAAAAACACTCCATTTTAAAATCATTTGATTCTACAGCGATATCAAGTTCATTACGCAATAGGTTTTCAGAAAAACCTGTCGTAGCCCTCCGTTATTTCAGATAAGTCCTGCTTAGTATTCGTGCTGCGTTTGTTGACCTTGTCAAGGCGCAGTGTGCGGTAGCTGACCAGTATTTATCTGTTTATGCATATGATGCAGATTGGGTTAGGGTAGTCGTACGGCTTTGTTGACCTTGTCAAGGGTCGTGCGGGTGGGTTTAATTCAATCAAGAAATGACGGGTTGAACTTGACTTACGGTCTATGGTTTGTTGACCTTGTCAAGGTCATAGATCGTTTGGGGCAAAAATATCGGGAATTTCAAGTGTTGAAATTTGCAATGAGATTGCATACCTTCTATGAGATAGTTGGATCCCGATACCTGCTGCGAGTAAGAGTTACTCCTGGGAGAGTTTTACATATTACAATTAGCCGATCATGTAGGTGTCTAGAAAGGTGTCAACGGGGTTACGCCTCTGGGAAAACGAGATTTACATTAATTAGGTTCGTGCGAAAGCACGGGGGACCTCCCTCAAAGTACCGACACTGGCCTGGCTGAGAGATTGGCGAACTTGTAGCGTGTAATTAATCCCGGCTAGTCTTTCCTTTTAGGGTTTGAAGGAAGATTTGATAAAAACAGTGGGAGCCATCCTGATTAGATAAAATAAAAATCAATCTGATCTTGCAAGAGCGCACGCAGAGTGTTTTCTTCTCTCTCTCTCCAGGTAGCGACCATATCACGCCTTAATCAAGATAATAATACGGATATTTGACCGAACCCGCTTGTTATACTGAGCTGGGGAACGTTGGTCCCGCTCCAACTTATAATTGTTATAAGACAGAGCAGGAAATTGGGGATTACCAAAATTCCCGTGCCGTCCAAACGAAGAGAGTGCATGTTTATGCATCATCTTCGGGTGTGTTCATTATAGAGAACTGTTTCTCAGTATCCTTTTCGTCCTGGGTATGTGATACCGGATCAGGATCCCACATATGTAATTTGGTACATGGGCTACAGGTAGGAAAAGAACTGAGAACGGGTGATAAGTTTCATGAGACAGAAAACGGTGCAAGTGTTGCAACCAAGTCTGTTGGTCACTGCTACCCTGCATTACCAGAATACATTAATTCTAAACAAATGTTATTAGATACCGAACCTGATATACAAAATCATATCAGTCTTTTTATCAGTAAAGAAAGGATATAATTTTGTATTGTTGGATAATGTTTTGAACATTTCCTATATCAAAAGTTGATCAGTTCAGGTACGTTATCTAAAAGCATTGACGTTCTAAATCAAACTATAGTTCTTAGTATACAGAACACACACAAGAGGAAGAGTTCAGAAATGAACGAATTCTTCTTGAGGTATTGTAGACTAGGTCATATCAATGCGATCCGGCTAGCTGAAGTTACATTTTAGATGCATATTTAAATCAGTTTGAATTTACATCTTGTGAAACTTGCCAGTCATGTCACAAAGATTAGATGACCATAGCTCTGTTTATTGGAAACAGAGAAAGAGTTAGTAAACTCTTGGGACTGATACATGATGATGTATATAAGGTCCCCTGTCTACACATGCCAGGACCGGCTCTTTGTACTTCCTTACATTCACTGATGATCTCTCAAGATTCGGACACATGTTCCTGTTGAAACACATGTCTGAAGCTTTTGAGATATTCACAGAATATAAGTCAGAAGTAGAGAACAAAAATACGGGTATGAGTATTATGTCCTATGATGAGATCAGGGAGGAGAATACTTGAGCACGGAAATCCTGGACTATTCTAAAGGAGAATGAGATTCTCTCTCAGCATTACTCCTCCGTATACACCATAGCACGATGGTATATCGGGGCGGAGCAATCACACCCTATATGATAAGGTGCGCTCTATGATGAGTACTACTGAGTTACCTATTTCCTTTTGGGAGTTATGCACTTATGAAGTTGCATACCTATTGAATAGGGTTCCGATCAAATCAGTTGCCTACCACTTCATATGAGATATGGATTGGGAAGAGCCCATATCTTAAGTTTGTTAAGATTTGGGGATGTCCGGACTATGTCTAAATGGAAAAATCCAGACAAGCTCGAGGCAAAGTCAGTTCTGTAGAAGTTTGTTGGATATCCTAAGCATTCGCAAGGGAATATCTTCTACCTAACCGAGGAACAAAAATGTTTTGTTTCTCAACATGCCACCTTTGTGAAAGGGAATTTCTTGTGAAGAAATTAGTGGACATGAGGTAGAACTGGAAGCAGTTCCAGCTATACAAACTGCAGCTGATGATTTGGTAGAACCTAAGGATTCAATAGTAACCACAAACCTCAGCCTCTCCGCCGATCTAGTAGGGTTTCTCACCCACCTGAGAGATACTATGGTTTCTTTATGACAGTGGGAGCGAGGATTGCATCATGAGATGATGACCCAACTAGTTTTGAGCAGGCCATCAGGAGTAAGACTCTGTAAGAATGGCTGGATGCTTATCGATCTGAGATGGAATCCTTATACACCAACAAAGTATGGACTTTGGTTGCTTTGTCTGAAGGGTTAAATCCCCATCAGGAGCAAGTATATCTTGAGAAGATTACTTGGTGTACATGGAAAAGTTGAGACTTTCAAAGCTAGACTTGTTAATGGTTTGCATCATTGACCAGGTATGGATTATGTTGAAACCTTTTCTAAGTAGCTATGCTTAAGTCCATCCAGATCCTACTTGCCACGGCTACACACCATGACTACGATATCTGGCGGTTGGGTGTCATGACTGCTTTTCTAAGTGATGTTTTAGAAGAGTGCGTCCATAAGTACACAGCCAGAGGGCTTCATAGACAGTGGGAGCAGCGAAAACGTGTGCAAGTTGTTTTATGTGATAAAACAGGCATCGCGGAGTTGGAACGTCTGTTTTGATGTGGTAGTCAAAAAGTTTGACTTCATCAAAATGGTAGATGAACCTTGTATATACAAAAAGGTAGTAGGGAGTATGGTGGTGATCCTCGTAGAGTACGTGGATGACATACTCTTGATAGGGAAGAGGTTTCCTATGCTACGCTCGATCAATCTCCGCTTATCATAAGGATTCTCCATATAGGATCAAAATGATACCTACTAAATCCTGGGTTTTGGATCTATGAGAATAGATCTAATTAGATGTTAGGATTCTCACTAGTTGTAGTAAGATGGTATCAATCGATCCTAGGGAGAATCACTGGAAGGGTTCCAGGGTGATAAGGATGACTGAATGTCAGTTACAGGCATTGTCTTTACCCTCAGTAAAGGGATGATATGTTGGAAGAGTTCCAAGCTAGATACCGTGACATACTAGACGATTAAAGGCAAGATACATCGTTACCAAAGATACTACTAAAGAGGAAGTCTGGGTGTATATTAGTTCATGAGATGAACTTCGTTCCTACCATTGTGAGACAATGGAGTTGTGGCTTATGCCTAGGAACGCCCATCCCATCAGTGATCCAGACATATTCTAAGGCAGTGTCACCTCATCATGGAGATGGTTGATCTCTAGAGGATCGAGGTCAGGAGAGTATACTCAGAGGGCAACACGGCGGATCCACTCACAAAGGCTTTTTCCCAGAGAGAGACTATTATGGGATGGTTGAGTATGAGATACTACAACCACTGCTATCAGATGGCCCTATGACCGGATCGTTAAATCAAGTGTTGATTTAATGATTTAATGTATAATTATATATTTGATATATTACTTTACATTAACTAGTATTGGTTCACTTTAGATTGATTTTCTTACTTGATGTTCACAAGTTGTATATGTGATATATTTTTATGCACAAGTTTGTATCATGTTTGATGATACATGCAAACTTTGGTGTGTGTATGACTTACACTATGTTTAGGTTAAAGGTTTGGGTTTTTATTTATTTTGGTAAAATAAAATGGTGGATTGCTTTGTCTTTGCTTGAAGCTTCATGAAGCTTTCAAGCATCTTTGACAAAGTCCACCATTTTGTTTTGCATGTTATTTTCCTTAACCTAACCATTAACCTAAACTCAAGTTTAGTCTCTACAATGGTTTATCTCACCCATGGTTGCATTATGATAGACATCACTTGATAATTCATTTTGGAATTATTCTTATTCTTTTCTTTTCTTCTTCTTCTTCTTGAAGAAAAGGAAAAGCTTGCTAGAAAATTATCAAGTGAAGATTAAGTGCGAGAAATCAAAATCTAAAGAGTACCCATTTCCTAACTCACCATCATCTACTAGACTAGTACTTTAGTTTAGGGTGTTTGCTTCACTAATTCTATGGTTAGTGAGGTAGAAGCTTGAGTCTGTATTCCCTCGACGTAGATCATCTTCGGCATCGAAGACTTCAAGCGATCCCGTTGCAATTTCTCAAGGAGCCGTCCGAGAGTCCGGGAGTTGGATGATCGCAGCGAAGGGACGTCGTCACGGAGCTTTGGAAGTGGAGGACCGGATCTACAAAGGTTGTAGTCCCTTCCCTTAGTGATAATTGTTATCTACTAGCTTTATGTTTCGCCTAATCTCTAGTTAACGATCTTGCTTAGGGTTGTTAAGCACCTAAAATTTTTAATCCAGCATGGTCGATGCCTTGTAGAGCCTCATTAGTGGGCCTAGTAACCCTACACTGCCCGGAAGTTATCACCCTTTACTAAATCCATTTCTTGTTCCGGAACAGCTGCATACTCATCACGACTTCTTCTTATTAGTAATATGTATGCCCTAGAGGCCATTACTGTACATGCGATGTATATTGTAGTGGATGCTTGGACATATATAGGAAGGACTTTCTTGCTCGACATGATAGTATGCTATCTGGTTGCACTTTATCTTAACATGTAAACAAATACTGTTTTGTGATCACATGTTGATAAAGCCCTTAGGATGAGTACTTGACTACCAGGACTTTGATGTAGATCATACTAGTGGGGACTGGATAGTCGATAAGTATATCCTTCAAATGTTCCTAGTCGTGAGAGTATCGAGACAGAGCATCGATACTCCAGAGTAGACTAGTGTATGCGCTTCTTGACCTATATGATGGGCGATGGATGATCCCAAATCTATTCGTGTTTGTCATCAGAGAAGGTATACTCAGTGGAGACTGGGTACACTGGACGGACTCGCCGAGAACTCCTAGATGGTATTATACCTATCGTCGGATAGCAGTTCTCTGGTGACACTGGTACAGGTTAGTCTATAGACCCGAGAACGTCATAGAGACTTGTGTGATTCCCACTGTGCTTTGATTTCCACCATACCACGGTCAAGAGATCGTGCAAAACGGTGGCTTTTGGGTACAGTCCCGAATCACATGGAGGCAATGAGCGATAGGAGGGGTTTCGTATCTCCCGGCATTGGGGGTTGATGTTGCGCTGTGCTCGATTGGCCATAACAGGATATCCCTAGCCAGGGTTGCTGAGATTTATTGTTAAGTGTTACCAGTAGTTTCTTGAACCGTTATGGACCTTTCATCGGCATGACTTATCGGGCTATTGGGGTCCGACGTTAAACCACTCCCAGGCTGTAATATGTGATATATCAGACGAAGAGACCGGACTGTACGGTAGTGTTACCGATTGGATTCATAGGAGTTATAACAGGCTTTCTTGTTGATCTTCTGATCGCTCAATACCCGGGTGGCCGTTACGTTTAGCAGACCGCTTGCGGCTTATGGGTGTTTGATATGATAATCACCTACTGCCGGCGTATTGACGAGTCTTTAGAGTCCTACATAGAGGTTTCCTGGTTCATGCAAAATGGAGTAGGGGCGCATATGTGATATGTGCGGGACCGAGATTAATGCGAGTATGTGATACCGCATTCTAATCTCGCGATTTATGATATCGGTCAGTTATATGTATTATAGCCGGATTATTAAATCAAGTGTTGATTTAATAATTTAATATATAATTATATATTTGATATATTATATTATATTAACTAATATTTAGCTCACTAATGATTTCTTTTCTCACTTGATGTGCACATTGTATATATATGTGATATGTATATTTTTGTACATGTATTGAGTCATGTTTGATAATACATACAAGATGGGTGTATGAGACTTATACCATGCTAGGGTTAAATTAGGGTTTTGATTATTTCTTAAGTTATTACAAAAGAGCAAAAGACTTGGTCAAAGTTTTAAGCTTGGAGAAGTTTGTAGAACTTTGACATAGTCCACTCTTTTGTCATTCCTTAGGATATTTTACTAGACCCAACCCTTAAACATAGCCATGAGTTAATTCTCTATATGAGTTAAGCATGATAGCTTTAACTCAACCATGGGTGCAATAATTGATTTGGATGAATTATTCATAAGTTCTTCTTCTTCTTCATCAAGCTCCATGAAAAGCTTTCTAGCTTCAATGGAGGTATGAGATAAAATGTGAGAAAATGATTTCTAAAGTGAGCAAACTTCCTACTTCATCATCCTCTACTACTTGCCATTTAGTAGAGTGTGTTTGCTTCACTAATCTACACAATTAGTGAAGAGATAGCATGAGCTAGTGTCTCCTCGACGTAGATCATCTTTGGCCTCGAAGACTTCGAAGCAAGCTTGTTCGTTTCTTCGCGGGAGCCTCTCTAGAGTCCGTACGATCATGATCGCAGCGAAGGGACTTCTACACGGAGCTAATGAAGTGAAGGACCAGTCTACAAAGGTTGTATTCCTTGTTCACTTAGATATAAAGAGTTTACATATCTTGTTTTACCCTAAGTCTCTAGTTAAGATCTTGGTTAGGGTTTGTTTAGCACCCCAAAATTTTTAAACTAGCATGATTGATGCTTCCCAAAACTTTGCTAAGGTGCTAAGCTAACCCAACAGTGGTATCAAAGCTAGGTTAGAGCATTAGGCATCGTATAGGTGAAGTTTAAAGTCCGATCGAACTCCGAAACCTCGAAAAATCCCACTTTCTAGAAATTTTTTCAGAAGATGAAATTTTCATATTAAAAATACTCAGAAAATCATCCAGTGAATTCTAAGGATTACTGTGAAGTACGAAGCCATAACTCACTGAAGTGACCGCGGAACCGCGGCCAAACCATGCGTTTGGTGGCGGTTCCGCGGCCAACTTTAGGAGTTAGGGGCTAATACTTCACGGATTTATTCTTGGGTACTTTTTCATGCTTCTGGGAATTTTTAATTCTACTCAAGTGTTGAGCTTTCTGGGAAATATTGGGAACTCGTTGATTCGATCGGAAAGTTTAACTTCGTTTAAGTTTTTCCGGGTAATTTAGAACGTGTTAAAAAGTTCGAACGGATATAAATAACTCACTTTTTCCCCTGTCGGAAAACTTTCAAGTGTTGGATTTTTCATGAGTTTAAAACTTTCAGAAAATCATGCAAGCGAATTTGTGGACCCTCTAAAAGAACGTAACCTTAACTCGATTATGTGACTGTCAAAACCGCCACTGAACCATATGGTTTGTGGTAGTTTAGCGTTGCCACATGTGAGGCGTTAGTTTGACCCTTCTACGGCTGGTTCATAGCGGCTGTGACATGTTCTGGGATTTTTTGAACTCCGCTCAAGTGTTGAGCTATTTGGGAAATCTTGGGTGTTTGTTTATTCAATCGGAAAGACATTGTCTATTTATCTGGAATGTGATACAATATATGGAATTCATATAGTTAGGCATGAAATGCGAAGTATGTGATATTTTGGATTTAAGATGACTAAAGTGATTGTGGATTCCAAATGTTGTAGTTTTTCACCTTCTTTTCTGTGACCATAAGTGTAATATGTGGTGTATAGCCGGTTTTGGTGCTATATGTCAACGACAACTGGGATACGCATATTTACTTACATTGATGATATGTGATGTTATGTGTTGCTGTGATATGTTATATTGGATCGTCGTGTTTTGAATAGCCGGGTTTTTTATGTGAGATGAGAGTTTTTTATTTTTCATTCATGTAAAATTCATTGTATGTAATATTCTTTTATTGGGGCACTTCCGGGTTGAGGATGATGTCACCATTGTATATTATTTACTTTTCCGCATTAGGATAGACCCAAGGCGGGGAGCACAAGTAACCGGGTTCTAGGTTCTAGTGGGAGACCATCTCGAAGAGTCGAGACCGGGTCTCCTAACTCCAGAATTGGTAGGGTTGCTTGCCGCTCTCGTAGGGGTCTGGGAATGTGGGTTTGGCTATTCTTCGCGACTGTGGAATCCGTGTTTTATACTGGCTTAACTTAAAACACGAAATTCCCAGTATATCCAATATTTCATATGTGATTCTTCTGCTGCTGATATTCTGTGATGTGATCATATTACTGCCTGAGACGATTGTTTATATTATATATATGAGATATATGTTATATTGCTGATTTCGTTTCAAATGTGATGCTTGTGAAGCATAATAAAATGGGACTTCATTAATGAGATTAATGAAAGAAAAAGAAACCCAAAGATGTTGTAGAAACTTGTTTAAAAACTGGTAGCTCTAGTTCTTGCTTTGCATAGCGATATTCCTTGTAGAATATCCAGCACCTTATTCGATAAGGAAAGAGCCGAACCTTCACCGAGAGTGACCTCTTTAGCGAAACTAGCAGATGCTACAAACACGGTTTGTCTTTTGATTGCATCTATAGTTTTTGCTTTGCATAGTGGTATTTGTGAAATATCCTGCACCTTATTCGATAAGGAAAGAGCCGAGATCCCTTCACCGGGAGTGACCTCTTTAGCAAAACTAAAAAAGCCTCAAAAACACTCCTTTTAAAATTCACTTGATTCTACAATGATATCAAGTTCATTACGCTCATGGTTTTCTTAAAAACCCGCGTAGCCTTCCGGTATTTTAGGAAATAGAGTACTTAGTATTCGTGCTGCGTATGTCGACCATAACCGAGGCGTAGTGTACGTTAGCTAAGTGATGTTTTTCCTATACAGCATATGATGCGATTAGTTAGGACAGTCACATGATTATGTCGACCATAGCCGAGGGTCATGTAGGTGGGTCTAATTAACCACGAAATGATGGATAGAACTTGACTCGTGCTTATGATATGTTGACCATAGCCAAGGTCATAGGTACTAGGGGTAAAAAGTATTATCGGGAATTTCAAGTGTTGAAATTTGCAATGAGATTGCATGCCTTCTATAAGATAGTTGGATCCCGATACCCATTGCGAGTAAGAGTTACTCCTGGGAGAGTTTTACACATTACAATTAGCCGATCAAAGTAGGTGTCCAGAAAGGTGTTAACGGGGTTACGCCCCTAGGAAAACGAGGTTTATTTTAATTAGGTCCGTGTGAAAGCACGGGGAACCTCCCTCAAAGTACCGACACTGGCCTGGACGAAAGATTGGCGAACTTGTACGGTGTAATTAATCCCGGCTAGTCTTACCTTTTAGGGTTTGAAGGAAGATTTGACTAAAACAGTGGGAGCCATCCTGATAGATAAAATGATAACCAAATCTAATCTTGTAAAAGCGCACGCAGAGTGCTTTCTTCTCTCTCTCCAGGTTGCAAAAATGTCATGCCTTAATCAAGATTATAATATGGATGTATCGACCGAACCTCCTTATTATACTAAGCTAGGGAACGTTGGTTCCGCTCAATCTTATAACTGTTATAAGACTGAGCAGGAAATAGGGGAATATCCGGATTCCCATACTACCCAATTCGAAGAAAGTACATGTTGATGCATATTCTTCGGGTGTCCTTATTACCGAGAACTGTTTTTCAGTATCCTCTACGTCCTGGGTATATGATACCAGATCAGGATCCCGCATATGTAATATGTTACATGGGCTACAGAAAGGTAGAGAACTGAGAATGGGTGATATGTCTCTAAGTGTTAGAGAATGGTGCAATTGTTGCAGCCAAATCGGTTGGCAGATATCACCTTGTATTAATACATTGATTCTGAACAAATGTTATTACATACCGAACCTGATATACAACATTAAATCATGTTCTTTACTGAGTTAAAGAAGGATATAATTCTGTATTGGAGGATAATGCTGTGAACATTTTCCTGAATCAAGAGTTGATTCTATCAGACACGTTATATAATAGCATAGAAGTTCTGAGTCAAAGCACAGTTCAAAGTATATAGAACACAGACAAGAGGAGCGGTTCAGGAATGAACGAATCCTTCTTGAGGAATTGTAGACTAGGTCATGTTGGAGATAGTGCCCTCAGAGTCAATTATTGGATCACAGGCACGTGATTGCAATGATTGAGGGAGGACCTATCCCAGGAGGACAGTCTTACTCGAGATGATAGTATGCTATCTGGTTTATCTTTATCATCGTGTACTGCTTTAGGTGACCTGACATGTCGCTATTACAAGTTGATAGAGCCCCTAGGATTCTTGCTTGACGACCAGCAGTATGATGGCGATCATTTACGTGGGAGCTGGGGTCTATAAGCACATCCTTAAAAGGTCCCTAGTCGTGGGAGTTTCGAGACTGGGCATCGATACTCCATTAGTAGACTAGTGTATACAGTCGAGACCCCGACGAGGGGCGGTGGCCGGTCTCACAAGCCACTGGTGTCAGTTGGTTCACCTAAGATGTATACAGGTGCTCATTGGGTTATGAGTACACCGGACAGGACTCGCCGGGAACCTGCTAGTTGGGCTTATACCTGACGTCAGATAGCAGTTCCCAGGTGACATGTGTACAGGTTAGTTCATCGACCTGAGGATCGTCATTTGTCTCGTGTGAGTTCCCACTGTGCTTTGATTACTACCCTACCACGGCTCAAAGGAGTCGTGCAAACAGGTTTTAGTTGGGTACAGTCCCGAGCCACATGGAGGCAGTGAGCGGATCTGCAGGGGTTCGTCTCTCCCGGTATTGGGGGTGAGGTCGCGCTGTGTCTAGGAGAGCCATTACGCAAAGCCCTCGGCCGAGGCAGGAGATTTACTGGTAGGTATTCCAGTAGTATCTCAGGGCGTTCTGGGCTACGCTCCGACACGACT
Source organism: Agapanthus africanus (assembly GCA_030015575.1). Taxonomy (NCBI): domain Eukaryota; kingdom Viridiplantae; phylum Streptophyta; class Magnoliopsida; order Asparagales; family Amaryllidaceae; genus Agapanthus; species Agapanthus africanus. Next base: position 114,455,322 of record CM057347.1, read on the forward strand.
TGTACCGCTTTTGGGGGTCTGACTTTTACCAACCCCCTAGGCCCGCCATGCGATACTCATAGACGAACGGACCGGACTGTACGGATATTGTCACTGACAGGCTCAGTTGGGTGTCGGGGTGAGCTTCCTCATCGACGTCCCTTTTGGTCAATAGCTGGTGGCCCGTCACGTATTGGCTTATACCTCTGACGTGCCAGTGGTTAAATCCACAGCCATAGTATTGACGAGTCTTTAGAGTCCACCACACTTTCAGTTACTCAAGCTTTCGGGCGAAACGCTGTAGAGGCCGTATGGAGATATGGCAGGATCCGATCAGATACGTGCGGTATTGCACGGATCAGGATCGGACAGTTTTGTACTTGTGGCCGTATGGTTATATGGCAGGGTTCGATCAGATACGTGCGGTATTGCACGAATCAGGATCGAACGGATTTTACTAGCCGGCTTTGGTTTAAGCCGGTCCTAGTTTAGTACAGTGTAGATTTTGTCTCATTGCATCTGTATCCGGTCGGAATACAGATGCGGGTGTGTATGCACAGTGTCGGGGTTTTTCCTGTAATTTATTACGGGACCAGTTTTCTGGAGTTGCCATTTTGCATTCCGTTCCGGCCGGTTTTCCTTTGTTCTTTCCCGGCCGGACTTTTCCGATGGAGGGGGTTATTTGCAAGTTTGCAAATAACACTTTGTGGAGGTTTTCTTTGCATATTGTTTGATTATGATATCTTTCATCCATGCTTGCTTTATGTTGATTAGAAAGGGTATGGGTTGAAAGTGGAAAGCATGGTTGAATGTTTATTTGTCTCTTGATGTGGTTACCTCCTCTTTTCACCCTACACTCACCTTCCTTCTTACTTCTTATTACCTCCTCCACCCTTCTCATTTTGGAGATGATAAGTTTCTCATTTAGAAAAGAAGAAGAAGAAAAAAAGAGAGAAAGAAAAAGAATGAGAGAGTTCATCTTAGTTTTGTGAGGAATTCTTCATCTCCTTCTTCTTCTTGTTTCGGAAAAATGAAAGCACCATTTTTCCTAACCCCAATCCTCCATCATGGCAACTACAAACCCCAAGTGAGACAACCATCTTCTACACTACATTCTACAGCATATCTTGAGCATGTCGAGTTGCCGGCTTCATGCTCGAGTTGCCTCGGTATTGAGGCGGGAGCCCGTAAAAGAAGAAGGCGATGTGGTGCCCTTTCCGGCGAGGAGGCGACGATGTGGAGGCAACACTTTCCGCGGGAGATCGGGACGATGACGAGAAGACCGGAGGACTCGGATCACTCGGTATACTTCTCACCCTATCTCTTGTTTGCTAGCGTAGGTTAATGGTTTACGATCCGGGTTTTCTTTGTCCGCGGTAGCGCCGGTTTCCGAGTAAGGAAAAATTTTTATTCCGCAATTTGGCCTCAAGTAAGACGGACGGGGCGCTGCCGTGGCGCAACATGGTATCAGAGCCACGCCATTAACCTTACCTAGCTTCGTTTGATGTGTTTGCATTTCCGATCGACCAAAATTTCCAAAAACCGTATTTTTTGTTCACATCAGTTTCTGTTGAAATATTTTGGTCTCGAAAAATTTTTCAGGTTGTAAAATATTGATTTACTGGAAAATCTAAGAGCTCTGTAAAAATTCGATGAAGTGACTCCACAGTTGGAGCGCGGAACCGCCTCGAAAACCCCCTTTGTGCGGCCCTTCCGCCGCGCACTATTCACATCACTTCACCATTTTTTTACAGAGGCCTTCTGGGCTTAAAATATGGGCTTTGGAATATTAAAGTTGGGCCAATTGTTTCTGTGAGTGCTACAGTTTTCTTTGGGGCCCACTTGTCAATTGTTTGATTGATCGGAAAATTTTAAACACATTATTTCACAGTATTTACATTATATCTGCGACCGTGAATGTCACTCGATCGGTAAATCCGGTCTGACTGCTATAGCCCGGTTAGACGGATTTGCGAACGTGACTTTCACGTTGATGTTCTATGTTTATGCTGTGTTGTTGCGGATAGGTCGTGGGGGATAGCCTGGATGCAATGCTAGTGCAGTTTTGTTGTATTATGTACATTTGATATTGCGGGGCGAGCGTCCGACATGTGGACTGCCGTTACTGCCTGTTTGTATTATTCTTTTGGGACACGACCTGGTTGCGGTCGATGTACCCGGTGTACGTATATTTTACATTCTGTACTAGGTTTGCCCCGCGGTGGGGTGCACGGATAGCCGGGTTCTGGAGGGCAACGAGCCCGCATCTCAGGGCATTGAGACGGAGGGGGCTTCAGTCCAGGATTGGCGGGCTATTCGCCGCACTCGTAGGGGGTACAGGTTGACCCAGGAGGGGTGCCCAAGTTACCGGATTCCGTGAAGTGCTGGGTGGTCCATTCACGGTACTGAAGGGGGCTGCCTCGCTTCAGGTTTTGGCGGGTGACTTGCCGCGCCCGTAGGGGTCTAGGATTTCATTGCACAGGCTATCCACACGACCAGGGGAACGTCGGGTTTCAGCAGCGGCTCTGTGAAACCCGGGGCTTCCAGATATCTGTATTGTTCTGTGATGCTGTACATTTCTGTGATGTTGCATTTTATTCACGCCTTGAGCGAAATACTATATATTGGTATATATATTAGTAGATGTTGTATATGTTTTACACCCGCGCTAGTCCAGTCCCCGCTCTGCCGTTAGTTAGCTAACCTAACGGGTGATGACGGGACCCAGTGGCGAATGCGGATGGCATATACGTACGTCAGTATATTTTCGTTCTTTGTGGTGTGATCAGTTGATGGGACTGCATTGATTCGGATCAATGCAAGATAAACAAACCTAATCTGATGTTGTTGGAACATTTTTCAAAAAAAAGCTGTTATTGCAAGGACGTTCACTTTTGTTTTGCATCGTGGTATTCATTTGGAATATCCTGCTCCTCAGTCGACGAGGCAAGGGCCGAGATCCCTTCACCGGGAGTGACCCCTTGGACAGAAGTTTGCGTCAGGGCATTAACTTCACTATAGCCGATTACTTTTGCTTTAGCATCGTGGTATTCAGTTGGAATATCCTGCACCTCATTCTACGGGGAAAGAGCCGAGATCCCTTCACCGGGAGTGACCTCTTTAGTAAAGGTTTTCGTCACTATATTTTCTAAAAAGGTTATCCAGTTCCTTCAACGATATCAAGTTCATTACGGTAAAAGGTTTTTCGCCAAAAACCATCCGTAGCCCTCCGTCATTTCAGATTAGTATTACTTAGTATTCGTGCTACGTATGTCGTGCATTGCCGAGGCGTAGTGTTCGGTAGCTGTGTAATATTTTTCTGTCGCTTGGATAAGTGGATTGGTTAGGACAGTCGTACAGTTATGTTGGCATTGTCAAGGACTCGTACGGGTGGGTTTAATGCAATCAAGATAATGACGGGCTGAACTTGACTAGGACTCTTTGATATGTTGGCATTGTCAAGGTCACTTGGGTCCTAGGGGTAAAAACAGACATCGGGAGTTTCAAAAGAACTGAAACTTGCCAGACATGCGCATACCTTCTGGAGTGTGGTGACGTGAGTGGATTCCGTCACGTTATCATGCGGTGATAGTTGGATCCCGATTTCCACTGATGAGTTAGTTTACTCCTCGGGTGGCCCCGACTAGTTTTTCTTTCAGGTTTGGAGGAGAATTTGAGGTACAGTGGGAGGTTTCCAGATTAGACAAAGTGGTAACCATTCTGATCTAGGTTAGAGTGCACGCTGAGTGTTTCTTCTCTCTCTCTCTGGCAGCGACCATTGACCCGACCCTGGACTATGACTCAGTGACCAAGTTGACCGAACCTTCTTAACACTGGCTTTTGGATTGTCAGAGTTGCAGACCTCATTGCCACTCCTACTTTTACCCTTTTCTCCAGGGCACCCCGTATTACCGCGAACGTCCACTTCCATTGGACAAAACCATCGTATGGTTAGATACGAACTCGAAGGACTTCGAGGATGGTTTCTGGTTCTGGAGAAAACGGATAGGACTATTCAGTTGTCTTTTCTTTTCACCTTCTCTCAGGTTGCGAGTACTCCTTGGTTTAGGAGTAGTACACCTATTACGCAAATTGGATAGTCTTCTTCCAAACCTTAGGCTGGTGCCGAACAGTGGGGAATGAAGAAAACCAATTAGCATAACGATGGTGTACAGAAGGTATTGAGTTAAGACAAAGAAAGGGATTAGTAAGAGGGCAAAGTAAATTGCGACTGCTATTCACGACCGAACCAAGTATTTCTTCGCCAATCCTAAATCACCTTTGTATTTCTCCAGGACACTCCGTATCACTACGAAGATCCACAGTTTATTTGGATACTCCATCGTATGGTTATATACGAACTCGAAAGGAACTTGTTCCAGTTCGGGGATGGATTCTGGTTCAGGAGAAATAGGAATAAAGTACATTCAGGTGTCTTTTATCTTCACCTTCTCTCGCATTGCGAGTGCTCCTAGGATTAGGACAGTACACCCTTTATGCTTATTGGATAGTCTTCTTCCAAACCATAGGCTGGTGCCGAACGGTAGGGAAGGAAGAAAACCAATTGGCCTAAAGGGGTGTGCAGACGGTAATGACTAAAGACATATAAAGGGATTTGGACAGGTGGCAAAGAATTATACGGTTATAGTTGTGAATCTGGATAATGGTAGAGGCATTACTAGGAATACCAGAATACCCCACAGAAACATTACAATGTTTCAGTTTCACTGTGTACTGTTAAAAGAAAACTGATTTCCCGATTAGACACTTATTCCAGGGTATGTATTTACCAGGTATGATTCTCACATCTGTATGGTTTTACAGATGATGAGTGGGAGTAAGTTATTGGGAATTGGGTGATCATCCTCATTATATCGGGATTCGTTGTAATCGGTGATATTTGAGGAAGTCACCTGGGTTGTTTGCCGGTCGGCAATTATTTGGTTTTGAATATCCGCGGTTATGCACCAATTTCAAATTGATATATCTGTACGTCTATTTTCATAGAGTGAGATATGCCTTTTTTGATATTATGTCGATGACATTTACCTATATCAGTGGATGGTTAGGTAAGGAGCATTAAACAGCGGTGTAATTCTTCTTAACCATAAGTACAGTTTTCGACCTACGACACACAGTGAAAGAGTTGTTAGACTCAGCGGACTTATACAGAGTATTGTATGTTGTCCAGTGTCCATCAGGACAGAGGGGTTGGTCCTCGTACTATATTCGGTTTACTTATGACTTCTCTAGATTTTAGACAGCTGTTTCGTGGAAACACAGGGTCTAAGTTTTGAGGAGTTATAGGTATTTGAATAGAGTAGAGAACCAGGTGTAGCAAGTATCGGGATTCTTCAAAGAGATCGAAGATGTAGATACTTGTGTATGGTATTCAGTTGATAGTAATGATGAAGACAGATTGCTTCTCTTTCAGGATACTCATAATTGGAAGCGTTCCTAAGTTGAGTAACGCTGATCGGCCTCTCTCCATTTAGTTGACATGCACTGGAGACAGCTGCATGATTTGAATCTGGTTCAATTGAATCAGTGCCTCTGTTTCTATATTGGATATAGAACAGTTCATATCTTAACGATGTTAAGGTACGGGAAAGTTGTCCGGCTTATGCTTAAAACCAGACTCCGGATAACTCAAGGCACGTTTCTGTAATGGCTGTTTGTGGGTTGACCCAGGCTATGACGAGGGTTGACTTTCTACCATCTGGCAGATCAATAGAAATATTGTTCTAGACTCGCCACAGTTTTATTAAAAATAGATTTTTTCAAAAAACAGCAGTGGGAGTATGGTAGAACTGGAAGTGATTCCAGAACCGCAAACGATTACTGAAGATTTAATAAGGAACCTAAAGATTCAATCTGATTTGACATTCCATTGGCCACTCCGCAGATAAGGTGGGTAACTTCAGGCACCCGAGAGGTACTCCGGTAGCCTCAAGGACGGTGACAGGGAAGTTCTTGTTTACCCACACTTGCCATTGTTGTTGTTCCAGGCTGCGAGACCCGGCAGGAGGATGAGTATAGCGTCGTTCTAAACTAGCTTTAGAAGTGCACGTCTATATGACTCTGGCAGAGGGTTGTCGTAGTCAGTGGGAGCAGCGGAAGCATTGGTGGACTTCATGCTTATGTCTATTTATAGACTAAAGCAGATATAGCGGAGTTAGATCATCTGTTTCTGATGTGACAGTCATGGGTTTGACGTCATCAGAATAAGGGATGGATCTGTTGAGAAGGTAGTAGGAAGTGATATTCCTATACTACGATCGGTTATACTTTGGTCGTCACACAGTGGTTTCTCCATAAGGGACTTGGACATTATATCAGACATACTGGTTACTAGATCTATGGTTTTAGATCTAGATTTGGGTGGTTTCCCAATCTGGGTAACTTGACAGCATTCTATGAGTATTTAGAATGGACGACTCCTGGCACGGTAGTGTACCTGCAGGTAATGGAGTCACCCTCTCTAAAGGTGTCTTACAGACTAAAGGGGAGAGGGATACGCATGATTGACAGATCACTTGCTTAGGCAATTGAGTCAATCATGAGATGTCAAGTACCATACCAGATGTTGTTCTTGCACTAGATGCAATAAGTTGATATTAATCCAATCCTGGAAAAACAGTAGGAAGCAGTTTTAGAACATAAGTGAATGTTCTAGGGATATGATAACGGCTGCCTCTTATAGGAGACGGTTATCACTCCAGGCTTCCAAGGTGACATGGACGACAAGGAGGTTGTCAGAGTTATAGTTCTCCCTCTGACGAGGGGCAGTATTTTGGACAGGTGGTCCAAGGCAATACTGAGGGCGGCATGGCGCAGGATACTGGTTAAGTTCAGTTGATGATACAGTCTAAGAAGTTTGGATTTGGAGTTCATTTATGAGCTAGGTCCCATCAGACATCCAGACATTCTAAGACAGGTATTGCTCATTTCGGGAGATGGCTTTCTCCGCGAACTTGAGATATAGAGAGACATAGAAAGAAACATCACAGCGGATCCACTCACTGAGGCTATTCCTCGAACGCAATAGTTTCGCAAACGAGCTTTGTGAGACTGACTAGTAGAGGAGTTGGGTGTTCGGTATCACACGGGCTGTGAGTATGCGACATCGCAATAATTAGCCTTGAGTGCAAGTGGGAGATTGTTGGAGATAGTGCCCTCAGAGTCAATTATTGGATCACAGGCACGTGATTGCAATGATTGAGGGAGGACCTATCCCAGGAGGACAGTCTTACTCGAGATGATAGTATGCTATCTGGTTTATCTTTATCATCGTGTACTGCTTTAGGTGACCTGACATGTCGCTATTACACGTTGATAGAGCCCCTAGGATTCTTGCTTGACGACCAGCAGTATGATGGCGATCATTTACGTGGGAGCTGGGGTCTATAAGCACATCCTTAAAAGGTCCCTAGTCGTGGGAGTTTCGAGACTGGGCATCGATACTCCATTAGTAGACTAGTGTATACAGTCGAGACCCCGACGAGGGGCGGTGGCCGGTCTCACAAGCCACTGGTGTCAGTTGGTTCACCTAAGATGTATACAGGTGCTCATTGGGTTATGAGTACACCGGACAGGACTCACCGGGAACCTGCTAGTTGGGCTTATACCTGACGTCAGATAGCAGTTCCCAGGTGACATGTGTACAGGTTAGTTCATCGACCTGAGGATCGTCATTTGTCTCGTGTGAGTTCCCACTGTGCTTTGATTACTACCCTACCACGGCTCAAAGGAGTCGTGCAAACAGGTTTTAGTTGGGTACAGTCCCGAGCCACATGGAGGCAGTGAGCGGATCTGCAGGGGTTCGTCTCTCCCGGTATTGGGGGTGAGGTCGCGCTGTGTCTAGGAGAGCCATTACGCAAAGCCCTCGGCCGAGGCAGGAGATTTACTGGTAGGTATTCCAGTAGTGTCTCAGGGCGTTCTGGGCTACGCTCCGACACGACTTGTACCGCTTTTGGGGGTCTGACTTTTACCAACCCCCTAGGCCCGCCATGCGATACTCATAGACGAACGGACCGGACTGTATGGATATTGTCACTGACAGGCTCAGTTGGGTGTCGGGGTGAGCTTCCTCATCGACGTCCCTTTTGGTCAATAGCTGGTGGCCCGTCACGTATTGGCTTATACCTCTGACGTGCCAGTGGTTAAATCCACAGCCATAGTATTGACGAGTCTTTAGAGTCCACCACACTTTCAGTTACTCAAGCTTTCGGGCGAAACGCTGTAGAGGCCGTATGGAGATATGGCAGGATCCGATCAGATACGTGCGGTATTGCACGGATCAGGATCGGACAGTTTTGTACTTGTGGCCGTATGGTTATATGGCAGGGTTCGATCAGATACGTGCGGTATTGCACGAATCAGGATCGAACGGATTTTACTAGCCGGCTTTGGTTTAAGCCGGTCCTAGTTTAGTACAGTGTAGATTTTGTCTCATTGCATCTGTATCCGGTCGGAATACAGATGCGGTTGTGTATGCACAGTGTCGGGGTTTTTCCTGTAATTTATTACGGGACCAGTTTTCTGGAGTTGCCATTTTGCATTCCGTTCCGGCCGGTTTTCCTTTGTTCTTTCCCGGCCGGACTTTTCCGATGGAGGGGGTTATTTGCAAGTTTGCAAATAACACTTTGTGGAGGTTTTCTTTGCATATTGTTTGATTATGATATCTTTCATCCATGCTTGCTTTATGTTGATTAGAAAGGGTATGGGTTGAAAGTGGAAAGCATGGTTGAATGTTTATTTGTCTCTTGATGTGGTTACCTCCTCTTTTCACCCTACACTCACCTTCCTTCTTACTTCTTATTACCTCCTCCACCCTTCTCATTTTGGAGATGATAAGTTTCTCATTTAGAAAAGAAGAAGAAGAAAAAGAAAGAGAGAAAGAAAAAGAATGAGAGAGTTCATCTTAGTTTTGTGAGGAATTCTTCATCTCCTTCTTCTTCTTGTTTCGGAAAAATGAAAGCACCATTTTTCCTAACCCCAATCCTCCATCATGGCAACTACAAACCCCAAGTGAGACAACCATCTTCTACACTACATTCTACAGCATATCTTGAGCATGTCGAGTTGCCGGCTTCATGCTCGAGTTGCCTCGGTATTGAGGCGGGAGCCCGTAAAAGAAGAAGGCGATGTGGTACCCTTTCCGGCGAGGAGGCGACGATGTGGAGGCAACACTTTCCGCGGGAGATCGGGACGATGACGAGAAGACCGGAGGACTCGGATCACTCGGTATACTTCTCACCCTATCTCTTGTTTGCTAGCGTAGGTTAATGGTTTACGATCCGGGTTTTCTTTGTCCGCGGTAGCGCCGGTTTCCGAGTAAGGAAAAATTTTTATTCCGCAATTTGGCCTCGAGTAAGACGGCCGGGGCGCTGCCGTGGCGCAACAGGTCATATCAATGCGACATGACCAGCTAAGTTACAAAAGGATTAATGTGAGAATCTATTCGAATTTTCATCTTATGCTACTTACTAGTCTTGTCTCAAAGATAAAATGACCAATACTCCGTTTACTAGAAACAGAGAAAGAGTTTTTGAATTCTTGGGACAGATACATGTTGATGTATATGGTTCCATGTCTACAAATGCCAAGGTTGGTTCTTTTGAGAATCAAACGGGTAGAAGTATTAAAGTCCTACGATGTGATCGAGGAGGCGAATACTTGCGCATAGAGTTCCTGGAGTTTCTAAAAGGAGAATGTGATTCTCTCTCAGCTTACTCCTTCGTATACACCACAGCACAACGGTGTATCGGGACGGAGGTATCGCACTCTATGAGATATGGTGCACTCTATGATGAGTACTCCTGAGTTACCTGTTTTCTTTTGGAGAAATGCACTTGAGAAGCTGCATACCTATTGAATGGGGTTCACCCAAATCAGGGCCCACCACTACATATAAGATTTGGTATGGGAAGAGACCATGTCTTAAAAGAGTTAAGATATGGGGTTGTCCGGCCTATTAAAAAGCAAAATCCGGAAAAGCTCGAAGCAAGGTCAGTTGTGTAAGTTTGTCAGGATATCCCAAACATTAGTGAGGGAATATCTTCTACCTAACTAAGGAGCAAAAGGTGTTTTGTTTCCCAGCATGCCACCTTTTTAGAAAAGGAATTTCTTGTGAAGAAATTAGTGGTCATAAGGTAGAACTGGAAGGAGTTCCAGCTAGACAAACTAACAGCTGATGATTTGGTAAAACCAAAGGATTCAATAGTTTCCGACGAACCTCATCCTCTCCACAAATCTGGTAGGTTTCCTCATCCACTCGAGAGATACTACGATCTTCTCGGTGACAGTGGGAGCGAGGATTGCATCATGAGATGATGGCCCAACCGGGTTCAGGCAAATGGAACGTCTGTTTTGATGTGATAGTCAAAGAGTTTCACTTCATCAAAATGGTAGATGAACCTTGTATATAAAAGAAGGTTGTAGAGAGTAAGGTTGTCTTCCACGTATTGTACGTAGATGACATACTCCTGATAGGAAATGGTTTCCTATGCTACACTCTGCCAAGCTCCTCTTATCACGGAGATTCTCAATATAAGATCTGGATGATACCTACTACATCTTGTGGATTATAATCTATGGTGATAGATCTATGAGGATGTTGGGAGTGTCCCAAAATCCAGGTACATAAGCACCATACTAAATGTGTTTAGTATGGATGATTCTAAGCGTGGTGGTTCGCCCACTTACTCATAGATCACTCTCTCCAATTCTGATTTGGAGAGAGCTCACGTGCAAAGGATATCCTATGCTTCGGCAGTAGGCTCTATCAGAGTGTGCGATGTTATGTACCAGACTAGATGTAGATGACTCACTAGGTGTAGTGATCAGGAATCAATCGGATCTTGGAGAGAATCACTGGACAGCTGTGAAGGACATTCTTAAGTACTTGAGAAGCACTAAAAGAAAGTTCTTGGTTCCAGCTTCCAGAGTGATAAGTTGACTGAGAGTCAGTCACAGGCATTGTCTTTACCCTAAGTGGAGGGACGGTATGTAGGAAGAGTTCCAAGCTAGATACCGTGACATACTAGACGTTAAAGGCTGAATACATTGCTACCAACGATACTACCAAAGTGGCTGTCTAGACATTTCTTGTTCATAAGATAAATAAGGTCCCTACCATTGAGCGTTCAATAACTGTTATTGTAAAAACAATGGAGTTGTGGCTTAGGCCTAGGAACGCAGGTCCCATCAGCATTCCAGACATATTCTGAGGCAAGTATTACCTGATCAGGGAGATGGTTGATCTCCAAGGGATCGAGGTTAGGAGAATAGACCAGAAGGTAGACACAGCGGATCCATTCACAAAGGCCTTAACCCTAGAGAGACTTCTCTACAATGGTTGAGTATGGGATACTACAACATCTGCTATATTGTTGGGTATTGGATACTATAATAAATGGCCTTAGTGCAAGTAGGAGATTGTTAGTAATATGTATGCCTTAGAGGCCATTACTGTACATGCGATGTATATTGTAGTGGATGCTTGGACATATATAGGAAGGACTTTCTTGCTCGACATGATAGTATGCTATCTGGTTGCACTTTATCTTAACATGTAAACAAATACTGTTTTGTGATCACATGTTGATAAAGCCCTTAGGATGAGTACTTGACTACCAGGATTATGATGTAGATCATACTAGTGGGGATTGGGTAGTCGATAAGTACATCCTTCAAATGTTCCTAGTCGTGAGAGTATCGAGACAGGGCATCGATACTCCAGAGTAGACTAGCGTATGCGCTTCTTGACCCATATGATGGGCGATGGATGATCCCATATCTATTCGTGTTTGTTATCAGAGAAGGTATACGGGTGCTCAGTGGAGACTGGGTACACTGGACGGACTCGCCGAGAACTCCTAGATGGTATTATACCTATCGTCGGATAGCAGTTCTCTGGTAACACTGGTACAGGTTAGTCTGTAGACCCAAGATCGTCATAGAGTCTTATGTGATTCCCACTGTGTTTTGATTTCTACCATACCACGGTCAAGAGATCGTGCAAAACGGTGGCTTTTGGATACAGTCCCGAATCACATGGAGGCAATGAGCAATAGGAGGGGTTTTGTATCTCCCGGCATTGGGGTTGATGTTGCGCTGTGCTCGATTGGCCATAACAGGAAATCCCTGGCCAGGGTTGCTGAGATTTATTGGTAAGTGTTACCCGTAGTTTCTTGAACCGTTATGGACCTTGCATCGGCATGACTTATCGGGTTATTGGGGTCTGACGTTAAACCACCCCACAGGCTGTGATATGCGACATATCAAACAAAGAGACTGGATTGTACGGTAGTGTTACTGATTGGATTCGCAGGAGTTATAGCAAGCTTGCTTGTTGATCTTCTGATCGCTCAATACCCGGGTGGCCGTTACGTTTAGCAGACCGCTTGCGGCTTATGGGTGTTTGATATGATCATCACCTACTGCCGGCATATTGACGAGTCTTTAGAGTCCTACATAGAGATTTCCTGGTTCATGCGAAATGGAGTAGGAGCGCATATGTGATATGTGTGGGACCGAGATTAATGCGAGTATGTGATACCGCATTCTAATCTCGCGATTTGTGATATCGGTCGGTTATATGTATTATAGCCGGATTATTAAATCAAGAGTTGATTTAATAATTTAATGTATAATTATATATTTGATATATTATATTACATTAACTAATATTTAGCAAACTAATGATTTCTTTTCTCACTTGATGTGCACATTGTATATATATGTGATATGTATATTTGTGTACATGTATTGTGTCATGTTTGATGATACATACAAGATGGGTGTATGAGACTTATACCATGCTAGGGTTAAATTAGGGTTTTGATTATTTCTTAAGTTATTACAAAAGAGCAAAAGACTTGGTCAAAGTTTTAAGCTTGGAGAAGCTTGGAGAACTTTGACAAAGTCCACTCTTTTGTCATTCCTTAGGATATTTTACTTCCAACCCTTAAACATAGCCATGAGTTAATTCTCTACATGAGTTAAGCATGATAGTTTTAACTCAACCATTGGTGCAATAATTGATTTGGATGAATTATTCATAAGTTCTTCTTCTTCTTCATCAAGCTCCATGAAAAGCTTTCTAGCTTCAATGGAGGTATGAGATAAAATGTGAGAAAATGATTTCTAAAGTGAGAAAACTGTTAGGTCCACGTTACCTCTCCCGGTACTTTCGGGGTTGCGGAAACGGTAAAACGAAAATTTTTCTAAGGTTTGTAACATGGACCGTAAAAGCCAGATCTTTGCTAAACTATAAACTAGCAACCTAACAAGAGATGTATCTACTCGGTTAGGGGTTATACCTCAACTTGAACTCCTTCACTTGTAGTTGTTGTTCTTCTATGATGTTCTTCTCTTCTTGTTGTTCTTTTCATGGCTTGCTCAAAGGTTGATCCGGACTTCGGTCACCTCCGCGGCCTCCTTGAGTCGAAGACGATCCACCCGAGAGATGTACGCCGAGCTCCACCTCAAGCCGAGGTAACTAGGGCAAGGAGATTGCTAATCTAGAAGCCCTAGGTTGTGTAGAGAGGATGTATGGATGTGTTTGTCAAGTAGAATCCTTTTTCTCTCAACACATGAGATCAAAGGAGAAAATCAAGAGGAGGAAGAAGAAGGAGGTTTTTAGCAACCATGGAGCTTCTCATATCAAGAGAGAGAAAGAGAATCAAATTATGATAAGCTTAACCAAGAGCAAAGCTAACCATGGTTGCAATAATGCAAAAAACACATCATTACTAATTCTATCAAGATAAAGTTGATGGCTACAATTGAAATGACCATTATCATAATCCAAAAGAAAATGGAAAAGAAAAGAAGAGTGTGGAATCCTCTTGAATGTCAATGGTCAACTCGGTCAACCGGTCAACAAAGTCAAGAGGGGTCAACGGGGTCAAATGGTCAATGCAATTAGCCATCATAAGATTATCACTAATAGGATTAGTAAATGATGTCCGCTGCTCATAATGGTTTTGACCAAACGAACTGTCAAAACCCTAATGAGCCTGCCACATAATGGTTTTGGCCGAACCAACTGCCAAAACCCTAATGAGGCACCTCCTCCTTCATCGCTCCAGAAAACTGTGCATACACACCTGCATCCGTATTCCGTAGAATGCGGATGCACAGAAGACAAAACAAATCCATCTATACAATACTAGGATCCGGCTTAAACCAAAGCCCACTAGTATTGCCTGCCCGAACACCATACGCACACAAGTGTACGTAAGTGATCGCAGCCCTGCCGTAAAACCATACGGCCTCTACACGTTTCGCTCAGTGCAGGGAAACTCTCTGTGTGGGACTCTAAAGACTCGACACTACGCTGGCAGTGGGTTTAACCACAGACCGCAAGCGGCACTAGCTGTACGTAACGGTCCCCAGGTAGATGTCGATAAGAAGGCCGATGAGGTAAACCCATCCGAACTCCTACTGAGCCTGTATGTGACAATCTCCGTACAGTCCGGTCTGTTCGTCTGATACATCGCATGGCGGGCCTAGGGGGGCGGTAAACGTCAGTCCCCTAATAGCGGTACAAGTCGTGTCGGAGTGAAGCCCAATACACCCTGAGATAACACTGGAAACCTACCAGTATATCTCGCTTGCCCTGGCCAGGGACTACTCGTGTAATGGCTCTCCTAGACACAGCGCGATGTCAACCCCCAATACCGGGAGAGACGAATCCTGTCTAACCGTCACTGCCTCCAAGTGCTTCGGGACTGCTCCCAACTACTACCTGTTTGCACGACTCAGTAGAGCCGTGGTAGGGTAGCAATCAAAGAACAGTGGGAACACACTCGAGGCGAAGTGACAGTGTCAAGTCAGCGGACTAAGCTGTACTCATGTCACCTGGGAACTGATAACTGACGATAGGTATAATACCAACCATCAGTTCCCGACGAGTCCTGTCCAGTGTACTCGTAACCTAACGAGCACCCGCATACTATCTCAAGTACGACGTACTGACGGCTGTGGGACAGACCGTCTCCCGAGCTGGGATGAGAAGCGCATACGCTAGTCTACTCCGGAGTGTCGATGCCCTATCTCGATACTCCCACGACTAGGGACGTGTATAAGGATGTGCTTGTAGATTACCCAGCCCCCACGAGTGTGATCGCCATCACAACGCCGGTAATCAAGCAAAGATCCTAAGGGCTCTACTAATGCGTATAGGTGATATAATAAATAAACACACATGTACACATTAAAGTAGAGACAAACCAAGTAGCATACTACTATATTGAGCAAGATTGTCTGTACAACTGTGAATATCCCAAGCTTCCATCAAGTAATATACATACTAGTATGATACAGTAATGGCCTCTAGGGCATATACACCAACAATCTCCCACTTGCACTAAGGCCATGTACTGGCGTATCGAAGACCTATCATCTCGATCAGCCGCTCGAACTGAGTCTGGGGTAAAGCCTTCGTGAATGGGTCCGCAGTGTTGTCCTTTGTGTCCACTCTCCGCACCTCGATCTCCTGTCGATCAATGATCTCCCTGATCAGGTGATACCGCCTTAAGATGTGCCTGGATTTCTGATGGGACCTTGGTTCCTTCGCTAAAGCTATAGCCCCATTGTTATCGCAATACAAAGGTATTGGGTCAACAATGGACGGAACCACCTGAAGTTCACTAATGAACTTCTTAATCCAGACCGCCTCTTTTGCGGCATCGCTTGCAGCAATGTATTCAGCCTCCATCGTCGAGTCTGCGACGGTATCCTGCTTGGAACTCCTCCAACATACCGCCCCTCCGTTGAGGGTAAACACAAAACCCGAGACGGACTTGCTATCATCTTTGTCACTCTGGAAGCTTGAATCGGTAAAGGACTCGACCCTAAGGTCTCCATTACCGTAAACCAGGAACATCTCCTTAGTCCTTCTCAGGTACTTGAGAATGTTCTTCACTGCTGTC
Source organism: Agapanthus africanus (assembly GCA_030015575.1). Taxonomy (NCBI): domain Eukaryota; kingdom Viridiplantae; phylum Streptophyta; class Magnoliopsida; order Asparagales; family Amaryllidaceae; genus Agapanthus; species Agapanthus africanus. Next base: position 114,471,242 of record CM057347.1, read on the forward strand.
CAGTGGTCCTCCCCTGGGTCCGACTGATACCGGCTTACCGTGCTCAACGCGTAAGCTACATCTGGTCTTGTACATAGCATCGCATACATTATAGATCCTACCGCCGAAGCGTAGGGTATAGTGCTCATGCGAACCCTCTCCTCGTCAGTCTTAGGAGACATCTTCTTGGAGAGGGTAATTCCGTGCAATGCGGGTATGTTACCGCGCTTGGAATCCTCCATACTAAATCTCTTTAGTACGGTCTCTATGTACCTGGACTGCGAAAGTCCCAATAGTTTCTTGGATCTATCTCTATAGATCTTGATCCCCAGAATGTACGAGGCATCACCCAGGTCCTTCATGGAGAACCTTTGTGACAAAAACAGCTTGACCGATTGTAGCATAGGAATGTCATTTCCTATCAGAAGAATGTCGTCCACGTACAAGACTAGGAACACGACAGTTCGTCCTACAATCTTCTTATAAACACAGGGTTCATCTTCGTTCTTGATGAAATCAAATTCCTTGATTGTCTCATCAAAACAGATGTTCCAGCTCCGCGATGCCTGCTTTAATCCATAAATGGATTTAAGCAACTTGCACACCTTTCCGCTGCTCCCACTGTCTACGAAACCTTCTGGTTGATCCATGTAAACGCACTCTTCTAAACAACCGTTTAGGAAAGCCGTTTTAACATCCATCTGCCAGATTTCATAGTCATGGAAGGCAGCAATGGCAAGTAGGATCCGAATGGATTTGAGCATAGCCACCGGAGAAAAAGTTTCATCATAGTCCAAACCAGGTCTTTGACGAAAACCTTTTGCAACGAGTCTAGCTTTATAGGTTTCCACCTGCCCATCTATACCAAGTTTCCTTTTGTAGATCCATTTGCATCCAACGGGTTTTACCCCAGGTGGAGCAATATCCATGGTCCACACTTTATTGGCGTACATGGACTCCATTTCAGATTGCATTGCTTCCTGCCACTTATCAGAGTCCCTACTGATAATGGCCTGCCTGAAACTGGTAGGGTCATCTTCTTCCAAGATGCAATCCTCTCGATCCCCGTCAATGAGAAAACCGTAGTATCTCTCGGGCGGATGAGAAATCCTACCAGATCTGCGGAGTGGCTGAGGTTCGTCTGGGGTTATTGAATTCTGAGGTTCTGTCAAACTTTCAGTTTCAGTTTGTGGTCGCTGAATTTCTTCCAATTCTACCGTGCTCCCACTAATTTCTTTTGCAAGAAACTCCGTTTCCAAGAAAACGGCATGCTGAGCAACAAACACCTTCTGTTCCTCGGTGTGGTAGAATAGATATCCATAACCATTCTTTGGATATCCCACAAACTTACATAAAACTGACCGTGCCTCTAGTTTATCTGGTTTATGCTTTTTAACATAAGCCGGACAACCCCATATCTTAGATCTTTTAAGATATGGCCTCTTTCCATTCCATATCTCGAACGGAGTCTTAGGCACAGATTTAGACGGAACATCATTCAATAGGTATGCCGCTGTCTGAAGCGCATGTCCCCAAAATGAAAGAGGCAACTCAGCACTACTCATCATGGATCGAACCATATCCAGTAGGGTACGATTCCTCCGCTCCGAAACACCGTTGTGCTGTGGTGTATAAGGAGGAGTAAGCTGAGAGAGAATACCATTCTCTTTTAAGTAATCTAGGAATTCCGTGCTTAAGTACTCCCCTCCCCTGTCAGACCGGAGGATCTTGATACTTTTGCCTTTCTGGTTCTCTACTTCGTTTCTGAATTCCTTGAATTTCTCAAAAGCTTCAGATTTGTGTTTCATCAGATACACATATCCGAACCTAGAGAGATCGTCAGTGAATGTGATGAAGTACGAGAACCCACCCCTTGCATGTATAGACATCGGACCACATACATCACTATGTACGAGTCCCAAGAGCTCTGCTGCTCTTTCTCCATGTCCGGTGAACGGAGATTTGGTCATCTTTCCTTTGAGACAAGACTGACAAGTTCCATAAGATGAAAACTCGAACGCATTCAAGAGTCCATCTTTATGCAACTTACTCAGTCTTTTCTCTCCGATATGACCGAGTCTACAATGCCACAAGTAGGATTCATTCGTATCTGAATTCTTCCTCTTGCGTGTGTTTTGTATGTTGAGAACTGTATTCTGATTTAGAACGTAGATACCATTAAACAGTGTACCCTCTGCAACCAGTACCTTATCAAGGTAAATGTTCATGATATTCTTTTCAAGAACAAAGTTATATCCATCTTTATCGAGTAAAGAAACTGATATGATGTTGCAAACCATGGAGGGTACATAGTAGCAATCGTTCAAAATCATAGTCTTGCCATTTGGCAATACTAGGTGATATTCACCGACGGCTGCCGCATTAACTTGTGCTCCGTTCGCTACTCTGAGCGACATATCACCCGGTGCAACTTTCCTACTTTTTCTCAGTCCCTGCAATAAATTACAGATATGAGATCCTGATCCGGTATCAAGTACCCAGGAGGTAGGGCTGACCGTAAAACAGTTCTCAATTACAAGAACACCTGAAGTAGATGCAAAACCATGCTTCTTCTTCAACTGGGTATCCTGGAAATCCATACTTTCCTCTTTCCCATTCTCATACTCATGACTGTTGTCACAAGTTAGAGCTGAACCAACTTTCCCCAGTCCCGAATAAGAATTCGGTTCGGTCAAGCGATACATTTTATTATCTTGATTAGGGCGTGAAAAGGTTGCTGCCTGGAGAGAGAGAAAAGAAACACTCAGCGTATGCTCTTGCAAGATTAGATTGGTTTATTAATTTATCTAACCAGGATGTCTCCCACTGTTTCCTCAAATTCTTCTTAAAACCTTTTTTAAAAGAAGAACTAGCCGGGTTTTAATTCACGTCACAATACTTGCTTAACCTTTCAGCCAGGCTAGTGTCGGTACTTCGAGGGAGGTTTTCCAACGCTTTCGCGAAGTTCCTTAATTAAAGAACCTCTTTTCCCTGGGGGCGTAACCCCGCTAACACCTTTCTAGACACCTACTAGGTTTATAGCATTGATCGTTAAGTGAAATAATCTCCCGAGAGTAAACCAACTCATCAGTGGGATCGGGATCCAACTGTCATTGTGTGATAACCTAGATGGAATCCACTCTAGTCACCACACTCCAGAAGGTATGCTAAATCTGCAAGTTTCAGTTCTTTTGAAACTCCCGATGTGGTTTTTGCCCCTAACTGTTCATGACCTTGACTAGGTCAACAAGCCATAAACTGTTAGACAAGTTCTACCCGTCATAATCCTGATTGTATTAGACCCACCCGTACGTGCCCTTGACTAGGTCAACAAGGCCGCACGACTGTCCTAACCAATCACATTTGCAATCCACAGAAAAATATTATTTAGCTACCGTTCACTACGCCTTGACTAGGTCAACAAACGCAGCACGAATACTGAATAATATTAATCCGAAACGACGGAGGGCTACGGCTGGGTTTTTGGCGAAAAACCCGTTAACGTAATGAACTTGATATCGTTGAAGGAACCTGATTGCACCCTTTTGAAAATCATAGTGGCGAAAACTTTTGCTAAAGAGGTCACTCCCTGCGAAGGGATCTCGGCTCTTTCCTCGTCGAGTGAGGTGCTGGGCATTCGTAAGATGAATACCTCGATGCAAAGCAAGAATAATCGACTATGGTGAAGTTATTACCCTGACGCAAAGTTTTGTCCAAGGGGTCACTCCCGGTGAAGGGATCTCGGCCCTTGCCTCGTCGACTGAGGTGCTGGGCATTCATAACCGAATACCGCGATGCAAAACAAAAATGAACGTCCTTGCAATAACAGCTTTTTGAAAAATTGTTCCAACAACGTCTTTTAGGTTTATTTTCTTGCATTAGTTCTTTTAATGCGTCCCATCATTTAAATCCTACCATTGCAGAAAACAACCAAAATATGACGTACGCTTATGCCATTCGCATTCGCCACGGGGCCCCGTCATCACCCGTTAGGTTACTTAACTAACGACAGAGCGGGGGCTGGGCTAGCGCGGCTGTAAAACATAAGCAACGCCTAAATAGTTATTATATATAGCAATATAGCAATGATAGCCAATCCAGATCACAGATGAACACTTTGGATATACTAGGAATCCGCAATTCGTTCGAGCCTGCAACGAAAAACGGATTACACGGTCGCGATGAATAGCCAAAACCCCACCCAAGACCCCTACGGGTGCGGCAAACTACCCGCCAAGTACCCGAAGCGAAGCAACCTCCCTCAATGCCATGAGTAGGCCACTCGGCACTTCGAGCTACCCGGTAGTTTGTGCACCCCTCCATGGGTCTATCCTAGGAGCAAAAACAGTAAAAAGAATTATACAATGACGGCTACAACCCCGACCCGGTTGTGCGGCCAAACAAATAATATTACATCAATTTACAAATTTATTACATGAATGAAAGAAAAAGAAACTGTCATCTCACATCCACCCCGGCTATTCATCCGCGACAATCCAACGAGTTCATATGCACAAACCATCAACAACAATCACAGATATGTATAACCCCGACTAATCGACATATAGCGATTAGCCGACGTTTAATACATAAGAACATCACAGATATAACCAACATAGTCAAAGTATATTGAAGTTCGGAAAAATATGGATTTATAGGCCCCCAAAAACAAATTTCTATTCTGGCAAATCTGGGAACATATAATATATCAGAAAAATCCTAAAACCATGTCAGAAACATACTGCACAAAAAACGAGACAGCAACTCTACCAGACAGCGGCGCTTCCGCGGCAATAGCAAGCTATTGCCGCGGAAGCGCGGCCGATCTGGTGAGTTACTGTGTCGTTTTTGGTGGGTTTCTTCTAAAAAGCCTGAGATGATTTTTGGGATATAACAAATTTTGTTTTGACCAGAAAAAGTTTTAACAGAAACTCAGATTTTTATAACTTGGTTTTTTCGATTTTTCCGTTTCGAACTTCGATACACTTTACTACCAAGCTAGTTTATGTTTAGTTAGGCTCTGATACCACTGTTAGGTCCACGTTACCTCTCCCGGTACTTTCGGGGTTGCGGAAACGGTAAAACGAAAATTTTTCTAAGGTTTGTAACATGGACCGTAAAAGCCGGATCTTTGCTAAACTATAAACTAGCAACCTAACAAGAGATGTATCTACTCGGTTAGGGGTTATACCTCAACTTGAACTCCTTCACTTGTAGTTGTTGTTCTTCTATGATGTTCTTCTCTTCTTGTTGTTCTTTTCATGGCTTGCTCAAAGGTTGATCCGGACTTCGGTCACCTCCGCGGCCTCCTTGAGTCGAAGACGATCCACCCGAGAGATGTACGCCGAGCTCCACCTCAAGCCGAGGTAACTAGGGCAAGGAGATTGCTAATCTAGAAGCCCTAGGTTGTGTAGAGAGGATGTATGGATGTGTTTGTCAAGTAGAATCCTTTTTCTCTCAACACATGAGATCAAAGGAGAAAATCAAGAGGAGGAAGAAGAAGGAGGTTTTTAGCAACCATGGAGCTTCTCATATCAAGAGAGAGAAAGAGAATCAAATTATGATAAGCTTAACCAAGAGCAAAGCTAACCATGGTTGCAATAATGCAAAAAACACATCATTACTAATTCTATCAAGATAAAGTTGATGGCTACAATTGAAATGACCATTATCATAATCCAAAAGAAAATGGAAAAGAAAAGAAGAGTGTGGAATCCTCTTGAATGTCAATGGTCAACTCGGTCAACCGGTCAACAAAGTCAAGAGGGGTCAACGGGGTCAAATGGTCAATGCAATTAGCCATCATAAGATTATCACTAATAGGATTAGTAAATGATGTCCGCTGCTCATAATGGTTTTGACCAAACGAACTGTCAAAACCCTAATGAGCCTGCCACATAATGGTTTTGGCCGAACCAACTGCCAAAACCCTAATGAGGCACCTCCTCCTTCATCGCTCCAGAAAACTGTGCATACACACCTGCATCCGTATTCCGTAGAATGCGGATGCACAGAAGACAAAACAAATCCATCTATACAATACTAGGATCCGGCTTAAACCAAAGCCCACTAGTATTGCCTGCCCGAACACCATACGCACACAAGTGTACGTAAGTGATCGCAGCCCTGCCGTAAAACCATACGGCCTCTACACGTTTCGCTCAGTGCAGGGAAACTCTCTGTGTGGGACTCTAAAGACTCGACACTACGCTGGCAGTGGGTTTAACCACAGACCGCAAGCGGCACTAGCTGTACGTAACGGTCCCCAGGTAGATGTCGATAAGAAGGCCGATGAGGTAAACCCATCCGAACTCCTACTGAGCCTGTATGTGACAATCTCCGTACAGTCCGGTCTGTTCGTCTGATACATCGCATGGCGGGCCTAGGGGGGCGGTAAACGTCAGTCCCCTAATAGCGGTACAAGTCGTGTCGGAGTGAAGCCCAATACACCCTGAGATAACACTGGAAACCTACCAGTATATCTCGCTTGCCCTGGCCAGGGACTACTCGTGTAATGGCTCTCCTAGACACAGCGCGATGTCAACCCCCAATACCGGGAGAGACGAATCCTGTCTAACCGTCACTGCCTCCAAGTGCTTCGGGACTGCTCCCAACTACTACCTGTTTGCACGACTCAGTAGAGCCGTGGTAGGGTAGCAATCAAAGAACAGTGGGAACACACTCGAGGCGAAGTGACAGTGTCAAGTCAGCGGACTAAGCTGTACTCATGTCACCTGGGAACTGATAACTGACGATAGGTATAATACCAACCATCAGTTCCCGACGAGTCCTGTCCAGTGTACTCGTAACCTAACGAGCACCCGCATACTATCTCAAGTACGACGTACTGACGGCTGTGGGACAGACCGTCTCCCGAGCTGGGATGAGAAGCGCATACGCTAGTCTACTCCGGAGTGTCGATGCCCTATCTCGATACTCCCACGACTAGGGACGTGTATAAGGATGTGCTTGTAGATTACCCAGCCCCCACGAGTGTGATCGCCATCACAACGCCGGTAATCAAGCAAAGATCCTAAGGGCTCTACTAATGCGTATAGGTGATATAATAAATAAACACACATGTACACATTAAAGTAGAGACAAACCAAGTAGCATACTACTATATTGAGCAAGATTGTCTGTACAACTGTGAATATCCCAAGCTTCCATCAAGTAATATACATACTAGTATGATACAGTAATGGCCTCTAGGGCATATACACCAACAAAAACTTCCTACTTCATCATCCTATACTACTTGCCATTTAGTAGAGTGTGTTTGCTTCACTAATCTACACAATTAGTGAAGAGATAGCATGAGCTAGTGTCTCCTCGACGTAGATCATCTTCGGCCTCGAAGACTTCGAAGCAAGCTTGTTCGTTTCTTCGCGGGAGCCTCTCTAGAGTCCGGAAGATCATGATCGCAGCGAAGGAACTTCTACACGGAGCTAATGAAGTGAAGGACCGGTCTACAAAGGTTGTATTCCTTGTTCACTTAGATGTAAAGAGTTTACATATCTTGTTTTACCCTAAGTCTCTAGTTAAGATCTTGGTTAGGGTTTGTTTAGCACCCCAAAATTTTTAAAGTAGCATGATTGGTGCTTGCCAAAACCTTGCTAAAGTGCTAAGCTAACCCAACACTTCTAAAAGATATATCTATAATCAGCGCCTCTGTATGCGTGTCACATCTCTGATGTCAAAGGATTGGAACGTCATCTCATCAAAATCTCGTACGAACTTCTTACTCCAGTTTTCTCTAATATGGACTGATTCGGACTCATCTTTTTGTAGCTGTATGGGCTGCGCTATAAATGGCTATACTCATATCTGGAGTTTCCCTTCCGAAACTGTGAACTCGACATCTCAATATCTGGTGGTAGGTATCTTGTCAATTACCTTCTCGGGAACCCGCTCAATTTATCAAAGTGATGCGCTTACGCTCGTCCTCTCTCGATCGACTCACAACGTGCCTGTGTGAAGCCTTCTCTAGCGAAAATCAGTCAATTTGACGATCTCACATCGGGGTATGCAAATGAACCATACGTCCTAGTCATTCATCTAAGGGTGACTAGCGATCTTCTATCATATCCCTAAGTACAAACTCATGTTGCAATAACTTCAAACATCTAGGGCGATATCTTGTCAGTCGCAGCAACAACTGGCTCATCCGTCCGCACGTTGAACAATGCCTCAATCCTCAAGAATAGACGATACATTAACGGTTATCACATTCTAACCGGCCTCTAGCAGTGGCCCAATCCTCTGGTGCTGATCTAAACGTTTGAGAAATCTCAGTAAAAACAATCCATCAAGACGCTCAAGTCATGAAAAACAAAATAAAACGACACATCTATACAATCGTATCTCACTGGAATTACACCCTGGTCAGTCCTCGTCCATGACAAACTCATGCTGATCGCAACTCTAGCCGCAGCTCTCTCTGCCCGAGCAACCGTGGTAACAGAAACCACAATCCGACATCGATGAAGATATATCAAAGGAACGAAAGGAATATGGTGCAAAGAAATGTACATCATTAGGCTTCTTAAGCAGAGTAGCGTATCGTAAATATGCTGCGGAACATACACACGGTACGTCACTCTACTTAAGTCACCTACTCCATCAACCAAGGTCAACCTACGCGACGAAAGTTCGGGTCTAATACCCCTTCGACGAAGTCTAAGTTCCGTAAGGTCAACCCTAGGTTCCAAATATAAATATACGCCCTAGACTCCGCATAGTCAAACCTAGACTCGAACTAAGGTTAAACCTAGCGCTCTGATACCAACTTTGTCACGACCCGAAATGGCACGTGACTTGCACTTGAATCATGTGAAGTCTATAGGACCCCACCTAATTCAAGTAAGCCAAAAGCCCAGAAATCTAAACCATTTTTAAAGAAAAAAGTGAAGGAAAACTTGTTTTAAAGCAAGTGGTTTTAACAAAATAAGGCATTAAACATTTTAAAAGCAACATCATATTTTCCCGAAAATTTCGGCAGAGTCTCCGTTGTAAATACTGGTCCCCAAACGGGTACAACTCATGAAATACATAATAATGAATAAAGGCATCCCCAAGAGGGAGCTAGCACTTCGCCAAATGACGGAAATCCACCACACAAGCAACATAATATACAACGCCGAAGGGCGAGGATAAAAAACTCAGAAGAAAACCAGAGAAGAATCATAATAATACAAGCGCGCGACTCTAAGGTCGAAATAATATACAACTGGTCTTCTAAGTCTATCAAATGTATATGTCTGGTTAATGGAGTTTACTAGATACAACTGAAATAAATAAAGTACAACCGTGGTCACGATACAAGTGAACCCACCTACCAAAGCAATCACCCGGAAGGAAGCAGTGTACCAGCAAGCCGTAATGAAATATGTACGGCCAAACCTACAAGAAACTATAGCACAACGGGGGTGAGTTGCCAACTCTTGAGTCGAAAACATCACCGAGAAGAAATCACATGTATGACTCTCTCCTAGGTCATACAAATAAATACACAAACTACTATAAGGGTCACAGTATATCATAAGTGTGATGTCAAAGTACTCGTGTCTGTGCGAAGAATAATAATATATCGATGCGTGACATGTACCAATACACCATCCAACGTGTGTCCTGCAACGACACACAAGTCATGATAAAACCCGAGTGCCCAGCATCGGCACTCAAAACATCTCGAAATCCGTGTCCAACAGTGACACAAAATACTCAAATCTCAGGCTCCGTCAGTCCAGATCGGCCCATGGGCCCGTCAGTCCGGATCGGCCCATATCCATCTCTCTCATAACTCCGAACGGTATCCTCCGGATATCCATCGAGTTTCCAATACAATTACCGGTAGGTAGTGTTTCCCTGCCAGGCTCATCGTCCACTATGAAATCACTCTCCCCCCGGGGTACCTTACCGGGTCCACCATGTACCCGCAGACGGTTCATCATCCTACTCGAATCGGGTCTCGAAAACCAACTCAGAACCGAGAAAACATCATGGTGGACGCTACTCATCATATCAAGGAAAACCACATCTTTCTTTTCTAAAATTATCATAAGTTTATAAACATTCACATGCGGTTTCCCAAAACCAGAAATCTCATGAAAGATCCGAAATCTCAACATTACTAGTCAGTGAACAATGAATATCGGCATAAAGCCCCACGATATTGCATAACAGACTGAATGCATAAATGCATGAAGTATCTGAGTAAGAAATGCAATATCAAAACTAGCATATGAAGGCAAGCGTACGAGTACCATGTTGAAACTTCCAGCTTGAAATTTATACAGATGAAGTAATGTTTTCTAATGTGTACGTGACATGCAAATTACCGATAATGATGTGTGTGAGCCGGCAAGCAAGTGTACGTGGAGCATACGCATCATCGGAAATAGTGTTGGTGTCCTGACAACAGGGGTTCTTAATAACTACAGAAACACATTTATAAGCATGCAATGCGATAAGAACTGCATGAATATACGGAAAATGGTGTAGTAACCGCAACATTGAAGAATATACCTATCCATATACGAGTCATACAGTTTTTGGTGTTTGAAATAGCATGAATCGTGGTTTAGAAAAATAGGGGCTACAGGGTACTTGAGAAAAGATACGTCTTTTGAAAATCCGTAGTATCCCTCGGCCTGTCTTTAAAATACTCACGATTCGTTAGTTTTGAAAATAAGTATGACTCGAGCCCAGCCTAAAGAGTAAAGAAAATCCGCCTACAGTCCGAATCGATATATCTAGTAGTCGGCGATCCCGTCTCAATAGCGTCACGTATGGTAAAATACATAGTACGACATCCTCGAGTCAAGAGTGCGGATCAATCATCATATCTATAACTCGTACGGTAAAATCCATCGTACGGCATTCCAAAATCGGGGTACTGGTCAAATATCACATATACCTCAATATTCAAATGGCGTCAATATCGTAAAATCATGAATTAGGGGTACCTTTCTAAAATCTAGCACATCCCAATATCATCAAACATATATCCTCGTGTGTATAAAAACACATCGCCCAACGATCCGCTATAATATCATGTCGTATCATATCAGGACCCAATCACATATTACAACTCACGGCATCATGCCCGATCATATCGGCTCATCTCCAAGTATCATATACTGGGCTCAAACATCCGTGTATACGTATATGTATATATATACCAACGCATCAACATACACACACACACACACACACCCAATATCCAAACACGTGTGTGCATGTGTATGTGCGCGCCAACCTTTACTCTAGGGTTTCACGACTAAGGAACTAATTAACCGCACTTTCTTCCAATTTCACTAAATCCAACTCATGGTCTCCTAAAACCGTTCTTGCTAAGTATCCACATCTCGCAATAACACATATAGAAGTATATATATCATAGCATCACATCCTATGAAATTGCGGGGATGCTATACGCCATCCACCCGACTTCCTCCGTAGATATACATCTCCTCACCTGGACTCCTCGGCTAATCTGATCCGATTTCAGCTCTGTCATCTCCGCGCCATATCCGACGCCTCTGCTCCTGATCCTAGAACGTACACAAGGAAATAGGAGAATAAATATAAACAGTCGCGGACAAAAACAACACAAGTCAACCATGCGCACAAAAAGACGCGCACACACTTGGTGCACAAATGCGCTCGCGACAACGCCACAACTACAACTAGGGTCACTATACGTGAAAACCACCAAAACTAGTACCCATTCGTAATAATTGCGCATTCCCAATATCCAAAATATTATGTAAAATAGGTTATATATCAACAAAACCTCAACTTAATTTAAAATCGATTTATTCCACAAACTTAGTAAGCAAACCTTAACCGTTTTACTTCAAAACTTGATATTTTAACAAAACTAGTAACCACAATATTCACTAAGTATCATAACTAAGTCACAAAAATCATTACTATAATTTTATCACACCAACTAGACTAGACTAGATTTTGCATGACTTAAAGTAACAATGTACAAATCAACAACTAGACTAGATTTTGCATGACTTAAGGTGTTAAACTACAATTTATAATGTTAATGATGTGATGAAAAACCTAACTCTAAATCCAAACCTTTCTCTTGAATTTTCAAATTTGCAATTTGAACCATAATTAAACACCAAATTTAATTAAATTGAAGTAATTAACCAACAATTAAAACATAGGTTAAGATTTATACCTCACAAGTTTTGAGATTTAGCATGCTAACATAGCCTCCAAAGATGGCTTCTTGCATCAAGATCCATGCTTGAATGGCCAAGGAATAATGGGTAAAGATTTGATTTAGAGTTTGTGGGATTTTTGAGTGAATTTTTTTGAGGAATTTTAGCACAAGAAATTGGGGAAGACTAAGGGGCTATTGCTGGAAATGGTTGTAAGTCTACGGTAGTGTCCCGGCCGTCAATCCGAGGCCAAACGCGGAATAAAAACCTTTTATGAAACTGGCGCTAATGCAGACTTTTACCCGGATCGTACCATTAACACTATACTAGCTAACTATAAGAAGTTAAAATGGCTATACCGATCGATCCGTGTCCTTCGGTCTTTAGCCACCATTCTTAGCTCCTCGCAGCATCTCCAATCTCGCTCGATCTCCGATTTCTCGTCGAAGTGGCACTACGTCAAGGAACCTTTTACGGGCTCTCGCTTCTAACCGAAGCAACTCGAATATGAAGTTTGCTAGCCGACATGTCCAAGGTGAAGTAGAGAATGTGTGTGATAAGTTTGTCTCAAGACACCCATGGATTCTCAACTCATGAGAGGGATGGTTGGAGGTTGAAGAAGAAGCCTTTAGAGGAGAATGTGAACTCAAGAAAGAGAAGCAAGAGAAAGACTTGTGTGTTGTGTGTGATATTTCGAGAGAGAGATATATCAATAACAAAACCCTACTCCAAGCCATCACATAGAAGCCTCCTCTCTCCAAAATATCCCCACTAATCCTAATTAGCACCAAAATCAATCCATGTCTCATTTAATGGTCACCCAAACCAAGACCATGAGTCACCATGTGCATGTGACATGAAAAGATGCTTATGAACAAAACTTGCACTCACATTTTCCTCCATTAAACATTTTAACCAAAATGTTTTTAACAATAAAAAGATATGGCATCAACTAAAGTAACTCATGACAGATCACAAGGATGCACCTCACCTGTATATATATACCTGCATCCGCATTCTAACTAAATACGAATGCAATGAGACGAAAGCAATCCAACAAATCTAATACTAGGATCTGGCTTAAACCAAAGCCCACTAGTATGATCCGTCCGATCATGATCCGTGCACAAGTACATGTATAACCCTGCCATAAAACCATACGGCCTCTACAATGTTTTGCCTGAACTAGGGAAACTTTCTGTGGGGGACTCTAAAAACTCGTCAATACGCTGGCAGTGGGTTTAACCACAAGCACGTCAGTAGCACTAGCTGTACGTAATGGCTGCCCATGTATTGAGTGAAAGGGAAGCTAACGAGCGAACTCATCCTGAAACCCTACTGAGCCTATCTGTGACAATCTCCGTACAGTCCGGTCTATTCATCTATGAGTATCGCATATCGGGCCTACGGGGACGGTAAACGTCAAACCCCCAATAGCGGTATAAGTCGTGTCGGAATGTAGCCCAGAACACCTTGAGAAACTACTGGAATATCTACCAGTAAATATCACTTGCTTTGGCCAAGGACTTTGTGTAACGGTTCTCCAGACACAGCACGATATTAACTCCCAATACCGGGAGAGACGAATCCTGTCTAACCGCCACTGCCTCCAAGTGCTTCGGGACTGCACCCAACTACTACCTGTTTGCACGACTCCTTTGATCCGTGGTAGGGTAGCAATCAAAGAATAGTAGAAACACACTTGAGGCAATGTAGCAGTGTCAAGTCAACGGACTGCTCCTGACGATAGGTATAGTACCAATCAGCAGTGCCCCTGTGAGTCCGTCCGGTGTACTCATAACCCAATGAGCACCTGTATACTATCTTGGGTGAACCAACTGACACCAATGGCTTGTGAGACCAGCCACCGCCCCTCGTCGGGGTCTCGATCCGTATACACTAGTGTACTATCGGAGTATCGATGCCCAGTCTCGAAACTCCCACGACTAGGGACATTTTAAGGACGTGCTTATAAACCACCCAACTCTTACATATATGATCGCCATCATACTGCTGGTAGTCAAGCAAGAATCCTATGGGCTCTATCAACGTGTAATAGTGATCTATAATGTCACCTAAAGCATGTACACGATGATAAAGACAAACCAGATAGCATACTACCATCTCGAGTAAGACTGTTCTACCGGTACAGGTCCTCCCTCAATCATTGCAATCACGTGCCTGCGATCCAATAATTTACTTGAGGGCACTATAGCCAACAATCTCCCACTTGCACTTAAGGCTAGTTATTACGATGTCGTATACTCATACCCCGTGTGATACCGAACACACAACTCCTCTGCTAATCAGTTTCACAATGCTCGTTTGTAAAACTATTGCTTTTGAGAAATAGCCTCAGTGAGTGTATCCCCTCTGATGTTTCTTTCTATGTCTCTCTTTATCTCAAGTTCGCGGAGAAAACCATCTCCCGAAATGAGCAATACCTGTCTTAGAATATATCTGGATATCTGATGGGACCCAGTTCACATATGAACTCCAAATCCAGCAAACTTCTTAGACTGTATCGTCAACCGAATTTAATCAGTATCCTCACCATACCTCCCTCAGTATCTGCTTGGACCACCTGTCCAAACTACTGCCACTCACAGAGGAAAGTCTATAACTCTGACAGTCACTATGTCAACCAGGTCACCTTGGAAACCTGGAAAGATAACCGTCTTCCGAAGGAGGCTGCCGTTATCAAATCTCTAGAATATTTACTTATGTTCATAAGCTGCTTCCGAACGTTTCTCCAAGATTGGATTAATATCTCAACTTATTGCATCTAGTGCAAAAATAACATCCGGTGTGGTACTTGATATCTCATGATTAACTCAATTGCCTAAGTAAGTGATATACCAATCATGTACATCCCTCTCCCTTTTAGTCTGTAAGACACCTTTAGAGAGGGTGACTCTATCACCTGTAGGTACACTACCATGCCAGGAGTCATCCATTCTAAAACACCTTTAGAATACTGTCTAAGTACCCAAATTGGGAAACTACCCAAATCTAGATCTAAAACAATAGATCTAGTAACCAGAATGACTGATATAATATCTATATCCTTTTAGGAGAAACCACTGTATGACAACCACAGTATAACCGATCGTAGTATAGGAATATCACTTCCTACAACGTGTGTGTCATCAAATACCAGGACATCACACCCTATTACCTTCTCAACAGATCCATCCCCTATTCTGATGAAGTCAAAGCCATGACTGTCACATCAAAAATAGATGATCTATCTCCGCTATATCTGCTTTTGTCTATAAACAGACATAAGCTACTTGTCCACTATGCTTCCGTTGCTCCCACTGACTACAACAACCCTCTGGCAGAGTCGTGTACACGTGCACTTCTAAAGCTAGTTTAGAACTACACTATACACATCCTCCTGCTGGGTCTCACAGTCTAGAACAGCAGTAATGGCAAGTCTGGGTAAACAAGAACCTCGCTGTCACCGTCCTTGAGGCTACCGGAGTACCTCTCAGGTGCCTGAGGTTACCCACCATATTTGCGGAGTAGCTAATGGAATGTCAAACTTGATTGAATCTTTAGGTCCTATTAAATTTTCAGTAATCGTTTGCGGTTCTGGAATCACTTCCAGTTCTACCATACTCCCACTACTGTTTTCTGAAAAAGTCCATTTTCCTAAAACTGTGGCGAGTCAAGAACAATATCACTATTGATCTTCCAGATGGTAGAAAATTAACCCTCATCATAACCCGGGTTAACCCACAAACAGCCATTACAGAAATGTGCCTTGAGTTATCCAGAGTCTGGTTTTAAGCATAAGCCGGACAACTCCATATACCTTAACATCGTTAAGATATGATCTATTCTATATACAATATAGAAACAGAGGCACTGATTTAATTGGAACCAGATTCAAATCAGGCAGCTGTCTCCAGTGCATGTCAACTAAATGGAGAGAGGCCAATCAGCATTACTCAACTTAGAAGTGTATCCAATTATGAGTAACCTAAAAAAGAGAAGCAAGTTCTCAAATTCATTACTATCGACTGAATACCAAACACAAGTATCTACATCTCCGATTACCTTGAAGAATCTTGGTACTTGCAAAACGTGGTCTCTACTTTACTCTTATACCTATAACTTCTCCAAACTTAGACCATGTATTTCTACGAAACACTTGTCTAAAAACTAGAGAAGTCATAAGTAAACAAAATATAGTACGAGGATCAACCCCTCTGTCCTAATGGACACTGGACAATATAAAATGCTTTGTATAAGTCCCCTGAGTTGAATAACTCAAACCCTGTGCGTCGCAGGTTGAAAACTTTACTATGGTTATGAAGAATTACACCGCTGTCGAATGCTCCTTACCTAACCATCAACTGATATAGGTAAATGTCATGGACATAATTTCAAAAAGTTATATCTCACTTTATAAAATAAACGTACAGTTATATGACTTTGAAATTGGTGCATAAAAACAGATATTCAAAACCAAATATTTGCCGTCCGGCAAAAACCCAGGCGATTTCCTCAAATATCACCAATTACAACGAATCCAGATATAATGAGGATGATCACTTAATTCCCAATAACTTACTCCCACTCATCATCTGTAAAACCATACAGATGTGAGAATCATACCTGGTAAATACATACACTAGAGTAAGGATCTAATTGGGAAATCAGTTTTCAATTAACAACGCATAGTGAAACTGAAACATGAATATGTTCTGAAGGGGAATCCGGGTATTCCTAGTAATGCCTCTTCTATTATACAGATTCATGACTGTAACTGTATATTTCCTTGCCATCTCTCTAAACCCCTTTATTTGTCTTTACTCATTACCTTCTGTATACCATCGTTAGGCTAAATTGTTTTCTTCCTTCCCTACCGTTTGGCACCAGCCTATGGTTTAGAAGAAGACTATCCAATAAGCGTAATAGGTGTACTGTCCTAATCCTAGGAGCACTCGCAACCTGAGAGAAGGTAAAGATAAAAGACAACTGAATAAACCTTATACCTATTTCTCCATCCTCGAACTGGAACAAGTTCCTTCGAGTTCGTATATAACCGTACGATAGATTTATCCAATGAAAGTGGATGTTCGTAGTAATACGGGGTGTTCTGGAGAAATACAAAGGTGAAGTAGGAGTGGTGATGAAATATGTGGTTTGGTCGTGAATGATAGCAGTCACAATTTACTTTGCCCTCTTTCTAATCCCTTTATTTGTCTTTACTTATTACCTTCTGTACACCACACTTAGGCTAATTGGTTTTCTTTATTCCCTACCTTTCGGCACCTGCCTATGGTTTGGAAGAAGATTATCCAATATGTTGGATATAGTGCCCTCAGATTCAATTATTGGATCACAGGCACGTGATTGTAATTATTGAGGAAGGACCTATGCTGGTAGGACAGTCTTACTCAAGATGATAGTATGCTATCTGGTTTATCTTTATCATCGTGTACTGCTTTAGGTGACCTTATAGGTCACTATTGCGCGTTGATAGAGCCCTTAGGATTCTTGCTTGACGGCCAGCAGTATGATGGCGATCATATACGTGGGAGCTAGGGTCTATAAGCACATCCTTAAAAGGTCCTTAGTCGTGGGAGTTTTCGAGACAGGGCATCAATACTCCAGAGTAGACTAGCGTATACAGTCGAGAGCCCGACGAGGGGCGGTGGCCGATCTCACAATCCATTGGTGTCAGTTGGTTCACCTAAGATGTATACAGGCGCTCATTGGGTTATGAGTATACCGGACAGGACTCGCCGGGAACATGCTAGTTGGTATTATACCTGACGTCAGATACCAGTTCCCAGGTGACATGTGTACAGGTTAGTTCATCGACCTGAGATCATCATTTGTCTCGTGTGAGTTCCCACTGTACTTTGATTATTACCCTACCACGGCTCAAAGGAGTCGTGCAAACAGGTTTTAGTTGGGTACAGTCCTGAGCCACATGGAGGCAGTGAGCGGATCTGCAGGGGTTCGTCTCTCCCGGTATTGGGGGTGAGGTCGCGCTGTGTCTAGGAGAGCCATTACACGAAGTCCTTGGCCAAGGCAGGAGATTTACTGGTAGGTATTCCAGTAGTATCTCAGGGTGTTCTGGGCTTCACTCCGACACGACTTGTACCGCTTTTGGGGGTCTGAATTTTACCAACCCCCTAGGCCCTCCATGCGATGCTCATAGACGAACGGACCGGACTGTACGGATATTGTCACTGACAGGCTCACTAGGGTGTCAGGATGAGTTCGCTCATCGATCTCCCTTTTGGTCAATACTTGGTAGCCCGTTACGTACGGCTAATACCTCTGACGTGCTAGTGGTTAAATCCATAGCCAAAGTATTGACGAGTCTTTAGAGTCCCCCACAGACAGTTTCTCAAGTTTCGGGCGAAACGCTGTAGAGGCCGTATGGATATATGGCAGGGTTCGATTATATACGTGCGGTATTGCACGGATCATGATCGGACGGATAATACTAGCAGGCTTTGGTTTAAGCCGGATCCTAGTATTGTACAGTGTAGATTTTGTCTCATTGCATTTGTATTCGGTCGCAATACAAATGCGGGTATGTATATACAGTCGCGGGGTTTTACTGTAATTTATTACCGGATCACTTTTTTGAAGTTGCCAGTTTGCATTCCGTTTCGGCCATTTTTCCTTTGTTCCTTCTTGGCTGAAATTCCTTTGATGGGAGGGGCTTATCTGCAAATGCGCAAATTAGCAAAGTGGAGGGTGTTTTTTGTGGTGGCACATGGTTGCTTCATGATGGTTCTAGCCTCTTTGACTTCTTTGTTTGTCATCATTACTTGCTTTATTGGATGGGATTTGAAAAGGAATTGGTGTGACATTCTTCATGATGATCACTCATTTTCTCTCTTGCATTATTGTTTTTCCCTCCTCTCATTATCATGGCCGGCCATTACTTGTGGAGCCCCATTGATGGGGTGAAAAATGATTCATCTCATTTTGGCACCTAAAACTCTTTAGTTCCTCTCAAAAGTTTTTTCCTCCACCTCCATCCAAATGGCAACTTCCATTAACCCCTTGAGACAAAGATTTCTACACTTAGTCTACAGCAATCTTGGACACGTCGGCTTGCCAACTTCGTGTCCGAGTTGCCTCGGTTCAGAGGTGGGAGCCCGTAAAAAGACTTCTCGATATGGTGCCCTTCTGACGAGGAGACCGGAGATCAGTGATGCCGCGAGGAGCTTAGGAAGGTGGCCGAAAACCGAAGGACACGGATCTCTTGGTATAGCTCTCTACCCTTTCTCCAGTTAGCTAGTAGTAGGTTAATGGTCCGATCCGGGTTTATAGTCCACGGTAGTGCCGGTTTCTAGTTTGAAAAAGTTTTTGTCTTCCGCATTTTGGCCTCGGAAAGACGGCCGGGGCACTACCGTAGGCTTACACAAAAAGTGTAATAGGTGTACGCTCTCCTAATCCTAGGAGCCCTCATAACCTGTGAGAAGGTAAAAGGAAAAGACAACTGAATAGTCCTATTCATTTTCTCCAGAACCGGAATCCATCCTCGAATCTGGAACAAGTTCCTTCGATTTCGTATGTAACTATACGATGGATTTATTCAATGGAAGTGGATGTTCGTAGTGATACGGGGTGTTCAGGAGAAATGCAAAGGGTAAAAGAAGGAGTGGCAATGATGTATGCATCTCAGACAATCCAAAATCCAGTGTTTTAAGAAATTTCGGTTAACTTGGTCACCGAGTCATAGTCTAGGGTCGAGACATGGTCGCTGTCAAAGAAAGAGAGAAAGAAACACTCTGCGTGCACTCTAACCTAGATCAGAATGGTTAATCACTTTTATCTAATCAGGATGTCTCCCAATGTATCCTCAAATTCTCCTCCAAACCTGAAAGAAGAATTAGTCGGGATCACCCGAGAAGTAAACCAACTCATCAGTGGGAATCGGGATCCAACTATCATCGCATGATAACGTGACGGAATCCACTCACGTTATCATACTCCAGAAGGTATGCGCATGCCTGGAAAGTTTCAGTTTCTTTAGAAACTCCCGATGTGATTTTTACCCCATGCTCTTATGACCTTGACGAAGGCCAACATATCATAACTCACTTGTCAAGTTCTACCCGTCATCATCCAGGTCAATTTGAACCCACCCGTATATACCCTTGACGAAGGTCAAAATAGTAGTACGACTGTCCCAAACCAACGCATCTATCTATGCTACAGAAAAGTAACAAATAGCTACCATACATTATGCCTTGACGAAGGCCAACATACATAGCATGAATACTATGTGCTACCCGTCTGAAATGACGGAGGGCTACGAATGGTTTTTGGCGAAAAACGTTTAAGGTAATGAACTTGATATCATTGAAGGAACCGGATAGCTTTTTATAACTATATAGTGGCGAAAAGCTTTGCTAAAGAGGTCACTCCCGGTGAAGGGATCTCGGCACTTTCCCCGTAGAATGAGGTGCAGGATATTCTAACTGAATACCACGATGCAAAGCAAAAAGTAATCGACTATTGTGAAGTTGCTACCCTGACGCAAACTTCTGTCCAAGGGGTCACTCCCGATGAAGGGATCTCGGCCCTTGCCTCGTCGAATGAGGTGCTGGATATTCATAACCGAATACCACTGTGCAAAACAAAAGAGAACGTCCTTGTAATAACATCTTTTTGAAAATTGTTCCAACAACATCGAATAGGTCTATTTTCCTTGCATTGATCTGAATCAATGCAGTCCCATCAATTAATCACACCACAAAAGAACGAAAATATAATCTACGTATATGCCATCCGCATTCGCCACTGGGTCCCATCATCACCCGTTAGGTTACTTAACTAACGACAGAGCGGGCACTGGACTAGCGCGGGTGTAAAACATATACAACATCTGCTAGTGTGTGTGTGTGTGTGTGTATCAATATATAATAATCGCTCCAGGCGTGATAAATACAACATCACAGAAAAGTAATAAGCATCACATAACAGTACAGATGATCTGGGAGCCCCGGGTTTCCTTTAAGCCGCAACTGAAACCCGACATTCCCCTGGTCGTGTGGATAGCCTGTGCAATGAAAACCTAGACCCCTACGAGTGCGGCAAGTTACCCGCCAAAACCTGAAGCGAGGCAGCCCCCTTCAGCAAAGTGAATGGATCACCCAGCACTTCACGGAATCCGGAAACTTGAGCACCCCTCCTTGCGTCAACCTGTACTCCCTACGAGTATGACGAATAGCCCGCCAATTCTAGAGTGAAGCTCCCTCCGTCTCAAAGCTATGAGATGCGGGCCCGTTTCCCTCCAGAACCCGGCTATCCGTGCACTCCACCGCGGGGTAATCCTAGTACAGAAAAGAAAATATGTACAATGGTGACATCGACCTCAACCCGGTCGTAGCCCAAAAGAATAATACACAAACAGGAAGTGATGACAGTCCACATGTCGGTGCTCGCCCCGCAATACCAAATGTACAAATGAAACTAAATTGTACTAACATTGCACCCAAGCTATCCACCATGACAAATCCGCAATAACACAGTACAACACAGAACATCAACGTGAATGTCACGCTTGCAAACCCGTCTAAAAGAGCTATAGCAATCAGACAAGATTTACCGCTCGAATGACATTCACGGTCGCAGATAGAAATATAATGCACTGTAAAATACACAACTAAAATTTCGATCGACTAAACTTTTCCAAATAGGCCCCAAATGCAAATCCAGCACTCAAACAAATCTGGGCCAAAACTATATATCACAAAAATCATATTTTCATGAACGAGAGCCCCAGAAAAATTTTGGGGTACTGTAGCCCAAAAAGCGCCGCAGAAGGGCCGCAAAATGCGACATTTTACTCCCTTTCCGCGGTGGAATTTAGGAGTTAGGTCCCCAAATTTTTTCTGTAGCGATAGTTTTGCCTGCACATAATTCTAAGATACCCAAAAAAATTTAGAATAACTTTGAAAATCGACAACAAGCACATGAACTTTGATTCGTGATTCGGAAAAATTTGTCAATCGAGATTTTAACCTTGTGCAAACTAGTTAGTAGGGTTAATGGGTTGGCTCTGATACCATGTAAGTCTACGGTAGCGCCCCGGCCATCAATCCGAGGCCAAACGCGGAACAAAAACCTTTTATGAAACTGGCGCTAACGCAGACTTTTACCCGGATCATACCATTAACACTAAACTAGCTAACTACAAGAAGTTATAATGGCTATACAGATCGATCCATGTCCTTCTGTCTTTAGACACCATGTTTATCCCCTCGCGGCATCTCAGATCTCGCTCGATCTTCGGTCTCCTCGTCGAAATGGCACCACGTCAAGGAACCTTTTACGGGCTCTCGCTTCTAACCGAAGCAACTCGAACATGAAGTTTGCTAGCCGACATGTCCAAGGTGAAGTAGAGAATATGTGTGATAACTTTGTCTCAAGACACCCATGGATTCTCACCTCATGAGAGGAATGGGTGGAGGTTGAAGAAGAAGCCATTAGAGGAGAATGTGAGCTCAAGAAAGAGAAGCAAGAGAAAGACTTGTGTGTTGTGTGTGATATTTGGAGAGAGAGATATATATATCAATAACAAAACCCCATTCCAAGCCATCACATGGCAGCCCTCTCTCTCCAACATATCCCCACCAATAATAATTAGCCCCAAAATCAATCCATGTAATATTTAATGGTCACCCAAACCAAGACCATGAGTCACCATGTGCATGTGACATGAAAAGATGCTTATTGACAAAACTTGCACTCATATTTTCCTCTATTAAACATTTAAACCAAAAGGTTTATAACAATAAAAAGATATGACATCAACTATAGTAAACTCGTGATGGATCACAACGATACCCCTCAGCTGTATATATATACCTGCATCCGCATTCCGACTGAATACGAATGCAATGAGATGAAAGCAATCCAACAAATCTAATACTAGGATCCGGCTTAAACCAAAGCCCACTAGTATGATCCGTCCGATCATGATCCGTGCACTAGTGCACGTATATGATCGAATCCTGCTATAAAACCATACGGCCTCTACAACGTTTCTCCCGAACTCGGGAAACTTTCTGTGGGGGAATCTAAAGACTCATCAATACGCTGGCAGTGGGTTTAACTACAAGCACGTCAGTGGCACTAGCTGTACGTAACAGCTGCCTATGTATTGAGTGAAAGGGAAGCTAACGAGCGAACTCATCTTGAAACCCTACTGAGCCTATATGTGACAATCTCCATACAGTCCGGTCCGTTCGTCTATGAGTATCGCATATCGGGCTTAGGGGGATGGTAAACATCATACCCCCAATAGCGGTATAAGTCATGTCGGAGTGTAGCCCAGAACACCGTGAGAAACTACTGGAATACCTACCAGTAAATCTCACTTGCCTTGGCCAAGGATTTTGTGTAATGGCTCTCCAGACACAGCGCAATATCAACCCCCAATACCGGGAGAGACGAATCTTGTCTAACCGCCACTTCCTCCAAGTGCTTCGGAACTGCACCCAACTACTACCTGTTTGCACAACACCTTTGAGCCGTGGTAGGGTAGCAATCAAAGAACAGTAGGAACACACTTGAGGTAATGTAGCAGTGTCAAGTCAACGGGCTAAGCTGTACTCATGTCACCTGGGAACTGCTCCTGACGATAGGTATAATACCAATCAGCAGTACCCTTGTGAGTCCGTCCGGTGTACTCATAACCCAATGAGCACCTGTATACTATCTTAGGTGAACCAACTGACACCAATGGCTTGTGAGACCAGCCACCGCCCCTTGTCGGGGTCTCGATCCGTATACGCTAGTCTACTATCAGAGTATCAATGCCCAGTCTCGAAACTCCCACGACTAGGGACACTTTAAGGACGTGCTTATAAACCACCCAACTCTCACGTATATGATCGCCATCATACTGCTGGTAGTCAAGCAAGAATCCTATGGGCTCTATCAACATGTAATAGTGATCTGTAGTGTCACCTAAAATATGTACATGATGATAAAGACAAACCAGATAGCATACTATCATCTCGAGTAAGACTGTTCTACCGGTACAGGTCCTCTCTCAATCATTGCAATCACGTGCCTGCGATCCAATAATTGACTTGAGGGCACTATAGCCAACAATGGTTTCGGCCAAGATGGGGAGAGGGGGGAGAGAGTGAGGTGGGAAAAGTAACAAGTCAACAAAAGTCCACACCTCAAAGTTTAACCCATACCTCTTTTCTTTATTGTTTTCTTTTTCATTTTCTTTTCTTTTCTTTCATAAATTGGAATGGGAAATGGGGTGTGGGGGCAGCCATGGGTTCGGCCAATTTTGGGGAGTAGGGTGTGTGTGTGAGAGAGTGAGGGAACACAAGAAAATAAACACCACACCTCAATTTCTAATTACTTTAATTTATTTTCATAAATTTAAGCCTTTTTCTTTTATATTTTCTAAAACCATCTTGACAATTTCTTTTCATTTCAAAAACAACATGTTACATTTTGGTTTAGTGTGTCATGATGCACAAAACTTGTATTAACCCATTCTAAATTGTTATTATCACTAATTAAATGTATTAGTGAAGGCTTAAAATATTATTTAAATAATTAATTACGGAAAATATTTTAGTAAACTAGCAATTTTATAAGTGACCTATTAAATACCAAATACTAACAATTACATAGCTAGAATAGATGTATTTAAGTCTATGTTGAAAAATAATTAGATCTTGGTTTTTACGAAAAACACCAGTTATTTTACCGATTATCCGAAATTTCACCTAAACGATTTTCAAAACGTTACATTTAACTACCGGCAGAGTGGGGGCTGGACTAGCACGGGTGCAAAACATAAGCAACGTTTATATATATATATATATATATATATATATATATATATATATATATAGCCATTCGTATAACGCAATAATAGGCATTCCAGATCACAGATGAACATATTGGATATACTAGGAATTCCGCATTTCGTTTAAACCTATAACGAAAGAAGGATTCAATGGTCATGATGAATAGACAAACCCCACCCCAGAACCCTATGGGTGCGGCAAACTACCCACAAAATTCCCGAAGTGTAGCAACCTCCCTCAGTAAAATGAGTAGGCCACTCGGCACTTCAAAGAACCCGGTAGTTTGTGCACCCCACCTTGGGTCTATCTTAGGAGCATAAAACAGTAAAAAAAATAATATACATCGGTGACTACAACCTCAACCCGGATGTGCACCGCAAAATAATATTACATCACTTTTACAAATTACATGAATGAAAGAAAAGAAAACACTCTTCTCACATCCCCCGGCTATTCATCCACGACGATCCAATAAAATTCATATACACAAACCATCAACATAGATCACAGATATATGCAACCCCCAACTAATCTACATATAGCAATTAGCGGAGGTTTACGAACACATATATCAAACACAGAAAACCCGATTAGCTAAAGTACTTAGAATTTCGATCGATATCCAAATTTGAATTTATCCCAAGTACAACACAGTACACAAGAAGATCTTGGCCAGAAACAAAATATCCCAAATATCAAAAATCACCAAAGCAGACAAACTGGAAAAATTTAGACTGAGTTGGGCTTGATTCGGCCGCGGAACGGTGGCAGAACGCTCTGTTCTGCCGTGGTTCCACGGCGGTCTCAGCGATTCATGAGTCCAAATTTCTTCAGTTGTCTTAGAAAACCCTGCACGTAATTTTAAGGCGTCAGAAAAGATTTTTGGGCCATTTTTTAAAAACGACAGAAACGTGGGTTTTCGGATGTAATTTTGGGATTTTTCAGCGATCGAATTTCTAAAGACTTTGCTAATTAGCTAGTTAAGGTTTTGTAGGCTCTGATACCACTGTAAGCCGATGTCGCGCACCCCGCGGTTGGCGGGGAGGCAGAATTTTCAAAAACGATGATGTTTGACTACGCAACACCGGCTAAAATTATAGGATCTATACTAAAGCCTTAACTAGCTAATCTATCTAAGAGGTTTAACTACTCCGTTAGAATGGTTATACCTCCAAGATCGAGTCCTTCGGGTCTTCTAGTGCTCCTCTCTAAGGCTTCTTGGTGATCGGATGACGAAAGCTCCATCGACCTCCTTACGTCAAAGATGATCCACCGTGAGAGAATGCGCTCCAAACTCCAACCTCGAAATGAGGTAACTAGGGGAGATGGTTCTCTAATCCAACTAGCCTAGGAGATGTAGAAAGTCTAATGGATTGTTTAGTCTCACTAAACCCTTGTCTCACAAACATATGAAGGTTAGGGTTTAATCTAGAGGAAGAAGAAGATGGAGAAACTCAAGAGAGTATGAGAGGAGAGCAAATCAAGAAAATAATACCAAGTCTAGAATCCATATGTGAGAGCAGAGAAATGGATAATATCTTCTACTCACTTATTGAACCATGGGAATAAATGTTGGCTATAGTGCCCTCAAGTCAATTATTGGATCGCAAACACGTGATTGTAATGATTGAGGGATGACCTATACCGGTAGAACAGTCTTACTCGAGATGATAGTATGCTATCCAGTTTGTCTTTATCATCGTGTACATGCTTCAGGTGACATTACAGTTCACTATTACATGTTGATAGAGCCCATAGGATTCTTGCTTGACTACCAGCAGTATGATGGCGATCATATACGTGAGAGTTGGGTAGTCTATAAGCACATCCTTAAAGTGTCCCTAGTCGTGGGAGTTTCGAGACTGGGCATCGATACTCTATGAGTAGACTAGTGTATACGGATCGAGACCTCGACGAGGGGCAGTCGCTGATCTCAAAAGTCATTGGTGTAAGTTGGTTCGCCTAAGATAGTATACATGTGCTCATTGGGTTATGAGTACACCGGACAGACTCGCAGGGGCACTGCTGATTGGTACTATACCTATCGTCAGGAGCAGTTCCTAGGTGTCACGACCCGAAATAGCACGTGACTGACACTTGAATCATGTGAAGTCTATAGGACCCCACCTAATTCAAGTAAGCTAAAAGCCTAGAAATCTAAACCATTTAAAAGCGAAGTGAAAGGAAACTTGTTTAAAAGTTACATATAAATCCCTTTGAAAGTCGTAGTAAGCCTTTTAAAAACCTCAAGTCCTTTACAAAAATTTTGGCAGAGTTTCCTTTGTAAATACTGGCCCCAAACGAGTACAAACATGCATAATATAAAGGCATCCCCAGGCAGGAGCTAGCTCTTCACCAATTGGCGGATACAACCACGTAATGCAATATAATATACAACACCGAAGGGCGAGGATCAAGACTCAGAAAGAAAACCAGAGGAAAACCATAAAAATACAGCGCGCGACTCTAAGGTCGAAAGAATATACAACTGTTCTTCTAAATCTATGAAATAATACAAGTCTGGTTGATGGAGTTTTCTAGATACAACAGAATGTAAATAAGGTACAATGGTGGTCACGATACAAGTGAACCCACCTACCAAAGCAATCATCCGGAAGGAAGCAGTGTGCCAGCAAGCCGCAACGAAACCTGTACGGTAAAACTTGCAAGAAACTGTAGCACAACGGGGGTGAGTTGCCAACTCGTGAGTAGAAAACATCACCGAGAAGAAATCGCATGTATGACTCTATCCTAGATCATACAATAATAATATCCGCGAAATAATATAGCCTGAAGCATACAATAATGGCAAGGGTAAACATCTATACATAAGTGTAATACCAAGTGCTCGTGTCAGTGCCTCAGGTAACAACATATCATATATATGATATATGAATGCATGAAAACAGAATACATCTAAATGATAAAACTGTTTTTTATCCCAGTGAGATTTCTGAATAAAATCGAATTATCATCAATGAAATCAACAGAGAAATCCATGTCAAGTATCGACACAAAACATATATCCTAATATATCAATATCTCAGGCTCCGGCAATCCGGACTGGCCCATATAATCCATCTCTATATCTCGGGCTCCGGCTATCCGGAATAGCCCATATCATCAAATCTCAAGACTACGTCGGTATCCTTCGGATATTCGCCGCGTCACAATAACCGGTCGGTAGTGCTCCCCTGCCGGGCTCAACGCCATCATCTGCGACCATATTGCCCCGGGGTAACGCACCGGGTCCACCATGCACCCACAGAAGGTTCCTCCTCCTCCTCGAATCAGGTGTATGATACCGCTCAAGAGCCGAGAAAGTTCATGGTGGACATATCTCATATCATATAACAAGAAAACCGTAATTTCTATTTTTAGAAATGATAATCAGTTTATAAAATCCTTGCGGTTTCTCCAAATTCAGAAATCTCATGGAAATCCGAAATCTTAAAATCACGATGTCAATAAACAGTGAATACTGGCATAAAGCCCCATAATATTGCATGACAAATGAATATATATGCATGGGTATCTAAAGACAGAATACAATATCTAAACCAGCAAAGTAATGATATATTAGAACTATCAGCTAGCAAGTTATGTCAATGAAATAATATTCTCTAAAGTCTACGTGACATGGCAATTACCGATGATGATGTGTGTTATCCGGCAAGCAAGTGTACGTGGAGCATACGCATCATCGGTAATGGTGCTGGTGTCCTGACAGCATGGGTTCATAATAACTAATGAAAACACATTTAAGCATGCAATGCGATGCGAAGGGCAAGACTACATGGAAATTGAAAAGTAAACGCAACATGTAAGAATCAACATTTCTAAGTACGAGTCATACAATTTTGGCTTTTGAAATAGCACGAATCATGATTTTTAGAATATAGGGCCTGTCTTTAAAATACCCACGATTCGTCAGTTTTGAAAATAAGTATGACTCGAGCCCAGTCTAACATCTACCTGATAAACTACAAGACTAAATTAAGAGACTAACCGAAAGGGTAAGGAAATCAACCTAAGTCTGAGTCGATATATATATCTAGTAGTCGGTGATCCTGCCTCAATAGCATCATGTACGATAAAATATATAATATGACATCCTCGAGTCGAGAGTGTGGATCAATCATCATATTTATACATCGTACGGTAAAATCCATCGTACGACATCCCAAATCAGGGTACGGGTCAATATCACATATACATCATTATTCAACTGGTATCTTTATCATCATATCATGAACTAAGGGTATTGATCTAAAGTCTAGTATATTCCGATACCATCAACATATATATCCGGGTGTGTATGTGTCACGACCCAAAGTTCGGCCCATGACCGGCACTTAACCACGTAACGTCTACAGGCGTAACGCGACTAAGTAAGCCGAAACCCAGAAATTAAAACCATTAAAAGTAGTGAGTGTTGAAAACATTGGTTTAAAACATTTAGAAAACTCGAGTAAAAATCTTTAAAGTTTAAGTTATTTCTTAAAAATTTCGGCAGCATCTCCTTTGTAAAAACTAGCCCCGAAACCGGGTACAAGACATGATATAAGTAAAAATGACATATAATAAGAATGAAGCATCCCCAAACGGGAGCAATCACGCCCAACGGCGGAAATAATCACCACAAGAATAATATACGACGCCGTAGCGAAGAAATGAGCAATATAAGTGAAAAACATCATAAAAGATAAAACTGCATAAATAAAGTCGGCTCACACGAGCTCGACACCAGAGTACAAAATAATATACAACATTGTCCTCACAACTGGTCCCTAAGTCAATACATGAAATAGTAGATGGAGAGTACTAGATACAATAGAGTGTACAAATGGAAAATAAACGGATACCGCAAAAACCCACCTATAAGCAAAAGGCTCACACGCCAACTGCAGTGGTATCCGTAGCAAAAGATACAAGAAAGTAGCCCTGCTGCAACTACTCTGAGGGTCGACTTGCAAACACTGTGGCACAACGGGGGTGAGTTGCCAACTCGTGAATAGTAGATAACATATAAAGGTAATCGCGAGTATGCACGTACTGCGATACTCTAACAGGTACAATCAGATAACATATATATGATGAGCTGGGTTCGCAATAATCATGCATAACAAGTGCAATCTAATAACATCTATATGATGAGCTGGGTACGCAATATCATGCAAAGTACTCTATCAGGTACTACGACTATATGATGCAATGCATAACAGTGAATGCTGAGCATGGGATAAAATATCATCTACACGGACCATCAACGTGGAAAACCTCGGTGTCTACCAAAAACACCCTAAAATCCCGATAACTCAGGCGCCGTCACTCTATACGGCCCTCGATCCTGTAAATCTTAAAGAAGCGGGGTGCTGAACATCGGCACCCAAAAACATCATGAAATACTCGTGTCCAGCAGCGACACGCAAATCCTCATCTATCGGGCTCCGTTAGTCCGGATCGGCCCACGGGCTCCATCTGCGGAATCGGCCCTCGGCCCCGGCAGTACGGGTCGGCCCATATCCGTCCATCGACTCTGGTCAGTATCCTCCGGATAACCGCCAGGTCCAACCAATCACCGGTAGGTAGTAGTCCCTCTGCCAGGCTCACCGTCTGTATACACAGCATCCCTTTCTTGCCCCGGGGTACCATACTGGGTCCACCATGTACACGCAATTGGCCTCATCCAGCTTCTCGATTCGGGTTCACATGTCACACGTCTCAGAACCGAGAAAACGCATGGTGGACGCACTGAAATATCATATCAAGAGAAACCGGGTTTTCAAAATAGTGCACATTTTCTTAAAATAATACCACGGTTCTCAAATCCAGAAATCACATGAATCCAAATGTCAAGGCGTAAATCCATGCAATGTGACGTATGCCACTAAGAGTAAAAAGGGAAAACCGCTCTTTTAAATGGATCCAGTTTTTGAAAATATCTCATGCGGTCCCCATTTTCTATAAATCAAGGCCAGTATCATCCATGTATGTGAAATGTGTATGTATATAGGTATGGATGTGCAAGTGGATATATACGCATGTATGAGTGTATCAATGTATATGTGCACCAATGTGGATGTACAATGTGTATGTGCGCAATATGGATATATTAAGGTATGTGTGCATCAATATGGATATACAGTGTGTATGTGCGCAATATGGATATATCAATGTATGTGCACCAATGCGGATATACAATGTGTACGTGCGCAATATGGATATATCAAGGTATGTGTGCACCAATATGGATATACAATGTGTATGTGCGCAATATGGATATATCAATGTATGTGTGCACCAAAATGATGTATGGTTCGTAGCTATCCTATAGTGCGAGTGTCATGACAATCACTAACGGTGTGAATGTAACATACAAATAGTGCTCGTGCAGCTTGAAGCGTTAGTGACAGTGCGGTGTTACATAACTACTATTTCTATATGCAACAAAAGATGGGTACGCTACAATAGTACGTATGCACAAGCAATATACATATAAATATATATATATATATATATATGTGACTACAATATCCTATCAAGCCGTTAAGGTGATAAATCTACTCACCGTGGTCTCGTATTAGGTGTAGCCGACTACTTGCTTCCCCTTCTTTGCGGCGTCCGACGTACCCGCCTGCGAACCTAGAAATTACACAAAGAATACACATAATCTAAAATCCTGCAAAAACGCGATAGTAAAACCAAACGAGAAACTCGCATCGCGAACTAAACGCGTGTGTATACGTAACATGTGTGCATACGCCAAAAACCAACGCGACACGCTGTGACACATAGCGCACCAACTCAACTCGTATCGTACGTGTCGCGCAAGTCCCGCTATGCTAAATATAGGTAACAGGTCCCAGATTTAATCTGGAGCAGAAACAAGAAAATCAAACAAGACCAAACCCCTCACAATACCTACAGACAACTACCTGAAAAAATCCAACACAAACCCACAAAATTGGGCCGGCCACCATAGGCATGATATCGGCCAAAAAGGGGTGAAAAGGCTCCAGGTTTCTACACTGTATTCCTAACACAATGTATAGCCTAATGTATATGTTTGCTTACCAAAATTACTACCCTAGATACAGCAGATTCTATGTATCATAAAGTTTAGTTTAAAACCGTTTTAAAACACTTAGTTTGCAACAAAAGGGTGCACAAGTGATATTAGGTGAAATTACAGGAATCAAGTGATACCAACAGCACAAATCAGAGCTAATCTAACATTAACCACTTTGACTTACCCTATTCTCCAACTAAACCATCAATAACATCGACAAGGTCCATAACACACTAAAAACTAACCAAACTCCCCCAGATTTCTCCAACAGCAAAAACCCAAAACCCAAATAATGGCAAACACAGAAAAATCCCCACAAACACCACTAGCCAAAACACCAACACCCATCTCTTCAGGGGGGCCGGCGACGCCGGAATCATAGGGATGGTCGGCGGAATTTTGGGAAGGGGATGGGCTCGAAATTCAACACAACACTCTATAAGGTCTGCACACTATTCTGAACATGTTTGCTAAGCTAGAAAATAAACATGGTTGCAGCAGATCTCATATATCCTACAACTTGCCTCAAAATCGTATTTTAAAAGTTCAAATTTTGCGACTTTAAGGTGATTTAGCAAACTATAGTGATACCACTGGGTTTAAACAGCAATACTAACACTTAATTAGGTTCATTAAGCTATAATAACCCTAACTTAGCTTAAACCCCACTTAAATCACAAAACTAGCACTAAAACCACATTAATCACTAACCGAAGCTAAAATAACCACATGCAAGCAAAGAAAGGAGTTGAGTTTAAGAAATTATACCCCACTTGATCCTAGGATGCAGGAAGAAGGAGGAGAAGAAGAGGAGGAGGAGGTTCTGTTGTTGCTGCTGCTACTGAGCTGCTGTTGTTGCTGCTATTTTTGTTCCTGCTGCTGCCTTGCTGCTGTTGTTGTTGCTGGCTGCTGCTGCTGTTACTTCTGCTGCTGCTGCAGCTGTGTGTGTGTGTACAAGTGAGAGGGAGAGAGAGAAGTGAGAAAGAGAAATGAGAGAAAAAATAATTGTTTGAAAACAAAAGAGATGAGAGTCAACCCCTCTCTCTCCTCATTAATTGTCAAGCATGGCTCATGCCATCATGCTCTCTCTCTCTCTCTCTCTCTTTCTCTCTCTCCAAGTCAACTCCCAAAACACCACAATTTAAAAAAAAACTAATACACTTACTAAATCCAAATTAACTTAATAAAATGGGTTAGTCCACCATGGTTGTCTAAACATGGTTTAACCCTAGTTTACATGCACATGTGTGTGCAAGCCTAATTAAATTCTAATAAAATATTCATAATTTTTGATAAAATATTTGAAAATCGTTTTGGTAAACTTTTTACTAAAAACCACACATTAAAGTATAATTAGCCACTAATCACATTCTAAGGTGTTACAGTATGAAAACACATCACCCAACGATCCGCTATAATTTCATGTCGTGTCTCATCACACGACCCAAATCACATCACCGATCTCATGGCACCATGCCGAATCACATCAACTCATCTCCAAGTATCATAAAATATCCTCATCATCCGTGTATACGTATATGTGTGTGTATGTGTGTGTCTATATATATATATACACGTACTAACGCAAACCACATATATATACATATAAACATATACATCCAAACATATCCCGTGTGTGCATGTGTGTGTGTGCACCTATACTCTAGGGTTTCCGACTAAGAACTATACAATAAGCACTATCTTGATAATCATTTAGTCTCACAATACACACACACACACACACACACACACATAGCGTATTCGTATACTACACTACGAAACTGCGGGGTGCAATACGCCATCCACCCGACTTCCTCCGTAGATATATATCTACTCACCTTGATCTTTTCTTGCCGAAGTCGATAACGCCACACTCATCCTTGTTACTCCAAGTCCACATGAGAGTACCTACATACATACACACATTGCATCGTAAACAGAAATCGCGCACGAAAACCAAAACGGCACACGAAACACACATAGGTTAGAACCTATGGTCTACGCATGCAAGAATAACCAAACAACTCCCGATAGCGACGTACAAACGTCAAGTGATCGAGACAAAACACAAACACCCAAGTTCAAATCATTAGAAGTCACAAAACCCAAACAGCAACTCAAGAAAACACCTCCAGATTTTGTTTCAGGTGAAATTAGCCAATTCTGCATATGAGGTATGTCTAATTTGCCTAAAATAGAGCCATGGACCAAGCACAAGGTGATTCCATCATACCAAGGCCGCAATTTGCGGCCAAAATGAGATAATTTGCGGCCATGGTAAGGAGATGGGGCCTCGGGTGTTGGGGATAGCTTCTAGGGTGTCTGCATACCTCTCAGTAATTGCTAAACATTTTTCAGGTCTCCCGAGTCATAGCAAATCTCTATAACACATCATAAATACCACAACTTCCGATATTGGGAAAGTTTAAGTTCATATTTTGGTGTTTTGTCTCAGTTTTTGTCCTGAATTCTAACACTAGAGGGGTTGTATGGCCTCTACTAATCTCAATTTACACTTCACAACTCATAAAATCCCCTAACCCCTTCTTGGAATTTTCAAACCTCACAAAACCTTACTTAAACACTTCTAAACTAACATAGAAGTTAAAGAAAATGAATTACTATACTAATGGTGAAGGAAATACCTCATTTGGCAACTCAAGAATTTTCTTGAGTTGCCCAAAGTGCTCAAAATCCAAACTTTCTTGATCCACCATGCTTGTAGTGAGCTTGTGCATGATTTTTATTAAGGGGATATGATGTTTTGGTGTGAAAATGGTGTTGTGGTGAGGAGGTGGAGGAGGGGGAAGAAGAGGACAGCCATGGAGATGAGGGAGAAGAAAATGATGAAGAATGAAGGAAAAAACAAATGAGCCATGGTCAAGTTGACCCCTCACCCTCTCTCTCTCTTTTGCCCATGCTTCCTTGTCTTCCCATGCCACATTTTTTTTAATCGTTTTTCCCTTTTTATTTTCTTTTCTTTAACAAAATTCAAAAACCATACATAAAGGAAAAATGGAGAATTAAAGCCATGGAAGAATAAAATGTAACAAGTGTTAGCAATATGACATGGTGCATGTCATATACATAATCACGCTTAATGCATAATTAGTGATTATTAATTAGGATTAGAAATAAACCAGTATATAATTAATTTTATAAAATTTATAAAATGTCTAAATCATATAACATTCTTTCAAAATCAACAATTTACATAAATTTCCAAATATTTCCCAATTTATCGGTATTTAATCATACCATATCATTAAAACTAATTTCCACACATTAAAATACTCATAATATTTATTATTTGAATTATTTAAATTCCCAAAAATATTATTTTATTTTTTCTGAAATGTTACAGTCTTCTCTCCTTAAATAAATTCGGTCACCGAATTTAAATTTAAACCCCTCCAATACTAAAACATTTCAGTAAAATGATCAAGTCATTGGGGCTTCGAAATCAACAATACTCAAAACACCTCTCAGCGCAATGCATGCGCATGAAGAATAAGTATATAACTCAAAATTAAAACTCCGTCAAGCATCCTGCAATTATCGGAGTTATGGTGAAGACACCAATGTCAAAGTCCAATACGAAAACCAACATGATATACACCAAAACTATAACATGTACATAGTACGCATCGTTGTAAACTCGTCAAAACATCAGAAAGAAATGCATGCCAAACCTTTTTCAAATCGCTGTACGATGCGCGTATCACGGCACAAGTAGCGGACGTTTAGTGTTAGAAAATAACCATATATATATATATATTCTTTATTTAACATATACGTCTCGCCGTTTGGAAAATAATTTAGAAGTGTTTCCCTTATGAATTGTTTCATCTCATCACAGGCACGTAGGTAAATACTGAGACTATAGCTCCCTTTTTTGGAAATACCTTCGATAACTATCGATGCATGCAAAAATATATTCAGGTATTGTCCTCTGACTAGTCCTGCTCAGTCACTATACCAAATGGTAAATATCATAAAAACATACTGGTAAAAGGAAATCAATCCTAAAATGTATATAAGAATGTCGCGTGCGTCTAGTGCACACAGAAATCGAAATCAATGAATGTGCCGTACATGTGCACAGAAACCAAATCTAAGTGCAACGGGTGTGCACGAAAACACCTGTCAAGGGCAATGAGTGTGCCTGACAGCAATATCTAGTGCTTCTGATATGCACGAAGAATCCCGATTTAGTGCATCTGGTGTGCACCAAAATCGCATCATGCGTGCCAAGTATGCGCAAGAATCCAAATCAAGTGCACAAAGTGCACGAAAACAAATATCGAGTATCACAATCGAAATCGACGGTATACAACACATCTCAATCCAAATCAGGTATACCGTGCTATATATCTCACAACCACGTGCATCAGCGTGTACAAAATCGAATCAATGTACTAAAAGTACATGAAAACTACACCGAAAGCATAAGTCAAATCACATACATACCATAGGCATGAAATCAACATCAAACATCTCGAACGACATCAAATCGAGGTCGAGTGCAACTGTGGTGCATAAAAACTCAATCATGCAAATAAATCGCCCAAAATACCGAAATCCAAAATAACGGACACGTGATATTCGAATCACCAAATCGCAAATCGTAAACGCTGTCGTCGATATGTCCTTCCTTCAAAGTCGAGAAGGTGTTGGTGCATCCAAAGCTAGCGGAGCAAGATATCTACTTGCCTCCTTTTCATGGTGTGGCGCCTCGTGCCCTTAGGCTCTCGTCTCTCACTGCGAATTGCTAGTTACATAGCACCTCGGCTCAACGGCCCAATGTGGAACGATGACGGAAACCGTTCCATTCTGGCACATCCTCTAAAGATCTCTGGTCAACTATCATGTTCATTCATAACATGTCTCGTCAATGATGCCGAACTCTGGCCTACTGGGTGTGTGTAATACGACTGACCCTGGGTCCAAGTCTTCTTGTTTAGTATTTCCAGAAAGATCTTGTCGGGGTCTCTCCCAATCTCGTTTCTGCCGAACTATCCGGAAGTTATCATCCTTTACTAAATCTATTTCTTGTTCCGGAACGGCTGCATACTCATCACGACTCCTTCTGGAAGATATATCCATATTCAACGCCTCTGCATCCGTATCACATCTCTGATGTCAACGGAGTGGAACATCATCTCATCAAAATCTCGTACGAACCGCTTACTCCACTTTTCTCTAATGTCGACTGATTCGGACTCGTCTCTTCATAGCTGTATAGACAGCACTACAACGGCTATACTCATACCTAGAGTCTCCCAAGTAATGTATCCCATCACATGATATCCGGATGACGTCGAACTTTTCGATTGATTCTTCAAAGTCCCATAATTTCCCGAGAGCTCAACACTCGTGCACAGTTTAAGAATATCTAGTACATGCTACAGTACCTATGGACCAGCCGTAAAAGGGCAAACCCAAGCCTCACTAAAGGCACCACGGAACTGCCGTAAACCCTAAGGTTCCAAAGCGTTCCCATGGTCATCATGTCGAGTTAGGGTTTCATTCTTCTAGAGGGTTCACCGAATTACTTGCATGCTTTTCCGAATACCTTAAACTTGGAAAATGGGTTTCTGACATTCGTTCGCTTTCTATCGACTCTCAATGTACCTGCGTAAAGTCTTCTCAAGCTGGAATCAATCAATCTGATGACCTCGCATCGGGGTGTGCAACGAACCACATGTCCTAGTCACTCATCCTTG
Source organism: Agapanthus africanus (assembly GCA_030015575.1). Taxonomy (NCBI): domain Eukaryota; kingdom Viridiplantae; phylum Streptophyta; class Magnoliopsida; order Asparagales; family Amaryllidaceae; genus Agapanthus; species Agapanthus africanus. The sequence continues at coordinate 114,509,034 of CM057347.1, forward strand.
GGTGACTTGCGATCTTTTATCATATCTCTAAGTATAAACTCGTGCTGCAATAGCTTCAAACATCTGGGTCGATATCTTGTCAGTCGCAGCAACATTTGGCTCATTCATCCGCATGCTAAACAATGCCTTAATCATCAAGAATGAACGGTGCATTGACGGTCATCACATTCTAGCCGACCTCTAGCAGTGGCCCAATCCTCTAGTGCTAATCTGTACGTTCGAGAAATTTCAGTAAAATCAATCCATCAAAAGCTTATAGCGTGAAAAACACAATAAAACGACACATATATGCAATCGTGTGTCACCGGAATTTCGCCCTGGTCAGTCCCTGTCCAAGACGAGCTCATGCTGACCGCAACTCTAGCCGCGGCTCTCTCTGCCTATGCTATCGTGGTAACAAAACCACCAACCGATATTGATGAGGTTAAATCAATGAACGAATAGAATACTGTGCAAAGGAATGTACATCCTAAGGCTTCTTAAACGGAGTAGCGTATCGTAAGTATGCCGCGGAACATACATACAGTACGTCACTCTACTTAAGTCACCTACTCCATCAACCAAGGTCAACCTACACGACGAAAGTTTGGGACTAATACCCCCTCGACCAAGTCTAAGTTCCGTAAGGTGAAGCCTAGGTTCCGAATATAAATATACGCCCTAGATTCCGCATAGTCAAATATAGACTCAAACCAAGGTTAAACCTAGCGCTCCGATACCAACTTTGTCACGACCCGAAATAGCACGTGACTGGCACTTGAATCATGTGAAGTCTATAGGACCCCACCTAATTCAAGTAAGCCAAAAGCCCAGAAATCTAAACCATTTAAAAGAGAAGTGAAAGAAAACTTGTTTAAAAGTTACATATAAATCCCTTTGAAAGTTGTAGTAAGACTTTTATAAACCTCAAGTCCTTTCCAAAAATTTCGGCAGAGTTTTCTTTGTAAATACTGGCCCCAAACGGGTACAAACATGCATAATATAAAGGCATCCCCAAGTGGGAGCTAGCTCTTCGCCAATTGGCGGACACAACCACGCAATGCAATATAATATATAACGCTGAAAGGCGAGGATCAAAACTCAGAAAGAAAACCAGAGGAAAACCATAATAATACAGCGCGTGACTCTAAGGTCGAAAGAATATACAACTGGTCTTTTAAATCTATGAAATAATACAAGTCTGGTAGATGGAGTTTTCTAGATACAACAGAATGTAAATAAGGTACAATGGTGGTCACGATGCAAGTGAACCCACCTACCAAAGCAATCACTCGGAAAGAAGCAGTGTGCCAGCAAGACGCAACGAAACCTGTACGGTAAAACCTGCAAAAAACTGCGGCACAACGGGGGTGAGTTGCCAACTCGTGAGTAGAAAATATCACCGAGAACAAATCGCATGTATGACTCTATCCTAGATCATACAATAATAATATCCCCGAAATAATATAGCCTGAAGCATACAATAATGGCATGGGTAAACATCTATACATAAGTGTAATACCAAGTGCTCGTGTCAGTGCCTCAGGCAACAACATATCATATATATTATGTATGAATGCATGAAAACAGAATACATCTAAATGAGAAAACTATTTTCTTATCTCAGTGAGATTTCTATAAAAAATCGAAGTATCATAAATGAAATCAACAGAGAAATCCGTGTAAAGCATCGACACAAAACATATATCCCAATATCTCAATACCTCGGGCACCGGCAATCCGGACTGGCCCGTATAATCAATCTCTGTATCTCGGGCTCCGTCTATCCGAACTGGCCCATATCATCAAATCTCAAGACTACGTCGGTATCCTCCGGATATCCGCCGTGTCACAATAACCGGTCGGTGGTGCTCCCCTACCGGGCTCAACGCCATCATCTGCGACCATCTTGCCCTAGGGTACCGCACTGGGTCTACCATGCACCCGCAGACGGTTCCACCTCCTCCTCGAATCAGGTGTATGATACCGCTCAAGAGCCGAGAAAATTCTTGGTGGATATATCTCATATCATATCATGAGAAAACCGCAATTTCTATTTTTAGAAATGATAGTAAGTTTATAAAATCCTTGCGGTTTCTCTAAATCCAAAAATCTCATGGAAATCTGAAATCTCAAAATCATAATGTCAATAAACAGTGAATACTGGCATAAAACCCCATAATATTGCATGACAAATGAATATATATATGCATGGGTATCTAAATACAGAATACAATATCTAAACCAGCACAGTAATGATATATTAGAACTATCTGCTGTAGGGTTCCTAGGCACACTAGTGAGGTCTCCCAAGCCATCAACCATGGTAATTTCAAAAATTATGGTGCCTACAAACCCTAAACTACGGATCGATAACTAGATGTCTAGGCGAAAAGAACTAGTTAACAAATTAACTAATGAGAATACGGAAATACAACCTTTGTAGATCCGGTCCTCCACCTCCACGGCTCCGCAACGAGGTCGTCTCCGCTGTCCAAATCAAATCCGGGCTCTAGAGTTGGCTTCGTCGGAGAATGGGCAAGCTAGATCGTCGATGTCCATGCCGAAGATGATCTACGTCGAAGCATCGCAAGATCAAGCTCTCACTTCACCAAGTCATGAAACTTGTGAAGGAAACACACTCTACTACTTGGCAAGAGGTAGAGGATGAAGAAATAGGAGGTGGGTTAACTTTAGATTTGGATTTTGCTCACTAGAACACAAGTTGCCATGAATGGCATCAAGGTTGCTCACTTGAAGAAGAAGAAGAAGATGAGCATAGAATTATGATAAGTCTTTTTTTTAATCAAAAAGAAAATCCAATACTTATCATAACTAACTAGGGTTAGGTGTAGAGAATTAACCATGGTGATTAGAGTGGGTTAGGGTTAAGCAAAATGACAAGAATGGTGGCATAAAGTCAAATGTTCATGAAGCATCCAATAAGAAACAAAAATGGCCTCCATTCTTATCATAACTCATAACCTTTTTCATTTAAATTAATAAATGAATAAATAAAATGATAAAGCAAACCCTAATCATCTCTTAACCATTGTTTAATTCTTCACACTTAACCTCAAGAGCATGCATCATCAAACATGATACATAGATGTGTACTAAAGTATATCACATATACTTTGTGCACAAACCAAGTGAGAAAATCCGTTTAAAGTGAACCAATACTAGTTAGTGCAAAGTAATATATCAAATATATAATTATGCATTAAATCATTAAATCAACACTTGATTCAATGATCCGGTCATGTCGCACACAACCGACTAGTATACAATGTATCGGCTTATCGGATCAACGCTTGAATCGATAACTAGGTTATATCGCATACAACCATTCGATACATTCATCGCAAGAATGAAATACGGTATCACATACACGCATTATTCTCGGTCCCGCACATATCTCATATGCGCTCCTATTTCGTTTTGCTTGAGCCAGGAAACCTCTATGTAGGACTCTAAAGACTCGTCAATACGCCGGCAGCGGATGATGATCATATCAAACATCCACAAGCCGCAAGCGGTCTGCTAAACGTAACGGCCATCCGGGTATTGAGCGATCTGAAGATCGACGAGCAAGCCCGCTCACACTCCAGTGAATCCGACCAGTAACACTACCGTACAGTCCGGTCTGATCGTCTGATATGTCGCATATCCCGCCTAGGGGTGGTAAACGTCAGACCCCAATAGCTCGATAAGTCGTGTCGATATGAGGTCTATAACACTTCGAGAAACTACTGGTAACACTTACCAGTAAATCTCAGCAACCCTGGCCAGGGATTTCCTGTCATAGCCAATCGAACACAGCGCAACATCAACCCCCTATACCGGGAGAGACGAATCCCCTCCTATCGCTCATTGCCTCCATGTGACTCGGGACTGTACCCAAAAACCACCGTTTTGCACGCCCTCTTGGACGTGGTAAGATGGAAATCAAAGCACAGTGGGAACCACACAAGACTCTATGACGATCTCGGGTCAACAGACTACTCTGTACCAGTGTCACCAGAGAACTGCCATCTGACGTGAGGTATAATACCATCTGGGAGTTCTCGGCGAGTCCGTCCAGTGTACCCAGTCTCTACTGAGCACCCGTATATCATCTCTGATGTCAAACACCAATGGATATGGGATCATCCATCGCCCATCTGTATGGGTCGAGAAGGTATACGCTAGTCTACTCTGGTATATCGATGCCCCGTCTCGATACACCCTCGACTAGGGACTTTGAAGGATGTACTTATGGACTACCATGTCCCCACTAGTATGATCAGCATCATAGTCCAGGTAGTCAAGTACAGATCCTAAGGGCTTTACCAACATGTAACAGAGAGACAATCAGTATACACGTTAAGGTAAAGATCAACCAGATAGCATACTATCATGTCGAGCAAGAAAGTCCTCCCTATATATGTCCCAGCATCCACTACAATATACATCCTATGTACAGTAATGGCCTCTAGGGCATACATATAACTAACAATCTCCCACTTGCACTAGGGCCATCTGTAGCAGTGGTTTGAAGTATCTCATACTCAACCATCCCATAAAAGTCTCTCTCTGGGAACAGGCCTTTGTGAGTGGATCCGCTGTGTTGTCCTCTGAATCTTCTCTCCAAACCTCGATCACCCTGGAGATCAACCATCTCCATGATCAAGTGATACTGCCTTAGAATATGTCTGGATCACTGATGGGACCGGCGTTCCTTGGCATAAGCCACAACTCCATTGTCTCACAATGGTAGGAACATAGTTCATCTCATGAACCAATATACACCCAAACAGCCTCTTTGGTAGCATCTTAAGTAGCGATGTATCCTGCCTTTATCGTCTAGTATATCACGGTATCTAGCTTGGAACTCTTCCAACATACCGTCCCTTTACTGAGGGTAAAGACAATGCCTGTGACTGACACTCAGTCGTCTTTATCACCCTGGAACCCTTCCAGTGATTCTCCCCAGGATCGGTTGATACCGTCTCACTACAACTAGTGAGAGTCCTAACATCCAATTAGATCTATCTCATAGATCCAAAATCCAGGATTTAGTAGGTATCACTTTAATCCTATATGGAGAATTATGGTGATAAGCGGAGATTGACAGAGCGTAGCATAGGAAACTCCTTTCCTATCAAGAGTATGTTATCCACGTACTCTACGAAGATCGTCACCATACTCCCTACTACCTTTTTGTATATACAAGGTTCATCTATCATTTTGATGATGTCAAACTCTTTGACCGCTTCATCAAAACAGATGTTCCAACTCCGCGATGCCTGCTTTATCCTATAAAGCATCTTGCACACGTTTCCGCTGCTCCCACTGTCTACGAAGCCCTCTGGCTGTGTACTTATAGACGCTCTCTTCTAAATCATCATTTAGAAAAGCAGTCAAGACACCCAACCACCAGATATCGCAGTCATGGTATGTAGCCGTGGTAAGTAGGATCTGGATGGACTTAAGCATAGTCACTTGAAAAGGTTTCATCATAATCCACGCCTGGTCGATGACGAAAAGCTTTATCAAGTCTAGCTTTGAAAGTCTCAACTTTTCCATCTACACCAAGTAATCTTCTCAAGATATACTTGCTCCTGATGGGGATTTAACCCTTCAGATATTGCAACTAAAGTCCATACTTTGTTGGTGTATAAGGATTCCATCTCAGATCACTAAGCATCCAGCCATTCTTACAGAGTCTTACTCCTGATGGCCAGCTCGAAACTAGTTGGGTCATCATCTCATGATGCAATCCTCGCTCCCACTGTCATAGAGAAACCGAAGTATCTCTCAGGTGGGTGAGGAACCCTACTAGATCGGCAGAGAGGCTGAGGTTCGTTGGAAACTATTGAATCCTTTGGTTCCATCAAATCATCTTGTGTAGTTTGCATAGCTGGAACCTTTCCAGTTCTACATAACTAACCTTGCCTCGAGCTTGTCCGGATTTTGCTTTTAGACATAGGCCGGACAACCCCAAATCTTAACTAACTTAAGATATGAGCTCTTCCCTTTCCATATCTCATATGAAGTGGTAGGCACTGATTTGATTCAAACCCTATTCAATAGGTATGCAGCTTCTCAAGTGCATAACTCCCAAAAGGAAATAGGTAACTCAGTATTACTCATCATAGAGCACACCTTATCACATAGGGTGTAATTGCTCCGTCCCGATATACCATCGTGCTATGGTGTATACGGAGGAGTAATGCTGAGAGAGAATCTCATTCTCCTTTAGAATAATCCAGGATTTCCGTGCTCAAGTATTCTCCTCCCTGATCTCATTATAGGACATAATACTTCTACCCGTATTTTGGTTCTCTACTTCTAACTTATATTCTGTGAATATCTCAAAAGGTTCGGACTCATGTTTCAATGGGAACATATGACTGAATCTTGAGAGATTATCAGAGAATATAAAGAAGTATAAAGAATCAGTCCTGGCATTTGTAGACTGGGGACCTACATACATCAACATGTATCATCCCAAGAGTTTACCAACTCTTTCTCTGTTTCCAATAAACGGAGCTATGGTCATCTTATCTTTGTGACATGACTGGTGAGTTTCACAAGATGTAAATTCAAACTAATTTAAATATACATCTTTATGTAACTCTAGCTAGTCGGGTCACATTGATCTGACCTAGTCTACAATACCTCAAGAAGGATTCGTTCATTTCTGAACTCTTCCTCTTGTGTGCGTTCCATATACTAAGAACTGTAGTTTGATTTAGAACATCAATGCTTTTAGATAACGTGCCTGAACCGATCAACCTTTGATATAGGAAATGTTCAAAACATTATCCATCAATACAAAATTTTATCGTTTCTTTACTAATAAAGAGACAGATATGATTTTGCATAATAGGTTCGGTATCTAATAACATTCGTTCAGAATCAATGTATTGTTAATACAGGGTGACAGTGACCAACAGACTTGGCTGCAACATTTGCCCCGTTTTCTGCCTCATGAAACTTATCACCCGTTCTCAGTTCTCTACCTATCTGTAGCCCTATGTAACAGATTACATATCTGGGATCCTGATCCGGTATCATATACCGAGGACGTAAAGGATACTGAGAAACAGTTCTGTATAATGAACACACCCGAAGATGATGCATCATCATGCACTCTCCTCGTTTGGGCGGCACGGGAAATCTGGTATTCCCCAATTTCCTGCTCTGTCTTATAACAATTATAAGTTGGAGCGGGACCAACGTTCCCCAGCTCAGTATAACAAGCGGGTTCGGTCAATATTCCGTATTATTATCTTGATTAAGGCGTGATATGGTCGCTACCAGGAGAGAGAGAGAAGAAAACACTCAGCGTGCGCTCTGTCAAGAATAGATTGGTTATTATTTTATCTAATCAGGATGGCTCCCACTGCTTTTTATCAAATCTTCCTTCAAACCCTAAAAGGAAAGACTAGCTGGGATTAATTACACACTACAAGTTCGCCAATCTTTCAGCCAGGCCAGTGTCGGTACTTTGAGGGAGGTCCCCCGTGCTTTCGCACGAACCTAATTAATGTAAACCTCGTTTTCCCAGAGGCATAACCTCGTTGACACCTTTCTAGACACCTACTTGATCGGCTAATTGTAATGTATAAAACTCTCCCAGGAGTAACTCTTACTCGCAGCGGGTATCGGGATCCAACTATCTCATAGAAGGTATGCAATCTCATTGCAAATCTCAACACTTGAAATTCCCGATAATATTTTGCCCCATGCGATCTATGACCTTGACTGAGTCAACAAACCATAGAACGCAAGTAAAGTTCAACCCGTCATTTCTCGATTGAATTAAACCCATCCGCACGACCCTTGACTGAGTCAACAAGGCCGCACGACTACCCTAATCCAATCGCATCATATGCTTTGCAGATAAGCAATAATCAGCTACCGCACACTACGCCTTGACTGAGTCAACAAACGCAGCACGAATACTAACTATTACCTATCTGAAATGACGGAGGGCTACGACAGGTTTTTAATAAAACCTTTTGCGTAATGAACTTTATATCGTTGTAGAACCGAATGAATTTTGAAATGGAGTGCTTTTGAGGCTTTTCCAGTTTTGCTAAAGGAGTCACTCCCGGTGAAGGGATCGTCGGTTCTTTCCTCGTCGAATGAGATGCGGGATATATCATATATATCACTGTGCAAAGAAAAAACACTTAAAAGCAATTAAAAGACAAACCGAGTGTGTAGCATCTGCCAGTTATTGCTAAAGGAGTCACTCCCGGTGAAGGGATCTCGGTCCTTTCCTCATCGAATAAGGTGCAGGATATATCACATATACCGCTGTGCAAAGCAAGAACTGTAGCTACCTGTTTTATTTTGAAATTCGATTCTACAACATCTTAGGTTTCTTTTATTTTCATTAATCGCATTAATGAAGTCCCATCATTTAAGTACCTAAACATCACAGATAGATATGACGTACACTTATGCCATCCGCATTCGCCTCGATGTCCCCTCGTGCACCGTTAGGTTAGGTAACTAACGACAGAGCAGGGCAGGGCTAGCGCAGGTGTAAAACATAAGTAACGTCTATATAATATATCATATATACTATATACTGTATCTATCACAGAACATCACATGATCACATCACAGATATCGCAGCAGAAGAAACATATGAAATATTGGATATACTAGGACGTCCGTGTTTTCAATACGAGCCAGTATAAAACACGGATTCCACGGTCGTGATGAATAGCCAAACCCACACCCCTAGACCCCTACGAGAGCGGCAAGCAACCCTACCAATTCTAGGGTTAGGAGACCCGGACTCGACTCCTCGAGTTGGTCTCCCACTGGACCCCAGAACCCGGTTACTTGTGCTCCCCTCCTTGGGTCTATCCTAGTGCGGAAAAGTAAATAATATACAACAGGTGACAACTCCCGCAACCTGGAAGCGCCCCAATAAAAGAATATTACATACAAGTTTTTACATGAATGAAAATGAAAAACACTCATCTCACATAAAAACCCCCGGCTATTCAAACACGACGATCCAATATAACATATCCAGCAACACATAACATCACATGTCATCAACGTAAGTAAATATGCGCATCCCAATTGTCGTTGACATATAGCAACGAAACCGGCGATATCACATATTACACTTACGGTCACAGAAAAGAAAGTGTAAAACTACAACAGTTGGAATCCGCAACCTCCTCAGACATCGCATGCCTGACAAAATGAATTACTTAGACATCGCATGCCTAACAATTATAAACCCCGCATTTTAGTCTCATTATCGAAAACACTTTTCAATATCGAGTCGGGTAATTCAACAAGATTCCCGACATCCTGATCGAATGCTCGTCGCAAACTTCAGTAGACGGCCGCACCCCCAATACCATCGACGAAGTGCACCAAGGCGGAACACCGCTACCGCGAGCACCCGAACGGATGCTTTCGGCGACGGGGTTCTCCTACAGTCACTTGGTCGGGGCTTTGGAGTGAGGCTGTCTATTAAGTTTACCCGGCGAGTATCCGCGTACGCTACGTGATTGCGACGGACTTTTGATCACATCAAAATTCCGTGGCAACCGATCAAGTGAGACTAAACTGCTAGATTTGTAACATTCATTTAGTTATCTCATAACTTATTGTGAATTCCAATTATTGTATCCCATTCCAGATAAACAGAAAATGTTAAACTTTCCGATCGAACAATCGAACACCCAACTTTTCCCGATACAGATCAACACATGAAATAAGTCTAACAACATTCAGTTCGTACCTCAGTACCAACGGTCCAGCCGTAGAAGGGTCAAGCCAACGCCTCACATGTGGCACGCCGTACTGCCCCAAACCCGAAGGTTCAAAGGGCAGTTCAAGATGGTCACATAATCGAGTTAAGGTTTGTGTCTTCTAGAGGGACCATCGCGTTACTTGCACTACTTAGAACGTCGTCAAACTACGGAAAAATCCATCACTTGGAAATTTCCCGACAGGGGAAAAATTGGGTATTTATATCTGGTCGAACTTTTTAACATATTCTAAAATTTAACCGGAAAGCCACACAGACAAAATTTGATACCCCGATCGAAATACCGAATCCCCAAATCAACTCAGAAAAATTCAACTCTTGAAAAAATATTAAAAATACCCAGGAAGACCAACACTGGAAACTAGGAGTTACTGTGCAAACTCGACCTCAGAAAAAGACAAACAGGCCGCGCTTCCACCGCACGAGCCATGCTCGTGCCGCGGAAGCGCGGCGCTTTAATTGAATTATGGCTACGAATTGCACAGTTACTCTTAGATTTTCCTGCATGTTTTTCTGGATATTTTTAATACTAAAAAATCCCTGTTTTTAAAAAATGGACAGAGAGCAATATTGGTTCGGGGTTTCGGGTTCGTTCGGACTTCAATTTCCGTCTGGACTTCGCCTAAGGCTCTAGCCAGGCTCTGATACCACTGTAGGGTTCCTAGGCACACTAGTGAGGTCTCCCAAGCCATCAACCATGGTAATTTCAAAAATTATGGTGCCTACAAACCCAAAACTACGGATCGATAACTAGATGTCTAGGCGAAAAGAACTAGTTAACAAATTAACTAATGAGAATACGGAAATACAACCTTTGTAGATCCGGTCCTCCACCTCCACGGCTCCGCAACGAGGTCGTCTCCGCTGTCCAAATCAAATCCGGGCTCTAGAGTTGGCTTCGTCGGAGAATGGGCAAGCTAGGTCGTCGATGTCCATGCCGAAGATGATCTACGTCGAAGCATCGCAAGATCAAGCTCTCACTTCACCAAGTCATGAAACTTGTGAAGGAAACACACTCTACTACTTGGCAAGAGGTAGAGGATGAAGAAATAGGAGGTGGGTTAACTTTAGATTTGGATTTTGCTCACTAGAACACAAGTTGCCATGAATGGCATCAAGGTTGCTCACTTGAAGAAGAAGAAGAAGATGAGCATAGAATTATGATAAGTCTTTTTTTTAATCAAAAAGAAAATCCAATACTTATCATAACTAACTAGGGTTAGGTGTAGAGAATTAACCATGGTGATTAGAGTGGGTTAGGGTTAAGCAAAATGACAAGAATGGTGGCATAAAGTCAAATGTTCATGAAGCATCCAATAAGAAACAAAAATGGCCTCCATTCTTATCATAACTCATAACCTTTTTCATTTAAATAAATAAATGAATAAATAAAATGATAAAGCAAACCCTAATCATCTCTTAACCATTGTTTAATTCTTCACACTTAGCCTCAAGAGCATGCATCATCAAACATGATACATAGATGTGTACTAAAGTATATCACATATACTTTGTGCACAAACCAAGTGAGAAAATCCGTTTAAAGTGAACCAATACTAGTTAGTGCAAAGTAATATATCAAATATATAATTATGCATTAAATCATTAAATCAACACTTGATTCAATGATCCGGTCATATCGCACACAACCGACTAGTATACAATGTATCGGCTTATCGGATCAACGCTTGAATCGATAACTAGGTTATATCGCATACAACCATTCGATACATTCATCGCGAGAATGAAATACGGTATCACATACACGCATTATTCTCGGTCCCGCACATATCTCATATGCGCTCCTATTTCGTTTTGCTTGAGCCAGGAAACCTCTGTGTAGGACTCTAAAGACTCGTCAATACGCCGGCAGCGGATGATGATCATATCAAACATCCACAAGCCGCAAGCGGTCTGCTAAACGTAACGGCCACCCGGGTATTGAGCGATCTGAAGATCGACGAGCAAGCCCGCTCACACTCCAGTGAATCCGACCAGTAACACTACCGTACAGTCCGGTCTGATCGTCTGATATGTCGCATATCCCGCCTAGGGGTGGTAAACGTCAGACCCCAATAGCTCGATTAGTCGTGTCGATATGAGGTCTATAACACTTCGAGAAACTACTGGTAACACTTACCAGTAAATCTCAGCAACCCTGGCCAGGGATTTCCTGTCATAGCCAATCGAACACAGCGCAACATCAACCCCCTATACCGGGAGAGACGAATCCCCTCCTATCGCTCATTACCTCCATGTGACTCGGGACTGTACCCAAAAACCACCGTTTTGCATGCCCTCTTGGACGTGGTAAGATGGAAATCAAAGCACAGTTGGAACCACACAAGACTCTATGACGATCTCGGGTCAACAGACTACTCTGTACCAGTGTCACCAGAGAACTGCCATCTGACGTGAGGTATAATACCATCTGGGAGTTCTCGGCGAGTCCGTCCAGTGTACCCAGTCTCTACTGAGCACCCGTATATCATCTCTGATGTCAAACACCAATGGATATGGGATCATCCATCGCCCATCTGTATGGGTCGAGAAGGTATACGCTAGTCTACTCTGGTATATCGATGCCCCGTCTCGATACATCCTCGACTAGGGACTTTGAAGGATGTACTTATGGACTACCATGTCCCCACTAGTATGATCCGCATCATAGTCCAGGTAGTCAAGTACAGATCCTAAGGGCTTTACCAACATGTAACAGAGAGACAATCAGTATACACGTTAAGGTAAAGATCAACCAGATAGCATACTATCATGTCGAGCAAGAAAGTCCTCCCTATATATGTCCCAGCATCCACTACAATATACATCCTATGTACAGTAATGGCCTCTAGGGCATACATATAACTAACATCTGCTAGCAAGTTATGTCAATGAAATAATATTCTCTAAAGTCTACGTGACATGACAATTACCGATGATGATGTGTGTGAGCCGGCAAGCAAGTGTACGTGGAGCATACGCATCATCGGTAATGGTGCTGGTGACCTGACAGCATGGGTTCATAATAACTAATGAAAACACATTTAAGCATGCAATGCGATGCGAACAACAAGAATACATAGAAATTGAATAGTAAACGCAACATGTAAGAATCAACATTTCTAAGTACGAGTCATACAATTTTCGATTTTGAAATAGCATGAATCGTGGTTTTTAGAAAATAGGGCCTGTCTTTAAAATACCCACGATTCGTCAGTTTTGAAAATAAGTATGACTCGAGCCCAGTCTAACATCTACCTGATAAACTACAGGACTAAACTAAGAGACTAATCGAAAGGGTAAGAAAATCCACCTAAGTCTGAGTCGATATATATATCTAGTAGTCGGTGATCCCGTCTCAATAGCGTCACTTACAATAAAATATATAATACGACATCCTCGAGTCGAGAGTGTGGATCAATCATCATATTTATATTTCGTACGGTAAAATCCATCGTACAACATCCCAAATCTGGGTACGGGTCAATATCACATATACATCATTATTCAACTGGTATCATTATCATCATATCTTGAACTAAGGGTACTGATCTAAAGTCTAGTACATTCCGATACCGTCAACATATATATCCGCGTGTGTATAAAAACACATCGCCCAACGATCCGCTATAATATCATGTCGTGTCTCATCACACGACCCAAATCGCATCACAGATCTCATGGCACCATGGCCAATCACATCAACTCATCTCCAAGTATCATAAACTATCCTCATCATCCGTGTATATGTATATGTGTGTGTGTATACGTACTAACGCAAACCACATATATATATACATATAAACATATACATCCAAACATATCCCGTGTGTGCATGTGTGTGTGCGCACCTATACTCTAGGGTTCCTGACTAAGAACTATACAATAAGCACTATCTTGATAATCATTTAGTCTCATAATACACATATTTATATATATAGCGTATTCGTATACTACACTATGAAACCGCGGGGGTGCTATACGCCATCCACCCGACTTCCCCCATAGATATATATCTACTCACCTTGATCTTTGCATGCCGAAGTCGATAACACCACGCTCATCCTTGTTGCTCCAAGTCCACATGAGGGTACCTACATACATACACACATTGCATCGTAAACAGAAATCGCGCACGAAAACCAATACGGCACACGAAACACACATAGGTTAGAACCTATGGTCTACGCATGCAAGAATAACCAAACAACTCCTGATATCGACGTACAAACGTCAAGTGATCGAGAAAAAACACAAACACCCAAGTTTAAATCATTAAAAGTCACAAAACCCAAACAGCAACTCAAGAAAACACCTCCAGATTTTGTTTCGGGTGAAATTAGCCAATTCTGCATATGGGGTAGGTCTAATTTGCCTAACATAGAGCCATGGACCAAGCACGAGGTGATTCCATCGTACCAAGGCTGCAATTTGCGGCCAAAATGAGATAATTTATGGCCATGGTAAGGGGATAGGGCCTCGGGTGTTGGGGATGGCTTCTAGGGTGTCTGCATACCTCTCAGTAATCGCTAAACATTTTTCAGGTCCCCCGGGTCATTGCAGATCTCTGTAACACATCATAAATACCACAACTTCCGATATCGGGCAAGTTTAAGTTCACATTTTGGTGTTTGGTCTCAGGTTTTATCCTGAATTCTAACACTAAAAGGGTTGTATGGCCTCTACTAATCTCAATTTACACTTCACAACTCATAAATCCACTAACCTCTTCTTGGAATTTTCAAACCTCACTAAACCTTACTTAAACACTTCTAAACTAACATAGAAGTTAAAGCAAATAAATTACTACACTAATGGTGAAGGAAATACCTCATTTGGCAACTCAAGAATTTTCTTGAGTTGCCTAAAGTGCTCAAAATCCAAACTTTCTTGATCCACCATGCTTGTAGTAAGCTTGTGCATGATTTTTGTAAAGGGGATATGATATTTTGGTGTGGAAATGGTGTTGTGGTGAAGAGGTGGAGGAGGGGGATGAAGAGGGCAGCCATGGAGATGAGGGAGAAGAAAATGATGAAGAATGAAGGAAAAAACAAATGTGCCATGGTCAAGTTGACCCCTTACCGGACTGTACGGAGATTGTCACAGATAGACTCAGTAGGGTTTCAGGATGAGTTCGCTCGTCGGTCTCCCTTTCGCTCAATACCTGGGTAGCCGTTACGTACAGCTAGTGCCACTGTCGTGCTTGTGGTTAAAACCACTTCTAGCGTATTGACGAGTCTTTAGAGTCCCACACAGAGGGTTTCCTTAGTTCGGGCGAAACGTTGTAGAGGTCGTATGGTTTTATGGCAGGGTTCGATCATATACATGCACCCGTGCACGGATCATGATCGGACGGATCATACTAGTGGGCTTTGGTTTAAGCCGGATCCTAGTATTAGATTGTTCGATTACTTTCGTCTCGTAGTATTCGTATTTAGTCGGAATACGGATGCGGGTATGTATATACGGATGAGGGGTATTCTTGTTATCCGTTACGAGTTTACTTTAGAAGTTGCCATTCTCTTTTTGATTAAACATTTGGTTTAATGTTTAATTATGTGGAAATTGTGAGTGCAAGTTTTAACCTAGGGCATTGAATATGACATGTGCTATTTTGGTGACTCATGGTGTGATTTTTTATGCCATGTCCATTTCTTTATTGTTTTTTACTTTGGTGTGGGATATTTAGATGAGAGAGGGCAGCCACTTATGATGGTGATTTGGTCTTGAGTTTTTGATAGAGAGCTCTCACAAAATATCTCACAAAATATCTCACAAAATAGCATTGCCATTTTCTTCACTAGCTTTTTATTGTGCTCACAACTCTTCACTCATATCTTCTTCTTCAACCTCCACTCTATCCCTCTCATGTGTTGAGAATCATAATGTGTACTAAGATGATGTAATCACACACTATCTCTACTTCATATTGAACACCTAGGCTAGCAAACTAGTTGTTTGAGTTGCTTCGGTTTGAAGCGGGAGCCCGTATTAAGAATCCTCGAGGTGGATCGTCTTCGACGTAGGAGACCGGAAAGCGGACTTGTTCGGGGCAGCCGGCGAGGAGCTAGGAAAGAAATTGAAGATCGAAGGACACGGATCGATCGGTATAATCTCTAAACACTTTACAGTATTTAGCTAGTTAACGGTTAATGGCACGATTCGGGTAATTGGTTGTGGTAGCGCCAAGTTTTACAAAAATTTTTTCCGCATTTGGCCACGGATTTATGGTCGGGGTGCTGCCGTAACCCAATATGGTATTAGAGCCAACCATTAACCGAATACTAGTTGGTTTAGACAATGTTAAACTATTGAAACCGAAACAACCCGAACCATCACTCATAACATTGCAGTTTCTATCAATTTTAAAAGTGTCTTCAAAAATTTTTTAAACAATTGCAGAAGGCTATTTTAGTGACCACTAGAACACCCTAAAAATTTAAGCCCCATCTACCGGATTTCACCCGGCGAGAGCATGCTCAAAACCGGCCACATCGGGGTGTTTGGACTTGAAATTTGCAGGGTAATCTATTCTCTGGAATGTTGGTTCAGTGATGTTGTTTGTTTAGCCCAGTTTGGATATGGTTTTATCTAGTTGTTTGGGGCTATTCGGGGGTTATTTCGAAGTCGATATTTTCTAACATTGTTTAAAGTTTGCAATACATTCATTTCTATCTGCGGCCTTGAATGTCATTCGAGCGGTAAATCTTGTCTAATTGCTATAGCCCTTTTAGACGGGTTTACGAATGTGACATTCACATTGATGTTTTGTGTTGTGCTGTATTATTGCGGATTCGTCGTGGTGGATACTGTTGGATATATGTATGCCCTAGAGGCCATTATATGATAGTGTATATACCGGTGTGTGTGTGTGTGTGTATTCAGGGGACATTCTTGCTCGACATGATAGTATGCTATCTGGTTGCACCTTTTATCTTGACATGTTCATTTGATCATGCTTTCATTCATTTGGTACATTTTGATATAGCCCTTAGGATGATGTAGGAATACTGAGATTATGATGCGGATCATACTAGTGGGACATGTGTAGTTTATGAGCACATCCTTGAAATGTTCCTAGTCGTGGGTGTATCGAGACGGGGCATCGATATCACCAGAGTAGACTAGCGTATACGTTACTTGTCCCATATGATGGGCGATTGATGATCCCATATCCATTAGTGTGGTGACACCAAAGATCGTATACGGGTGCTCAGTGGAGACTGGGTACATTGAACGGACTCGCCGAGAACTCCTATGTGGTATTATATTTATCGTCGGATAGCAGTTCTCCGGTGACACTAGTACAGATTAGTATGTAGACCCAAGATCGTCATAGAGTCTTGTGTGTCTCCCACTGTACTTTGATCTCCACCCTACCACGGCTCTACTGAGTCGTGCAAACAGTTGGATTTTGGGTACAGTCCCGAGGCACATGGAGGCAATGAGCGATATGAGGGGTTTCGTCTCTCCCGGTATTGGGGGTTGATGTTACACCATGTACGTTTGGCTATAACAGGAAGTCCCTAACCAGGGCTGCTGAGATTTACTGATAAGTGTTATCAGTAGTTTCTCGATCTGTTATGAGCCATATACCGGCATGACTTATTAGGTTATTGGGGTCGACGATACCATCCCTAGACTCACATATGCACCATATTTTGATGAAGAGACCGGACTGTACGGTAAGTGTTACCAGTTGGCTCGACGGGAGTTTTAGTAGGTTTGCTTATATTTCTTCTAATCGCTCAATACCTGGGAGCCGTTACGTACAGCTTGTGCCACTGACAGTTTGTGGGCATGTGATATGATCACTGCCTACTGCTAGCGTACTGACGAGTCTTATAGTCCCACAAAGGAGTCTCCTAGCTCAGGAGAAATGATGTGGGGGTGCATATGTGATATGCGCTGGAGCTCGATTAAATGCGTGTATTGGATACCGTATTTTATTCGAGCGTTTACTATTAGACGGATCGTATGTGATATGACCGGGTTATTAAATCAAGTGTTGATTTAATATTAAGTCCATTAGCTCATTTACTAAAACCTATTTCTTTATGGTGCATGCATGAGTGTATGTATATATTGATGTGCATGCACACATGCAAGCATACATGTGTCATGGTTGATGATACATTGGTGGTAGCAATGCAAGATTCACATGGTTACATATTTATACATATATTTTGTTAATTTGAGAAAAGCAAAATGGCAAATTAAATCATGGTTGACTATTCAACTCTCATTTTCTTGTGTTGACAAAGTCAAAACCATGGTTTCATTTGCCCATGGTTTTGGCCCATGGTTTTTGCTTTAACTCAAGTTACAAAATATCTAGATATTTTGTAACCATGGTTTAGCATGGATGACTACTCTTACTCTCTTGAGTTTAGAGAGGGTTATCACATTATTCTCATATTATTCTCTCTCTTGAGTTTAGCTTGAGCCATCTCTTTCTTCCTCTCTCTCCTCAAAGCCCACTAGGGTTTTAAAAGAAAGAGAAAGGATTAAAAAAAAGGTTTTTAATTGAGATCAAAACCCAAATCACCATTCTACTTTAGTCTAGCCCACTTGAGTGGAGTGTTTGCTTCTTCTTCATCCTTGATCAAGAGAAGCTTAGAGCTTGGTGCAAAGAGACTTCGTGGTGGATCATCATGGACGCGGAAGGATACAAGCCAACGAACTCAAACCCTACACGATCTAAGGAGTCTAGGCGGAGGTCTACAAAAGTTGTATTTCTCCCCCACTTAGTGTTAGACACTTGTAGTATATGATACTAGTTAGTTGCTACTCTATTTTTCTAGTTCGATTCATGTTTGGAATTGTTTAGCACCCTCTAAATTTTTGTTATAGCATGTTTGATGCAACCCTAAACCTAGTGTAGTGCTATAGAATCCCTACAGTGATATCAGAGACAAGCTAGAACTTTAGAGTAACCTAGACGACGTTAAAAACTTCGAATGAACGAAAACCGACATCCAAAGTAGTGTTCTCTGGAAATTTTTAAAAAGTTGGATTTTTTCATATTAAAAATACTCAGAAAATCATGCAGGGTGTTGTATGGGCCCCCAAGAAGAACGAAGTTCTAACTCGACTTAACGACCGCGGAACCGCGGCCAAAAGGGTCTTTTGGCGGCGGTTCCGCAGCGCTGCTGGTGAGGCTTGGACTGTGCCTTCTTGTGCTGGCCCATATGTGCGTGATGCAGTCTCTGGTATATTTTGATCTGACTCAAGTGTTGAGCCATCTGAGAATTCTTTGAATGATTGATCGATCGATCGGATGTTTTAATTGCGCCTAGTTTATTTTTGAATGTGATACAATAATTGGAATCTACACTAATTAGTTTTGTGAAAAGTAATTAGTTGCGTGTAAATCTAATATTTTGGCCTCGGAAGAATCGGGAATCTTGTTGAATTACTCGGCTTCTTTTGAAAAGGTGTTTTCATGGTTGAGACCTAAATATAAGATTTGCATTGTTAGGCATGAAATCCTGAATATGTGATATTCCGGGTTTATGATGTCTAAAGGCAGTGTTGATTCCAAATGTTGTAGTTTTTCACTTTCTTTTCTGCGACCGTAAGTGTAGTATGTGGTGTATCGCCAGTTTCGTTGCTATTCATCAACGATAATTGGGGTACGCATACTTACTTACATTGATGATATGTAATATTATGTGTTGCTGAGATATGATGTGCAGGATCGTCGTGAAAGAATAGTCGGGGGGTTTTATGTGAGATGAGAGTTTTTCTTTTCATTCATGTAAAATTAATTGTTTGTAATATTCTTTTATTGGGGTACTTCCGGGTTGAGGATGATGTCACCATTGTTGTATATTATTTACTTTTCCGCATTAGGATAGACCCAAGGAGGGGAGCACAAGTGACCAGGTTCTAGGGTTCAGTAGGAGGCCATCTCGAGGAGTCGAGACCGGGTCTCCTAAACTCTAGAATTGGTAGGGTCACTTGCCGCTCTCAGAGGGGTCTAGGGGTGTGGGCTTGGTTATTCATTGCGATCGTGGAATCTGTATTTTCTATTGTTGGCTAAATACAAAATATTGACCTCCTAGTATGTCCTGTATTTTCATATATGTGCTTGTGTTGTGGATATTCTGTAATGTGATTACTTTATATGTTGAGACGAATGATGTATTATATATATGATATATAATAAACATTGCTTATGTTTTGCATTCGTGCTAGTCCCACCCAGCTATGCCGTTAGTTAAGTAACCTAATGGTTCATAACGGGACATTGTGGCGAATGCGGATGGCATAAGCGTACGTTCTATTTTCGTTTCTTTTCTGTAATGGCTTAAGGACTTAAATGATGGGACTACATTAATAAGATTAATGTAAACAAAAGAAATCTAAAAAGATGTTGTAGAATCAGATTTGAAACCTACTCGGCTTTTTATGAAAAAAGCAAGATTTCGAAAGGCGGAGCTTAAGCCACTCCTTTTTTAAACCATTAGATTCTACAACGATATCAAGTTCGAAGTGTTAAAGGTTTTCTTAAAAACTATACGCTGCCCTCGATCATTTTAGGAAGTAGAGTACTTAGTATTCGTGCTACGTATGTTGATTATAATCAAGGCGTAGTGTATGGTAGCTAAGTGATGTCTTCCTACACAACATATAATGAGATTAATTAGGACATTCATGTGATTATGTTGATTATAGTTAAGGGTCATATGAGTGGGTCTAATTAATCATGAAATGATGGGTAGAACTTGACTAGTACTTATGATATGTTAATTATAGTCAAGGTCATAAGTGCTAGGGGTAAAAACCATATTGGGAGTTTCAAGTGTTGAAATTTGCAGTGAGATTGCATACCTTCTATTTGATAGTAGGATCCCGATCCCACTGTGAGCAATAGTTGCTCCCGGGAGAATTTTACACTTTACAATTAGCTAACTCATTAGGTGTCTAGAAAGGTGTCAACGGGGCTACGCCTCTGGGAAAATGAGGTTTATTTTAATTAGGTCCATGCGAAAGCACGGGGAACCTCCCTCAGAAGTACCGACACTGGCCTGGCTGAACGGTTAGCGAAGTTGTAGAATGTAATTAATCCTGGCTAATTTTTTCATTTTAAGGTTTGAAGGAGAATTTGATAAAAGCAGTGGGAGACATCGATTAGATAAGATAATAAACCAATCTAATCTTTGCAAGAACTTTCGCTGAGTGTATTCTTTTCTCTCTCCTAATGGTAGATAACCATGACTGGACTTAAGCTACTATTAGAGAAAAATAAGCTTACCGGACCAAATTATAAAGATTGGATGAGGAACATTAACATTGCTCTCACATATGATAAAGTATCATATGTCCTCACTGCCACAACCCCGCCCAAACCAGGCCCTGAATCTTCGGTTGTGGATAGGGAGATCCGCAAAACGTGGGATATTGACTGTGCCACCGCCAAATGCTTCGCGCTTGCATCGATGGACAATACACATTAAAAGTCGCACGAGGAGATGGATGCTCAATCCATCTTTCTCTATACAAAGGAGTTGTATGGAGAGCAATCTCGTATCCTACGATACAAAGAATCTCGAAAGCTGTTTCAGATACGGATAGCTCCTGGCACTTCAATAGGAGACCACATTCTGAAGATGATAGCTCTTATTGAAGAGCTTGAGGGCCTCGGATGGTCAATGGACAACGAGCAATATACGGATATTGTTCTGCAGTATCTTCCCTCTGCTTTTGCTCCACTCATAGTGAACTTCAACACGCACAATATGGAGGAGTCACTATCTAAACTTCTCAATATGTTGAGAAATGCGGAGAGCACGCTTAAGGCGAAGTCTCCCTCCCTGCTTGTTGGACAATCTTCTTCTTCCGTCCCAAAAGCCAAGGCCAAGGGAAAGAACAAGAAGAAATCCACCAAGCCGAGAGGTGGAATAAAAATGGCAAAGGGGAAAGACAAATCCAAAGCTGCGGAGTTGGGAAAAGAAGAATATTTCTACTGCAAGAAGACGGGACACTGGAAGCGGAATTGTACTGAGTACCTTGGTCTCAAGAAAGGGAAGCATGGTGATGCTTCAGCTTCAGGTGTGTTCGTAACTTAAAACTGTTTTTCTATAAACTCTACTTTCTAGGTAATGGATACTGGTTCGGGTTCTTATATCTGCAATTCTGTGCTGGGGCTGAGAAATAGCAAAGTTTTGAAGACAGGTGATCATACTCTCCGGGTTGGAAATGGTTCCAATGTATATACAGTTTCAGTGGGAGAGTATCATCTGGGGTTGCCATCGGGTTGTATATTGGTTTTGAACCCATGTTATTTTGTACCAAGCATGCTTTGTAATATTATATCTGTTTCTTTGTTAGACAATGAAGGATATCATTTTATATTGTAGCACAATGTTATGAACATTAAACTTAATCAAGAGTTGATTGGTTGTGGTATACTTAATAACAGGATATACGTCCTTAATCAACACACAGTTTTCAACATACAGCATACAAACAAAAGAAAATTTTCAGATATAAATGAAGATTTTCTTTGGCATTGTAGACTTGGTCATATTAATGAAACAAGACCAAACAAGCTTCATAAAGATGGATATTTAAATTCTTTTGAGTATAAATCTTATGCGACTTGCCAGTCTTGTATCAAAGGGAAAATGACCAAAACTCCGTTTACTGGACACGGAGAAAGAGCTACTGAGCTCTTGGGCCTCATACATAGTGATGTATATGGACCAATGTCTACACATGCGAGAGGAGGTTTTTCTTACATCATAACTTTTACTGATGATTTCTCAAGATTCGGTCATGTGTTTTTGATAAAGCATAAGTCTGAAGCTTTTGAGAAATTCAAGGAGTACAAACTTGAAGTAGAAAAACAAACTGGAATAAGCATCAAGATACTTCGATCAGATCGAGGTAGAGAGTATCTTAGTACAGAGTTTTCGAACTTCCTAAAAGAGAATGGGACTCTCTCTCAGCTCACTCCCACTTACACACCACAGCACAACGGTGTATCAGAGCGACGGAATCGAACCCTATTAGATATGGTACGATCCATGATGAGTGATGCTGAGTTGCCCCTCTCTATTTAGGGGCATGCATTGGAGACTGCAGCTTTTCTGTTGAACAGGGTTCCGACCAAGACTGTGTCTACCACTCCATATGAGATATGGTATAGGAAGAGATCATCTCTTAAGCGAGTTAAGATTTAGGGTTGTCCGGCTTTTGTCAAAAAGCAGAATCCGGACAAACTCGAGACACGATCGTTCAAATGTTTATTTGTGGGATATCCAAAAGATTCATATGGATATCTGTTCTACCACAAAGAGGAACAAAGGGTGTTTGTTTCTCGGAATGCCACATTTTTAGAAATTAAGATTTTTCCAAATTATATTGATAGCAATATGGTAGATCTAGAAGAGGTTCTAGAAACACAAGTTACAAATGACGACTTGGTTGAATCTAATGTTGCAACAGAACCTAATGAACCTCAGCCGCTCCGTAGATCTAGTAGGACTTCTCATCCACCGGAGAGATACTACGGTTTTCTCGTTGATGGTGATGGAGAAGACTGCATCATGGATGATGATGACCCTATCAGTTTTCAGCAAGCTATCATGAGTGGCGACTCTGTGAAGTGGCTGGATGCCATGAGATCCGAAATGGAGTCTATGTAGACCAACAAAGAGTGGATTTTGGATGTTGTACCCTCTGGGGTAAAACCCGTAGGGTGCAAATGGATCTTTAAGAGAAAGATCGGTGTAGATGGGCAGGTAGAGACCTATAAGGCAAGGCTTGTGGCGAAAGGATTTCAACAAAGACCAGGACTGGACTATGACGAAACCTTTTCTCCTGTAGCCATGCTTAAATCCATTCGATTCCTACTTTCTATTGCTGCTCACTACGACTATGAAATCTGGCAGATGGACGTTAAAACTGCTTTTCTAAATGGTGATTTAGAAGAGTGCGTTTATATGGATCAGCCAGAGGGCTTCATTAATTGTGGGAGCAGCGGGAAAGCATGTAGGTTACTTAAATCCATTTATGGATTAAAGCAGGCATCATGGAGTTGGAATATCTGTTTTGATGTTGTTATCAAAGAGTTTGATTTCATCAAAAATCCAGATAAACCTTGTGTTTATAAGAAGATTGTGGGAAGTACTGTCACATTCCTCGTATTGTACGTGGATGACATTCTTCTGATTGGAAACGACGTTCCTATGCTACAATCTGTCAAACTGTTCTTATCACAAATGTTCTTCATGAAGGACCTGGGTAATGCCTCGTATATATTGGGCATAAAGATCTATAGGGATAGATCTAAACGGTTATTAGGATTGTCCCAAACCAGGTACATTAACACCATCCTAAAGAGCTTTAGTATGGAAGACTCCAAGTGGGGTTCCTTACCCGCTAGTCATGGAGTCACTCTCTCTAAGGACTTTTGCCCAAAGACCGATGAAGGGTGAGCTCGCATGAGCATTATATCCTACGTTTCTGCTGTAAGATCTATAATGTATGCGATGTTATGTACACGCCATGATGTAGCTTATGGACTGGGTGTAGTAAGCAGGTATCAATCCAACCCAGGGGAGAATCACTAGACAGCGGTGAAGAACATTCTTAAGTACTTGCGAAGGACTAAAGAAATGTTCTTGGTGTATGGTAACGGAGATCTCCAAATGGAGCCTTTACCGATTCGAGCTTCCAGAGTGACAAGGATGATAGCAAATCTAGCCCTGGGTTTGTCTTTACCCTCAATGGAAGGGCAGTGTGTTAGAAGAGTTCCAAACAGGATACCGTTGCAGACTCCACGATCGAAGCTGAGTATATTGCTGCAAATGATGCTGCAAAGGAAGCTGTCTGGATGAGGAAGTTCGTCTCGGAGCAAGGAGTAATTCCGACCATTATTGATCCAATACCATTGTATTGTGATAATAATGGGGCTATGGCATTAGCCAAAAAGCCCAGGTCCCATCAGCGATCCAGACACATCCTCAGGCGATATCATCTGATTCGAGAGATAGTTGATCGCCGCGAGATCGAGATTCGGAGAGTAGATACAAAAGATAACACCGCAGATCCACTCACCAAGGCCCTCCCTTTGCCGCAGCATGAGTGACTTTTTGAGAGGTTGGGTATGAGATACGCCAATAATTGGCCTTAGTGCAAGTGGAAGATTGTTGGATATATGTATACCCTAGAGGCCATTATATGATTGTGTATGTACCGGTATGTGTGTGTGTGTGTGTGTGTGTGTATTCAGAGGACATTCTTGCTCGACATTATAGTATGCTATCTGGTTGCACCTTTTATCTTGACATGTTCATTTGATCATGCTTTCATTCATTTGGTACATGTTGATATAGCCCTTAGGATGATGCAGGACTACTGAGATTATGATGCAGATCATACTAGTGGGACATGTGTAGTCTATGAGCATATCCTTGAAATATTCCTAGTCGTGGGCGTATCGAGACAGGGCATCGATATCACCAGAGTAGACTAGCATATACGTTACTTGTCCCATATGATGGGCGATGGATGATCCCATATCCATTGGTGTGGTGACACCAAAGGTCATATACGGGTGCTCAATAGAGACTGGGTACACTGAACGGACTCGCCGAGAACTCCTATGTGGTATTATATCGATCATCGGATAGCAGTTCTCAGGTGACGCTGGTACAGGTTAGTCTGTAGACCCGAGATCGTCATAGAGTCTTGTGTGTCTCCCACTCTACTTTGATCTCTACCCTACCACGGCTCTACTGAGTCATGCAAACAGGTGGATTTTGGGTACAGTACCGAGTCTCATGGAGGCAATGAGCGATAGGAGGGGTTTCGTTTCTCCCGATATTGGGGGTTGATGTTGCACCATATACGATTGGCTATAACAGGAAGTCCCTGGCCAGGGTTGCTGAGATTTACTGATAAGTATTGTCAGTAGTTTCTCGATCTGTTATGAGCCATATACCGGCATGACTTATTGGGTTATTGGGGTCGACGAATCCCTAGACTCACATATGCAGCATATTTTGACGAAGAGACCGGACTGTACGGTAAGTGTTACTAGTTGGCTCGACGGGAGTTTTAGCAGGTTTGCTTGTATTTCTTCTGATCGCTCAATACCTAGGAGCCGTTACGTATAGCTTGTGCCACTGACAGTTTGTGGGCATGTGATATGATCACTGCCTACTGCCAGCGTATTGACGAGTCTTAGAGTCCCACAAAGGAGTCTCCTAGCTCAGGTGAAATGATGTGGGGTGCATATGAGATATGCACGGGAGCTCGATTAAATGCGTGTATTGGATACCGTATTTTATTCGGGTGTTTACTATTAGACGGATCATATGTGATATGACCGGGTTATTAAATCAAATGTTGATTTAATATTAAGTCCATTAGCTCATTTATTAAAACCTATTTCTTTATGATGCATGCATGAGTGTATGTATATGTTGATGTGCATGCACACATGCAAGCATACATGTGTCATGGTTGATGATACATTGGTGGTGGCAAAGCAAGACTCACATGGTTACATATTTATACATATATTTGTTGGAGATAGTGCCCTCAGAGTCAATTATTGGATCACAGGCACATGATTGCAATGATTGAGGGAGGACCTGTCCCAGTAGGACAGTGTTACTCGAGATGATAGTATACTATCTGGTTTATCTTTATCATCGTGTACTGCTTTAGGTGACCTGACATGTCGCTATTACACGTTGATAGAGCCCCTAGGATTCTTGCTTGACCACCAGCAGTATGAGGGCGATCATATAAATGGGAGCTGGGGTCTATAAGCACATCCTTAAAAGGTCCCTAGTCGTGGGAGTTTCGAGACAGGGCATCGATTCTCCAGAGTTGACTAGTGTATACAGTCGAGACCCCGACGAGGGGCGGTGGCCGGTCTCACAAGCCACTGGTGTCAGTTGGATCACCTAAGATGTATACAGGTGCTTATTGGGTTATGAGTACACCGGACAGGACTCGCCGGGAACATGCTAGTTGGTCTTATACCTGACGTCAGATAGCAGTTCCCTGGTGACATGTGTACAGGTTAGTTCATCGACCTGGGGATCGTCATTTGTCTCGTGTGAGTTCCCACTGTACTTTGATTACTACCCTACCACGCTCAAAGGAGACGTGCAAACAGGTTTTAGTTGGATACAGTCCCGAGCCACATGGCTTCAGGGGTTCGTCTCTCCCGGTATTGGGGGTGAGGTCGCGCTGTGTCTAGGAGAGCCATTACATGAAGCCCTCGGCCGAGGCAGGAGATTTACTGGTAGGTATTCCAGTAGTATCTCAGGGTGTTCTGGGCTACACTCCGACACGACTTGTACCGCTTTTGGGGGTCTGACTTTACCAACCCCCTAGGCCCGCCATGCGATGCTCATAGACGAACGGACCGGACTGTACGGATATTGTCACTGACAGGCTCAGTAGGGTGTCAGGATGAGTTCGCTCATCGACGTCCCTTTTTGGTCAATAGCTGGTGGCCCGTTACGTATTGGCTTATACCTCTGACGTGCTAGTGGTTAAATCCACAACCAAGGTGTTGACGAGTCTTTCGAGTCCCCCACATTCAGTTGCTCAAGTTTTCGGGCGAAAAGCTGTAGAGGCCGTATGGAGATATGGCAAGGTCCGATCAGATACGTGCGGTATTGCACGGATCAGGATCGGACAGTTTGTACTACAGGCTGTATGGATATATGGCAGGGTTCGATCAGATACGTGCGGTATTGCACGGATCAGGATCGAACGGATAATACTAGCCGGCTTTGGTTTAAGCCGGATCCTAGTATAGTACAGTGTAGATTTTGTCTCATTGCATTTGTATTTCGGTCGGAATACAAATGCGGGTGTGTATACACAGTATCGAGGTTTTCCTGTAATTTATTATGGGACCAGTTTTCTGGAGTTGCCAGTTTGATTTCCGTTTCGGCCATTTTCATTTGTATCCTTCATTGGCCGAAGTTTGGTGGAGGAGGGCTTATTTGCATTTGTGCAAATAAGCATTAGTGGAGGGGGTTCTTTGCATTTTGTTGCTTCATGATAGCTCTTGTTGACCTTGACTTGTTCACTTCATCATTGCTTGACTTTTGGAGTCATCATGTTTGATGATGGTTGTGGTTGAGTGTGGATGTGTTTGTGATCATGTTCTTTCATGATTTCTTTTGATTCCCTCTTGCATTATTGTGTGGCCTCTCTCTTTTTTTTTTGATACACACTCTCATTTCTCTCCACTCCATCATTCATGGCCGGCCAAGCTCCTTGGGGGCGGTCCAAAATTCTAAAGGTGGGGTTTTTGTGCTTTTGCTTTGATAAAAATCCCATAATATCAATCTCCATTAGCTTGTATCATCCCTCCACCAAAAAGCAACCTCCATGAACCCCAAAATGAGACATGAGCACTACACGCATTCTACAGCAAACCTTGGGCACGTCGGCTCGCCAACTTCGTGCCCGAGTTGCCTCGGTATAGAGGTGGGAGCCCGTAAAAGAAGCCGGCGACCTGGTGCCCTTCCGGCGACGAGGTGGAGACCGGAGCTTCCGCGGGAGATCGGGACGACGACGAGAAGACCGGAGGACACGGATCAGTCGGTATATCTCACTTTCCCATCTTGTAGTTAGCTAGGACTAGTTAATGGTTCGATCCGGCTTCTAGTGCGCGGTGGTGCCGGTTCAAGAAAAATCAAAAGTTAACCATTGCTTCCGCATTTGGCCTTGGATGGAGGCCGGGCCGCCGCCGTGCACTTACATTGGTATCAGAGCCTCGCCGTTAACATAGTCTAGCTTTGTCTAATGTGTTTTGCATTTCCGATCGAACAAATGTTCCAAAACCGTGTTTTTCAAAACAACAGTTTTCTGTCGAAATTTTTTTTGTCTCGAAAATTTTTTCAGGTAGTCTCAGAATACTGTGCAGGGAAGCATAAGCCTACTGTAAAAATTTGGTCGCGAGATCTCTTTATTAGACCGCGGAACCGCGGCCAAACCCTTGCTTGGGCCGCGGTTCCGCCGCTGTTTTGAAGGATCAGTGCACCAATTTTTTACAGAGGCATCCTGACTTGAAAATAGGGCTTTTGGAACATTCTTTTTAGGCCCAGAATTTCTTGATGTGCTACTTAGTACTTGGGGGCCCACTTTGTAAAATTTGATCGATCGGATATTTTAAACACATTAGTTCACAGTATTTACATTATATCTGCGACCGTGAATGTCACTTGATCGGTAAATCCTGTCTAACTGCTATAGCCCGGTTAGACGGATTTGCGAACGTGACTTTCACGTTGATGTTCTGTGTACTGCTGTGATGTTGCGGATCGGTCGTGGGGGATAGCCTTGATGCAATGCTAGTACAGTTTTGTTGTATTATGTACATTTAATATTGCGGGGAGAGCGTCCGACATGTGGACTGCCGTCACTGCCTGTTTGTATTATTATTTTGGGGCACGACCAGGTTGCGTTCGATGTACCCATTGTATGTATATTTTACTTTCTGTACTAGGATTGCCCCGCGGAGGGGTGCAAGGATAGCCGGGTTCTAGAAGGCAACGAGCCCGCATCTCATGGCATTGAGACGGAGGGGGCTTCACTCTAGAATTGGCGGGCTATTCGCCTCACTCGTAGGGGGTACAGGTTGACCCAGGAGGGGTGCCTAAGTTACCGGATTCCGTGAAGTGCTGGGTGGTCCATTCACATTGCTGAAGGGGGCTGCCTCGCTTCAGGTTTTGGCGGGTGACTTGCCGTGCCCGTAGGGGTCTAGGATTTCATTGCACAGGCTATCCACACGACCAGGGAAACGTCGGGTTTCAGTAGTGGCTCTGTGAAACCCGGGGATCCCAGATATCTATATTGTTCTGTGATGCTGTACATTTCTGTGATGTTGCATTTTTATCACGCCTTGAGCGAATATAATATATTGGTATATATATTAATAGATGTTGTATATATTTTGCATCCGCGCTAGTCCAGTCCCCGCTCTGTCGTTAGTTAGCTAACCTAACGGGTAATGACGGGACCCAGTGGCGAATGCGGATGGCATATACGTACATCAGTATATTTTCGTTCTTTTTGGTGTGATCAATTGATGGGACTGCGTTGATTCGGATCAATGCAAGTTAAAAACAAACCTAATCTGATGTTGTTGGAACACTTTTCAAAAAGCTATTATTGCAAGGACGTTCACTTTTGTTTTGCATCGTGGTATTCAGTTGGAATATCCCGCTCCTCAGTCGACGAGGCAAGGGCCGAGATCCCTTCACCGGGAGTGACCCCTTGGACAGAAGTTTGTGTCAGGGCAACAACTTCACTATAGCCGATTACTTTTGCTTTGCACCGTGGTATTCAGTTGGAATATCCTGCACCTCATTCTACGGGGAAAGAGCCGAGATCCCTTCACCGGGAGTGACCTCTTTAGCAATGGTTTTCGTCACTATATTTTTTTTAAAAGCTATCCGTTCCTTCAACGATATCAAGTTCATTACGTTAAAGGTTTTCGCCAGAAACCATTCGTAGCCCTCCGTCGTTTCATATGGGTGGTCAATAGTATTCAAGCTGTGTTTGTTGGCCAAAGTCAAGGTACAGTGTTTGGTAGCTGTTGGGTATTCATATGCAGCATAGATAGATGCGTTGGTTTGGGATAGTCGTACTACCTTGTTGGCCAAAGTCAAGGGTATGTACGGGTGGGTTTAAATTGACCTGGAGAATGACGGGTAGAACTTGACATGTGACTTATGATTTGTTGGCCAAAGTCAAGGTCATAAGAGCATGGGGCAAAAATCACATCGGGAGTTTCAAAAGAACTGAAACTTGCCAGATATGCGCATACCTTCTGGAGTGTGACACCATGAGCGGATTCCGTCACATTATCATGTGATGATAGTTGGATCCCGATTCCCACTGATGAGTTAGTTTACTCCTCGGGTGACCCCAACTAATTCTTCTTTCAGGTTTGGAGGAGAACTTGAGGTGACAGTGGGAGGTTTCCAGATTAGATAAATTGGTAACCATTCTGATCTAGGTTAGAGTGCACGCTGAGTGTTTCTTTTCTCTCTCTCTTTGGCAGCGACCGTTGACCCGACCCTAAGACTATGACTCAGAGACCAAAATTAACCGAACCTTCTTGAACACTGGCTTTTGGATTGTCAGAGTTGCAAACCTCATTGCCACTCCTACTTTTACCCTTTTCTCCAGGACACCCCGTATTACTACGAACGTCCACTTCCATTAGACAAAACCATCGTATGGTTAGATACGAACTCGAAAGAATTTATTCGAGGATGGTTTCAGGTTCTGGAGAAAACGAATAGGACTGTTCAGTTGTCTTTTCCTTTTACCTTCTCTCAGGTTGCGAGTACTCCTTGGTTTAGGAGTAGTACACCTGTTATGAAAATTGGATAGTCTTCTTCCAAACCTTGGGCTGGTGCCGACCGGTAGGGAATGAAGAAAACCAATTAGCCTAACGATGGTGTACAAAAGGTATTATGTAAAGACAAAGAAAGGGATTAGTAAGAGGGCAACGTAAATTGCGACTGATATTCACGACCAGACCAAGTATTTCATTACCACTCCCACATCACCTTTGCATTTCTCCAGGACACTCTGTATCACTACGAAGATCCACAGTTTATTGGATACTCCATCGTATGGTTATATACGAACTCGAAAGGAACTTGTTCCAGCTCGGGGATGGATTCTGGTTCAGGAGAAATAGGAATAAGGTTTATTCGGTTGTCTTTTATCTTCACCTTCTCTCGCATTGCGAGTGCTCCTAGGATTAGGACAGTACACCCATTATGCTTAATGTATAGTCTTCTTCCAAACCATAGGCTGGTGCCGAATGGTAGGGAAGGAAGAAAACCATTTGGCCTAAAGGGGTGTGCAGAAGGTAATGACTAAAGACATATAAAGGGATTTGGAGAGGTGGAAAAGAATTATACGGTTACAGTCGTGAATCTGGAAGAGGCATTACTAGGAATACCGGGATACCCCATCGAAACATTGCAATGTTTCAGTTTCACTGTGTACTGTTAAAGGAAAACTGATTTCCCGATTAGATACTTGCTCCAGGGTATGTATTTACCAGGTTTGATTCTCACATCTGTATGGCTTTACAGATGATGAGTGGGAGTGAGTTATTGGGAATTAGGTGATCATCCTCATTATATCGGAATTCGTTGTAATCGGTGATATTTGAGGAAATCATCTGGGCTGTTTGCCGGTCGGCAAATATTTGGTTTTGAATATCCGCTGTTATGCACCAATTTCAAATCGATATATCTGTACGTCTATTTTCATAGAGTGAGATATACCTTTTTGAAATTATGTCTATGACATTTACCTATATCAGTGGATGGTTAGGTAAGGAGCATTAAACAGCGGTGTAATTCTTCTTAACCATAAGTACAGTTTTCAACCTACGACACACAGTGAATGAGTTATCAGACTCAAAGGACTTATACAGAGTATTGTATGTTGTCCAGGGTCCATCAGGACAGAGGGGTTGGTTCTCGTACTATATTCGGTTTACTTATGACTTCTCTAGTTTTTAGACAGGTGTTTCGTGGAAACACAGGGTCCGAATTTTGAGAAATTATAGGTATTTGAATAAAGTAGAGAACCAAATGTTGCAAGTATCGGGATTCTTCAAAGTGATCGAAGATGTAGATACTTGTGTATGGTGTTCAGTTGATAGTAGTGATTAAGAGATCTTGCTTCTCTTTCAGGTTACTCATAATTGGAAGCATTCCTAAGTTGAGTAACGCTGATCGGCCTTCTTCCATTTAGTTGACATGCACTGGAGACAGTTGCATGATTTGAATCTGGTTCAATTAAATCAGTGCCTCTGGTTCTATATTGGATATAGAACAGTTCATATCTTAATGTTGTTAAGCTACGGGGAGTTGTCCGGCTTATGATTAAAGCCAGACACTGGACAACTCAGGGCACGTTTCTGTAATGGCTGTTTGTGGGTTAACCCAGGCTATGACGCGGGTTGACTTTCTACCATCTGGATGAACAATAGCGATATTGTTCTAGACTCGCCACAGTTTTAATAAAAATGGATCTTTTCAGAAAACAGTAGTGGGAGTATGGTAGAACTGGAAGTGATTCCAGAACCACAAACGATTACTGAAGATTTTATAAGAACCTAAAGATTCAATCTGGTTTGACATTCCATTGGCCACTCCGTAGATAAGGTGGGTAACTTCAGGCACCCGAGAGGTACTCCGGTAGCCTCAAGGACGGTGACAGGGAAGTTCTTGTTTACCCACACTTGCCATTGCTGTTGTTCCAGGTTGCGAGACCCGGCGGGAGGATGAGTATAGCGTCGTTCTAAACTAGCTTTAGAAGTGTACGTGTATATGACTCTGCCAGAGGGTTGTCGTAGTCAGTGGGCGCAGCGGAAGCATTGGTGGACAGGTTGCTTATGTCTATTTATAGACTAAAGCAGATATAGCGGAGATAGATCATCAATTTCTGATGTGACAGTCATAGGTTTGACTTCATCAGAATAGGGGATGGATCTGTTGAGAAGGTAGTAGGGTGTGATGTCATGGTATTTGGATGACATACACAGAATAGGAAGTGAAACTCCTATACTACGATCGGTTATACTTTGGTCGTTACACAGTGGTTTCTCCACATGGGACATGGACATTATATCAGACATACTGGTTACTAGATCTATGGTTTTAGATCTAGATTTGGGTGGTTTCCCAATTAATGGTACTTAGACAGCATTCTAAGAGTATTTAGAATGGACGACTCCTGGCACGGTAGTGTACCTGCAGGTGATGGAGTCACCCTCTCTAAAGGTGTCTTACAGACTAAAGGGGAGAGGGATGTGCATGATTGGCAGATCACTTGCTTAGGCAATTGAGTCAATCATGAGATGTCAAGTACCACACCAGATGTTGTTCTTGCAGTAGATGCAATAAGTTGATATTGATCCAATCCTGGAGAAACAATCGGAAGCAGCTTTAGAACATAAATGGATGTTCTAGGGATATGATAACGACAGCCTCATTCAGGAGACAGTTATCATTCCAGGCTTCCAAGGTGACCTGGATGACAAGGAGATTGTCAGAGTTATAGTTTTTCCCTCTGACGAGGGGCAGTATTTTGGACAGGTGGTCCAAGGCAAAACTGAGGGAGGCATGGCGCTAGATACTGATTAAGTTCAGTTGACGGTACGGTCTAAGAAGTTTGGATTTGGAGTTCATTTATGAGCTAGTTCCCATCAGACATCCAGACATATTCTAAGACAGGTATTGCTCATTTCGGGAGATGGCTTTCTCTGCGAACTTGAGATATAGAGATACATAGAAAGAAACATCAAAGCGGATCCACTCACTGAGGCTATTCCTCGAACGCAATAGTTTCGCAAACGAGCTTTGTGAGACTGACTAGTAGAGGAGTTGGGTGTTCGGTATCACACGGGCTGTAAGTATGCGACATCGCAATAATTAGCCTTGAGTGCAAGTGGGAGATTGTTGGAGATAGTGCCCTCAGAGTCAATTATTGGATCACAGGCACATGATTGCAATGATTGAGGGAGGACCTGTCCCAGTAGGACAGTCTTACTCGAGATGATAGTATACTATCTGGTTTATCTTTATCATCGTATACTGCTTTAGGTGACCTGACATGTCGCTATTACACGTTGATAGAGCCCCTAGGATTCTTGCTTGACCACCAGCAGTATGAGGGCGATCATATAAATGGGAGCTGGGGTCTATAAGCACATCCTTAAAAGGTCCCTAGTCGTGGGAGTTTCGAGACAGGGCATCGATTCTCCAGAGTTGACTAGTGTATACAGTCGAGACCCCGACGAGGGGCGGTGGCCGGTCTCACAAGCCACTGGTGTCAGTTGGATCACCTAAGATGTATACAGGTGCTCATTGGGTTATGAGTACACCGGACAGGACTCGCCGGGAACATGCTAGTTGGTCTTATACCTGACGTCAGATAGCAGTTCCCTGGTGACATGTGTACAGGTTAGTTCATCGACCTGGGGTTCGTCATTTGTCTCGTGTGAGTTCCCACTGTACTTTGATTACTACCCTACCACGCTCAAAGGAGACGTGCAAACAGGTTTTAGTTGGGTACAGTCCCGAGCCACATGGAGGCAGTGAGCGGATCTTCAGGGGTTCGTCTCTCCCGGTATTGGGGGTGAGGTCGCGCTGTGTCTAGGAGAGCCATTACACGAAGCCCTCGGCCGAGGCAGGAGATTTACTGGTAGGTATTCCAGTAGTATCTCAGGGTGTTCTGGGCTACACTCCGACACGACTTGTACTGCTTTTGGGGGTCTGACTTTACCAACCCCCTAGGCCCGCTATGCGATGCTCATAGACGAACGGACCGGACTGTACGGATATTGTCACTGACAGGCTCAGTAGGGTGTCAGGATGAGTTCGCTCATCGACCTCCCTTTTTGGTCAATAGCTGGTGGCCCGTTACGTATTGGCTTATACCTCTGACGTGCTAGTGGTTAAATCCACAACCAAGGTGTTGACGAGTCTTTAGAGTCCCCCACATTCAGTTGCTCAAGTTTTCGGGCGAAAAGCTGTAGAGGCCGTATGGAGATATGGCAAGGTCCGATCAGATACGTGCGGTATTGCACGGATCAGGATCGGACAGTTTGTACTACAGGCCGTATGGATATATGGCAGGGTTCGATCAGATACGTGCGGTATTGCACGGATCAGGATCGAACGGATAATACTAGCCGGCTTTGGTTTAAGCCGGATCCTAGTATAGTACAGTGTAGATTTTGTCTCATTGCATTTGTATTTCGGTCGGAATACAAATGCGGGTGTGTATACACAGTATCGGGGTTTTCCTGTAATTTATTACGAGACCAGTTTTCTGGAGTTGCCAGTTTGATTTCCGTTTCGGCCATTTTCATTTGTATCCTTTATTGGCCGAAGTTTGGTGGAGGAGCGCTTATTTGCATTTGTGCAAATAAGCATTAGTGGAGGGGGTTCTTTGCATTTTGTTGCTTCATGATAGCTCTTGTTGACCTTGACTTGTTCACTTCATCATTGCTTGACTTTTGGAGTCATCATGTTTGATGATGGTTGTGGTTGAGTGTGGATGTGTTTGTGATCATGTTCTTTCATGATTTCTTTTGATTCCCTCTTGCATTATTGTGTGGCCTCTCTCTTTTTTTTTGATACACACTCTCATTTCTCTCCACTCCATCATGCATGGCCGGCCAAGCTCCTTGGGGGCTGTCCAAAATTCTAAAGGTGGGGTTTTTGTGCTTTTTCTTTGATAAAAATCCCACAAGATCAATCTCCATTAGCTTGTATCATCCCTCAACCAAAAAGCAACCTCCATGAACCCCAAAATGAGACATGAGCACTACACGCATTCTACAGCAAACCTTGGGCACGTCGGCTCGCCAACTTCGTGCCCGAGTTGCCTCGGTATAGAGGTGGGAGCCAGTAAAAGAAGCCGGCGACGTGGTGCCCTTCCGGCGACGAGGTGGAGACCGGAGCTTCCGCGGGAGATCGGGACGACGACGAGAAGACCGGAGGACACGGATCAGTCGGTATATCTCTCTTCCCCATCTTGTAGTTAGCTAGGACTAGTTAATGGTTCGATCCGGGTTCTAGTGCGCAGTGGTGCCGGTTCAAGAAAAATCAAAAGTTAACCATCGCTTCCGCATTTGGCCTCGGGATGGAGGCCGGGGCGCCGCCGTGCACTTACAATATTTTGTTAATTTGAGAAAAGCAAAATGGCAAATTAAATCATGGTTGACTATTCAACTCTCATTTTCTTGTGTTGTCAAAGTCAAAACCATGGTTTCATTTGCCCATGGTTTTAGCCCATGGTTTTTGCTTAAACTCAAGTTACAAAATATCTAGATATTTTGTAACCATGGTTTAGCATGGATGACTACTCTTACTCTTTTGAGTTTAGAGAGGGTTATCATATTATTCTCATATTATTCCCTCTCTTGAGTTTAGCTTGAGCCATCTTCTTCTTCCTCTCTCTCATCAAAGCTCACTAAGGTTTTAAAAAAAAGAGAAAGGATTAAAAAGAAAAGGTTTTTAATTGAGATCAAAACCCAAATCACCATTCTACTTTAGTCTAGCCCACTTAAGTGGAGTGTTTGCTTCTTCTTCATCCTTGATCAAGAGAAGCTTGGAGCTTGGTGCAAAGAGACTTCGTGGTGGATCATCGTGGACGCGGATGGATACAAGCCAACCAACTCAAACCCTACACGATCTAAGGAGTCTAGGAGGAGGTCTACAAAGGTTGTATCTCTCCCCACTTAGTGTTAGACACTTGTAGTATATGATACTAGTTAGTTGTTACTATATTTTTCTAGTTCAATTCATGTTTGGAATTGTTTAGCACCCTCTAAATTTTTGTTATAGCATGTGTGATGCAACCCTAAACCTAGTGTGGTGCTATAGAATCCCTACAGATAGCTTGCGTGCAATGATAGTGCAGTTTAGTTTTATTTGTACATTTGATATCGTGGGGCGAGCGTCCGACATGTGGACTGCCGTCACTGCCTGTTTGTATATTATTATTTTGGGGCAAGACCGGGTTGAGGTCGATGACACCGTTGTACATTTTTTCTTTTCTGTACTAGGATTACCTCGCGATGGTGCACGGATAGCCGGGTTCTGGAGGGCAACGGGCCCGCATATCATGGCTTTGAGACGGAGAGGGCTTCACTCTAGAATTGGCGGGCTATTCGCCGCACTCGTAGAGGGTATAGGTTGACCCAAGGTGGGGTGCTCAAGTTACCGGATTCCATGAAGTGCCGGGTGGCCCATTCACTTTGTTGAGGGGGTCTGCCTCGCTTCCGGTTTTGGCGGGTAACTTGTCGCGCTCGTAAGGGTCTAGGTTTTCATTGCAAAGGCTATCCACACGACCAGGGGAATGTCGGGTTTCAGTTGCGGCTCAATGGAAACCCGGGGCTCCCAGATTATCTGTATTGTTCTGTGATGCTTATTAATTTTCTGTGATGTTGCATTTATCACGCCTGGAGCGATTATTATATATTGTTATATATATACTGGTAGATGTTGTATATGTTTTCACCCACGCTAGTCCAGTCCCCGCTCTGTTGTTAGTTAAGTAACCTAACGAGTGATGACGGGACCCAGTGGCGAATGCGGATGGCATATACGTACATCATATTTTCGTTCTTTTGTGGTGTGATTAATTGATGGGACTGCATTGATTCGGATCAATGCAAGGAAAACAGACCTATTCGATGTTATTACAAGGACGTTCTCATTTGTTTTGCACAGCGGTATTCGGTTATGAATATCCAGCACCTCATTCGACGAGGCAAGGGCTGATATCCCTTCATCGGGAGTGACCCCATGGGTAGAAGTTTGCGTCAGGGTAATAACTTCACTATAGTCGATTACTTTTGCTTTGTATCACGGTATTCTATGAATATCCATCACCTTATTCTCTGAGGAAAGAGCCGAGATCCCTTCACCAGGAGTGACCTCTTTAGCAAAGGTTATTCGCCACTATATATTTGTAAAAAGCTATCCGGTTCTTTCAACGATATCAAGTTCATTACGTTAAAGGTTTTTCTCCAAAAATCAGTCGTAGGCCTTGTAAGTCGATGTACAACACCCCAATACTTGTGGCGAGGCGGAATTTTCAAAAACGAACTTGTTTAGTGAACAAACATCGACTAACCGCTTGAATCGAAGCTAAACGATAACTAACCAAACACATAGTTGTTCTAAACTACTATGCTTAGGGATTATACCTATCGAACCAAGTCCTTCGGCTTTACGATCTCCTCGTCCTCTTCGGCCTTCTCGATGTAGTAGATGATCCACCCGAGAGCAAAACTCCAAGCTTAGCCTCTAAACTTGAGGCAACTAACCTTCTTGGATTGCTAATCAAAGAAGATAGATGAGATAGAGTGAGGGTTATGGATTGTTTAGTCTAACTAATCCTTGTTCTCAACACATGAGAGGTGAGGATTAGGGTTTGAAGAGAGTGAGCTTGAGGAGAGAGAATGTGAATGATATTATGAAGTGAGAATAGTAAGTTATCATAATATATATGAAACTTTAAAATTCATCAATAAAAGAAAAACAAATGATGAATAATCAAGTTTCATAAATATCTAATGGTGATTCATAACCATGACTCATTAATCATTTATTGTGCATTAATGATATGGATAAATCACTCTCATGACTCACTAAACTCATTCAATGCATATGACACCTAAACCTCCTTAGTCACCACCTTCTAGAAGCTTCTCGCACAATTACGAGAACGCCCCTCCAATCTGCAAAAATACGGAAAAACTTTAAACTGTATAAATCCAATAACCGGATACCAGTAACTGGCTTAAACCAAAGCCGACTAGTAAAAACTGTCCGAAAGTCGTACGTACGTAAACACACGTATGCGTCCGAACCCTTTGTCGTAAAACCATACGACCTCTATATCGTTTCGCCTGGAGTAGGAAACTCTCTGTGTGGGACTCTAGAGACTCGACTACTATGCTGGCAGTGGGTTTAACCACAGACCGCAAGCGGCACTAGCTGTACGTAACGGTCCCCAGGTAGATGTCGATAAGAAGGCCGATGAGGAAACCCATCCGAACTCCTACTGAGTCTAATGTGACAATCTCCATACAGTCCGGTCCGTTCGTCTTAGACTATCGCATATCGGGCCTAGGGGGGCGGCAAGCGTCAGTCCCCTAATAGCGGTATAAGTCATGTCGGAGCGAAGCCCATTACACCCTGAGAAACTACTGGAACCTACCAGCAAATCTCGCTTGCCCTGGCCAGGGACTTTGCGTAATGGCTCTCTGACACAGCCCGATATCAACTCCCAATACCGGGAGAGACGAATCCTGTCTAACCGCTACTGCCTCCAAGTGCTCGGGACTGCACCCAACTGCTACCTGTTTGCACGACTCCTTTGAGCCGTGGTAGGGTAGCAATCTAAGAACAGTGGGACACACTCGAGGCGAAGTAGCAGTGTCAAGTCTGCGGACTATGCTGTACTCATGTCACCTGGGAACTGTTCACTGACGACTGGTATAAAACCAACCAACAGTTCCCTGTGAGTCCTGTCCGGTGTACCCGTAACCTAACGAGTACCTGCATACTATCTCCAGTACGACGTACTGACGGCTGTGGGACAGACCATCTCCCCAACTGGGATGAGAAGCGTACACACTAGTCTACTCCGGAGTATCGATGCTCTGTCTCGATAATCCAACGACCAGGGACCTGAATAAGGATGTGCTTGTAGACTACCCAGCCCCCACTAGTGTGACTGCCATCACAACGCTGGTAGACAAGCAAGATCCTAAGAGCTCTATCAATACGTACACTCACATATTAAGATAGAAAAACCAAGTAGCATACTACCATGTTTAGCAAGACTGTTATACACATATGAATATCCCAAGCTTCCATTAAGTAATATACAAACTAGTATGATACAGTAATGGCCTTCTAGGGCATAAACACTAACAATCTCC
Organism: Agapanthus africanus; assembly: GCA_030015575.1. NCBI lineage: Eukaryota > Viridiplantae > Streptophyta > Magnoliopsida > Asparagales > Amaryllidaceae > Agapanthus > Agapanthus africanus. The sequence continues at coordinate 114,549,299 of CM057347.1, forward strand.
CACTTGCACTAGGGCCATGTACTGGCGTATCGTAGACCGATGATCTCGAGTAGCCTCTCGAACTGAATCTGAGGTAGGGCCTTAGTGAATGGATCAGCAATGTTATCCTCTGTATTTACTCTCTTTACCTCGATCTCCCGGCGATCTACGATCTCCCTGATCTGGTGATACCGCCTTAAGATGTGTCTGGACTTCTGATGGGACCTGGGTTCCTTCGCTAAAGCTATAGCGCCGTTGTTGTCGCAATACAGAGGTATTGGACCAACACTGGTAGGAACCACCTGAAGTTCTGTGAGGAACTTCTTCATCCAGACAGCTTCTTTTGCGGCATCGCAAGCAGCTATGTACTCCGCTTCCATCGTTGAGTCAGCAACGGTGTCCTGCTTGGAACTCTTCCAACAGACCGCCCCTCCATTGAGGGTAAAGACATAACCCGACATGGACTCGGAGTCATCCTTGTCACTCTGGAAGCCGGAATCAGCATAGGCCTCCATCTTGAGGTCCTTTCCGCCGTAAACCAAGAACATCTCCTTAGTTCTTCTCAGGTACTTGAGAATGTTCTTTACTGCTATCCAGTGATTCTCCCCTGGGTTTGCCTGATACCGGCTTACAACGCTCAATACGTATGCTACATCTGGTCTGGTACATAACATCGCATACATTATAGAGCCTACCGCAGAAGCGTAGGGTATAATCGACATGCGTTCCCTTTCCAAATCAGTCTTGGGAGACATCTCTTTGGAGAGGGTGATTCCGTGACAAGCCGGTAGGTTACCGCGCTTTGAATCTTCCATACTGAATCTCTTCAATATGGTGTCTATGTACCTGGACTGTGAAAGTCCCAACATCCTCTTTGATCTATCACGATAGATCTGGATCCCCAGAATGTAGGTGGCATCACCCAGGTCCTTCATGGAGAATTTCTGTGACAAGAATCTTTTGACTGACTGTAGCATAGGAATATCATTTCCTATTAGGAGAATGTCATCCACGTACAAGACGAGGAATACAACAACTCTCCCTACAATCTTACTGTATATGCATGGTTCATCTGGATTTTTGATAAAGTCGAATTCTTTGACAGTATCATCAAAACAGATGTTCCAACTCCGCGATGCCTGCTTTAGTCCATAAATGGACTTAAGCAGCTTGCATACTTTACCGCTGCTCCCACTCTGAATGAATCCCTCTGGCTGATCCATATAGACGCTCTCTTCTAAATTTCCATTTAGAAAGGCCGTCTTTACGTCCATCTGCCAGATTTCATAATCGTGGAAGGCAGCAATAGCAAGAAGGACCCGAATGGATTTCAGCATAGCCACTGGAGAAAAGGTTTCGTCATAGTCCAAACCAGGTCTTTGACGGAAACCCTTTGCAACAAGTCTAGCCTTATAGGTTTCAACCTGTCCATCTACACCAATCTTCTTTCTGAAGATCCACTTGCATCCTACGGGTTTCACCCCATCTGGAGCAGTGTCCAAAGTCCATACTTTGTTAGTGTATATGGACTCCATTTCGGTCCGCATTGCATCTAGCCATCGTACCGAGTCGCCGCTCTGGATGGCCTGCTGGAAGCTAGTAGGGTCGTCATTATCAATGACGCAATCTTCTCTATCCCCGTCTATGAGAAAACTGTAGTATCTCTCGGACGGATGAGACTGCCTACTACTTCTGCGGATAGGCGCTGGTATGTCCCTTTCTTCTGAAACTTCTTGTTCCACCAATCTTTCAGTAACAGCTTGTGGTTCTGGAATTTCTTCCAGTTCTACTGCGCTCCCACTCTTCTGATTTTCTAAAAATTCAGTTTCTAAGAAGCGGGCATGACGAGAAACAAAAACCTTTTGTTCCTCTGCGTAGTAGAAGCAATATCCCATTGAATTCTTTGGATATCCCACAAACTTACACTCTACTGAGCGTGCCTCGAGCTTGTCCGGATGCTGCTTTTTTACAAAAGCTGGACATCCCCATGTCTTCAGGTACTGAAGATAGGGTTTCTTCCCACTCCACATCTGATATGGCGTGGTAGGCACAGTCTTGGTTGGAACCTTGTTCAAAAGATATGCTGCTGATTCTAGCGCATAACCCCAGAATGATCGCGGTAACTCAGCTTTACTCATCATGGAACGAACCATATCTAATAGGGTTCGATTTCTCCTTTCCGATACACCGTTGTGTTGTGGTGTGTATGGAGAAGTAAGCTGAGAGAGAATTCCTTTCTCTTTTAAGTAACCCAGGAACTCGGCACTTAAGTATTCACCACCTCGATCAGATCTCAGTGTCTTAATACTTTTGCCTGTTTGGTTTTCCACTTCATTCTTGTATTCTTGGAATTTCTCAAAGGCCTCGGATTTATACTTCATCAAGAAGATATGTCCATACCTAGAGAAATCATCCGTAAAAGTAATGAAGTAGGAATAACCACCTCGCGCATGTGTAGACATCGGACTGCATACGTCACTGTGTACGAGTCCTAAGAGCTCGCTCGCTCTTACTCCGTGTCCAGAAAACGGAGTCTTTGTCATCTTTCCCATGAGACAAGATTCACAAGTGGCATAAGATTGATATTCGAACGGATTCAAATATCCTTCTCTATGTAACTTCGTTAACCGTGTTTCATTGATGTGACCTAGTCTACAATGCCATAAGAAAGCCTGATTCACTTCTGGAGACTTTCTTTTAAGTGTGTTCTGGACATTGAAAACCTGAGCTTGATTTAATACGTATATACCGTCATCTAATGTACCGGACCAAATCAGAACTTGATTTAGGTGGATGTGAACTACATCGCTTACGAATGTAAAGTCATATCCCTCTCTTGAAAGTGAGGACACTGATATGATATTACAAGTCAAACTAGGTACATACAGACAGTTACGTAGAATCAATATCTGCCCACTTGTCAAACCTAGGCGATATTCTCCCACGGATTCAGCGTCCACGCTCATTCCGTTTGCAACTCTGAGAGACAAATCACCTATCCTTATAACTTTACGGTTTCTCAAAGCATGTAACGAATTACAGATATGAGATCCTGCTCCGGTATCTAGTACCCAGGAAGTAGAGTTAATTGACAAACAGTTCTCAATTACAAACACACTTGAGGCTGAAGCCACAACATGCTTCGTATCCTGGCTACTGGCTTCCAAAGCCCTGCAATCCTTCTGCCAATGTCCATTCCCACAACAATAGGAATGTCCCTCCTTACCTATACCAAGTCACAAAATTTTTTCTCTTCCCTTTCCTCCTACTTTGCTGACACCGTATATCGGCTTTGTAGAGGTCTTCTTCTTTTCACCCTTTGCTTTCGTCTTGGATGAAGAAGAAGAAGGTCCCCTATTAAGCAGAGCTTGTGTCTCCCTGGTTTCTTTCAGGGTGTAAGTAGAGGGTAGGGACTGTGGAAATAAGTCAGTATATGACCTGTTTCCCAACGTGGTCTCCAGGTCCTTGAGCTCATCAATATAGCTAGTCATCGTAAGGACGTCGTCCCTTATATATGACCCGTCAGCCGACCTCGCTTGAATCAATTCGTTCGAGGCCTCATATCTTGCGATATGAGATTGCTCTCCATATAAATCTTTGTTATGGAAAAAGATGGAAACAAAGTCCATCTTCTCGTGCTGCTTCTGGTATATACCATCAACTGAAGCCAACACGAGGCACTTGGCTTTCGCTTTATTCTTTTCCTTTGTCTGACGGATATCCATATCCGTGACGGTGGAAACTGGGCCTGCGACGATGGGATCTTGAGTAGTAATAGGGTGGTCCAGCTTGTCATAGGCAATGGTCATCTGGACAGACTTTTGCCAGTCAAATAAGTTAGATTCAGTCAATTTGTTATCTAGATGTAACCTAGTCATGGTCACAAGGTCGCTGCAATGAAAGAGAGAGAAGAAAACACTTTAGCATGATGCTCTTGCAAGTTTAGATTGGTTTTTAATTTATCTAAACTGGATGGCTCCTACTGTTTCTCGAATCCTTCCTCAAACCATAAAAGAAGAATTAGCCAGGACTATTCTCACCGTACAATACTTGCTTAACCGTTCAGCCAGGCCAGTGTCGATACTTCGAAGGAGGTTTTCCAACGCTTTCGCGAAGTTCCTAAATTAAATAACCTCTTTTGTCTGGGGGCGTAACCCCGCTGACACTTTTCTGGACACCTACTTGGTTTATAGCATTGATCGTTAAGTGACGAATATCCTGATAAGTAGCATATACTCACAGTAGGATCGGGATCCAAATATCATCGTATGATAATGTTGAAGGAATCCTACCAACATTCATCAAACTCCAAATGGTATGCATCTCTTTGCAAATTTCAGTTTCTTTAGAAATTCCCGATATAAATTTTTGCCCCATGTTCTTATGACCTTGACGAAAGCCAACAAATCATAAAAGACATGTCAAGTTCTGCCCATCATTATCTTGTTAATTTGAACCCACCCGTATATACCCTTGACGAAAGCCAACAAGGTTATACGACTGTCCCAAACCAACTCATCTATCTATGCAACAAATGAATACCCCAGCAGCTACCAAACACTATTCCTTGACGAAAGCCAACAAGCATAGCTTGAATACTACTGACCATCCATAAGAAATGACGGAGGGCTACGACTGGTTTTGGCGAAACCGTGAACTTAGTGAACTTGATATAACCGAAGGAACCTGATAGCTTTTAAAAGGAGTGGTTAAAGCTCCGCATTTAAAAATATCCGTTTTTAAAATTAACCGAGTGGTTTCTTTTAAATTGTTCCAACGATTTAAACTTTGGTTTGTTTTTCTTTGCATTATAGATAATGCGTCCCATCATTAACCTATCATTGCAGAAAACAACGAAAATACAACGTCCTCTTATGCCATCCACATTCGCCACGGGGTCCCGTCATCACCCGTTAGGTTACTTAACTAACGACAGAGCGGGGGCTGGGCTAGCGCGGGTGTAAAACATAAGTGACGTCTAAATAGCTATCATATATAGATATTGTACATTCGTCAGACGCAATAATAGGCATTCCAGATCACAGATGAACTTTATTGGATTTGCAAGTAATCCGTGTTTGTTTCGAGCCTGCAACAAAAGACGTATTACACAGTTGTGATGAATAGCCATTACCCCACCCAAGACCCCAACGGGTACGGCAAACTACCCGCCCGGCAGTTTGTGCACCCCACCTTGGGTCTGTCCTAGGAGCAAAACAGTAAAATGAAATAATACAACGGTGGCTACAACCGCAACCTGGATGTGCCCCGCAAAATAATATTACATCAAATGAATTAAATAATAACCCATCACATAACCCCGGCTATACATCACAACAGTCCAACACAGTTCATATCCACATACAGTAAAAACCATTACAGAAATGTGCAACCCCCTGCCAACCGACATACTAGCAGTTAGGGGAGGTTTATGAACACATTATACAATCACAGATATAATCCAACAAGCAAATACTGTATAATTTCGATCGATTAAACACTTTTAATTTTGCTCCAATACTGCTCTGCAAATCTGAAACCTGAGCAAAAATTAAATATTCCAGAAAATCCCAAATATCACACAGAACCACCACAAGAAAAATGGGTCCCTGAATCGTCAACTCGGCGGCGGAAGCGCGGCGGGATCTGTGCTAGCCGCCGCGGATCCGCGGCGCCGTAGGCGATTCAGGGGACCAAATTTTTTGTGTGTTCTTCTACTATCATTTTAAGCTTTCTGAACATCCCTGAAAAATTTTTGGACTTCATTTATAAATCGACAGAAACATGATATTTTAGGGTTTTCCGGTTTCGTTTTTTCCGTTCGAAATTCATACAAATTTGCAAAAAGGTTATTTATTGTTTAGCGAGGCTCTGATACCACTGTAAGTCGATGTACAACACACCAATACTTGTGGGGAGGCAGAATTTTCAAAAACGAACTTGTTTAGTGAACAAACATCGACTAACCGCTTGAATCGAAGCTAAACGATAACTAACCAAATACATAGTTGTTCTAAACTACTATGCTTAGGGATTATACCTATCGAACCAAGTCCTTCGGCTTTACGATCTCCTCGTCCTCCTCGGCCTTCTCGATGTAGTAGATGATCCACCCGAGAGCAAAACTCCAAGCTTAGCCTCTAAACTTGAGGCAACTAACCTTCTTGGATTGCTAATCAAAGAAGATAGATGAGATAGAGTGAGGGTTATGGATTGTTTAGTCTAACTAATCCTTATTCTCAACACATGAGAGGTGAGGATTAGGGTTTGAAGAGAGTGAGCTTGAGGAGAGAGAATGTGAATGATATTATGAAGTGAGAATAGTAAGTTATCATAATATATATGAAACTTTAAAATTCATCAATAAAAGAAAAACAAATGATGAATAATCAAGTTTCATAAATATCTAATGGTGATTCATAACCATGACTCATTAATCATTTATTGTGCATTAATGATATGGATGAATCACTCTCATGACTCACTAAACTCATTCAATGCATATGACACCTAAACCTCCTTAGTCACCACCTTCTAGAAGCTTCTCGCACAATTACGAGAACGCCCCTCCAATCCGCAAAAATACGGAAAAACTTTAGACTGTATAAATCCAATAACCGGATACCAGTAATTGGCTTAAACCAAAGCCGACTGGTAAAAACTGTCCGAAAGTCGTACGTGCGTAAACACACGTATGCGTCCGAACCCTTTGTCGTAAAACCATACGACCTCTATATCGTTTCGCCTGGAGTAGGATACTCTCTGTGTGGGACTCTAGAGACTCGACTACTGCGCTGGCAGTGGGGTTAACCACAGACCGCAAGCGGCACTAGCTGTACGTAACGGTCCCCAGGTAGATGTCGATAAGAAGGCCGATGAGGAAACCCATCCGAACTCCTACTGAGTCTAATGTGACAATCTCCATACAGTCCGGTCCATTCATCTTAGACTATCGCATATCGGGCCTAGGGGGCGGCAAGCGTCAGTCCCCTAATAGCGGTATAAGTCGTGTCGGAGCGAAGCCCATTACACCCTGAGAAACTACTGGAACCTACCAGCAAATCTCGCTTGCCCTGGCCAGGGACTTTGCGTAATGGCTCTCTGACATAGCGCGATATCAACTCCCAATACCGGGAGAGACGAATCCTGTCTAACCGCCACTGCCTCCAAGTGCTCGGGACTGCACCCAACTGCTACCTGTTTGCACGACTCCTTTGAGCCGTGGTAGGGTAGCAATCTAAGAACAGTGGGACACACTCGAGGCGAAGTAGCAGTGTCAAGTCTGCGGACTATGCTGTACTCATGTCACCTGGGAACTGTTCACTGACGACTGGTATAAAACCAACCAACAGTTCCCTGTGAGTCCTGTCCGGTGTACCCGTAACCTAATGAGCACCTGCATACTATCTCCAGTACGACGTACTGACGGCTGTGGGACAGACCATCTCCCCAACTGGGATGAGAAGCGTACACACTAGTTTACTCCGGAGTATCGATGCTCTATCTCGATAATCCAACGACCAGGGACCTGAATAAGGATGTGCTTGTAGACTACCCAGCCCCCACTAGTGTGACTGCCATCACAACGCTGGTAGACAAGCAAGATCCTAAGAGCTCTATCAATACGTACACTCACATATTAAGATAGAAAAACCAAGTAGCATACTACCATGTTTAGCAAGACTGTTATACACATGTGAATATCCCAAGCTTCCATTAAGTAATATACAAACTAGTATGATACAGTAATGGCCTTCTAGGGCATAAACACTAACAGGCCTCCGTCATTTCATATTAGTATTTCTTAGTATTCGTGCTACGTATGTCGTGCTCAGCCAAGGCGTAGTGTGCGGTAGCTCTGTAATGCTTTTCTGTCTCATGGATATGTGATTGGTTAGGACAGTCGTACGGTCATTTTGGCTCAGTCAAGGACTCATGCGGGTGGGTCTAATGCAATCAAGATAATGACGGGTTGAACTTGGCTAGGATCCTTTGATATGTTGGCTCAGTCAAGGTCACTTGGGTCCTAGGGATAAAAATCATATCGGGAGTTTCTAAAGAAACTGAAACTTGCCAGGCATGCGCATACCTTCTGGAGTGTGGTGACTTGAGTAGATTCTATCAAGTTATCATGCAATGATAGTTGGATCCCGATTCCCACCGATGAGTTGGTTTACTCCTCGGATGATCCCGACTAATTCTTCTTTCAGGTTTGGAGGAGAATTTGAGGATACAGTGGGAGACATCCTGATTAGATAAAGTGATTAACCATTCTGATCTAGGTTAGAGTGCACGCTGAGTGTTTCTTTCTCTCTCTCTTTGGTAGCGACGATGTCCGGACCCTAGACTATAACTCAGTGACCAAGTTAACCGAACTTTCTTAAAACACTGGCCTTTGGATTGTCAGAGTTGCATACTTCATTGCCACTCCTACTTTTACCCTTTGCTTTTCTCCGGAACATTCTGTATCACTACGAACATCCACTCCTATTGGATAAATCCATCGTATGGTTATATACGAACTGGAAGGAACTTGTTCCAGATTCGAGGATGGATTCTGGTTCAGGAGAAAATGAATAGGACTATTCAGTTGTCTTTTCCTTTTACATTCTCTCAGGTTGTGTGGGCTCCTAGGATTAGTAGAGGGTAAACCTATTACGCTTATCGGATAGTCTTCTTCCAAACCATATGCAGGTGCCAAAAGGTAGGGAAAGGAGAAAACCAATTAGCGTAATTTGGGTGTACAGAAAGTAACAAGTAAAGAAAAAATAAAGGGATTAGAAAGAGGGCAAAGTAAATTGCGAATGCTATCATTCACGACCAAACCGCGTATTTCATCGCCATTCCTACCGCACCTTTGCTTTTCTCCGGTTCAGGAGAAATAGAATAAGGTTTATTCAGTTGTATTTTATCATCACCTTCTTTCAGGTTGCGAGTACTCCTAGGATTAGGAGAGTACACCTATTATGCTTATTGGATAGTCTTCTTCCAAAGCATAGGCTGGTGCCGAACGGTAGGGAAGGAAGAAAACCATTTAGCCTAACGATGGTGTACAGAAGGTAATGAGTAAAGACAAATAAAGGGATTTGAAGAGATGGAGAAGAAATATACGGTTAGAGTCATGAATCTGGATAGTGGAAGAGGCATTAATAGGAATACCCAGATACCCCTTCGAAACATTTTCATGTTTCAGTTTCACTCTGCGTTGTTAATTGAAAACTGATTTCCCAATTAGATCCTTACTCTAGGGTATGCATTTACCAGGTTAGATTCTCACATCTGTATGGTTTTACAGATGATGAGTGGGAGTAAATTATTGGGAATTAGATGATCATCCTCATTATATCGGGACTCGTTGTAATTGGTGATATTTGAGGAAATCGCTTGGGTTTTTGCCGGACGGCAAATATTTGGTTTTGAATATCCGTCATTATGCACCAATTTCAAACTAATATATCTGTACGTTTATTTTATAAAGTGAGATATAACTTTTTGAAATTATGTTCATGACATTTACCTATATCAGTTGATGGTTAGGTAAGGAGCATTCAATTGCGGTGTAATTCTGTTAGTTATATGTATGCCCTAGAGGCCATTACTGTACATGGGATGTATATTGTAGTGGATGCTTGGACATATATAGAGAGGACTTTCTTGCTCGACATGATAATATGCTATCTGGTTGCTCTTTATCTTAACATATATACTTGTCTCTTGATACTGTCTTATGGTTACATGTTGGTAAAGCCCTTAGGATGTGTACTTGACTACCAGGATTATGATGCAGATCATACTAGTGGGGCCATGGTAGTCCATAAGTTCATCCTTTAATGTTCCTAGTCATGGGTGTATCGAGACAGGGCATCGATATACCAGAGTAGACTAGCGTATACGCTTTTCGACCCATGTGATGGGCGATGGATGATCTCATATCCATTGATGTTTGACATCGGAGATGGTATACGGGTGCTCAGTGGAGACTGGGTACACTGGACGGACTCGCCGAGAACTTCTAGATGGTATCATACCTTACGTCAGATAGCAGTTCTCTGGTGACACTGGTACAGGTTAGTCTGTAGACCCGAGATCGTCATAAAGATTTGTGTGATTCCCACTGTGCTTTGATTTCCACCTTACCACGTTCAAGAGGACGTGCAAAATAGTGGTTTTTGGGTACATTCCCGAGTCACGTGGAGGCAATGAGCGATAGGAGGGGATTTCGTCTCTCCCGGTATTGGGGGTAGATGTCGTGCTATGCTCGATTGGCTATAACAGGAAGTTCCTGGCCAGGGCTGATTTAAAGATTTACTGGTAAGTGTTATTAGTAGTTTCTCGACCCGTTATGAGCCTCGTATCGGCATGACTTATCGAGTTATTGGGGTCTGACGTTTACCACCCCTAGACTTGATATGCGACATATCAGACGAAGAGACCGGACTGTACGGTAGTGTTACTGACAGGCTTTACAGGAGCTAGAGCGGGCTTGCTTGTTGATCTTCTGATCGCTCAATACCCGGGTAGCCGTTACGTCCAGCTAGTACCGCTGACGGCTTGTAAGTGCTTGATGTGATTATCACCTACTGTCGGCGTATTGACGAGTCTTTAGAGTCCTACACAGAGGTTTTACTGGCTCAGGCAAAACGAAGTAGGAGCACATATGTGATATGTGCGGGACCGAGAATAATACGAATATGTGATATCGTATTCTATTCTTGCGATATTTGTATCGGTCGGTTATTTGTGATATAGCCGGGTTATCGAATCAAGTGTTGATTCGATAAGTTGGTACATATAATATTAGTCGGTTATATGTGATATAGCCGGATTGTTAAATCAAGTGTTGATTTGATAATTTAGTGTATAATTATATATTTGATATACTAGTTTATATTAACTAATATTAGCTCACTTAAGCATTTATTTTTCTCACATGTGCACACTTAATATATATGTGATATATATTAATTGTGTTCTATTTTGTGTCATGGTTGATGACACACACTATATGGGTGTATGAGACTTACACCATACTAATTATAATATAGGGTTTTGTCACGTCCCGAAAAGTACGGAATATGACCGACACTTAAACTACGAAACGTTTAGAGGCGTACGTAATCTAAGTAAGCCAAAACCCAGAAATCCAAACCAAGTAAAGGAGTAGAGTGAAGGAAAAACCAATTTTAAAGCAAGAAGTTTAACAACAGAAGCCAAAGTATGCATTTTTAAAGTCTCAAGTTTTTTCTGAAAATTTCGGCAGAGTTTCCATTGTAAAAATTGACCCCAAACGGGTACAAAACCTGATAAAACATATATAATGAATAAAGGCATCCCCAAGTGGGAGCTTGACGGTCACAACCACGCAAGCAATATAATATACAACGCCGAAGGGCGAGGATCAAACTCAGGATAAAATCCAACATCATCAAAAAAACCAAAGGAAGACCATATAATACAGCGCGCGACTCTAAGGTCGAAATAATATGCACTGGTCTTCTATGTCTATCAAATAATACAAGTCTGGTTGATGGAGTTTTACTAGATACAACTGAAATAACAAATATACAATGGTGGTCCTGATGCAAAATGTAACGACCCGAAATATTGGCTCGTGACCAGCACTTAAATTACGTAACGTCTAAAGGCGTAACGGAATTCAAGTAAGCTGAAACCTAGAAATCTAAACCTTTTAAGAAAAATAAAGGTGGTGAAGTTTTGAAATAAGGGTATAATGAAATCAAGTTTTCTTAATGCATAAAAAAAAGGAACAAAAATGCAAGTGGATTATGCAAATTTAGAAACATGTTTCATCTTTTTGAAAATTTGGGCATCACTTCCTTTGTATATTTTGATCCAAAACCACAAATACATAATAAGAATAATGGCATCCCCAACGGGAGCTAGCACTTCGCCAAACGGCGGATCATAACCACGCAAGACAGTAAATATGAGTATACGACGCCCAACGGCAAAGATCACCACAAAAGATAAAGAAATAAGCAAGACATCAAAACCACCAGTAGCAGAAAACCCCTCGCTCTAAATCTCGCAACCACAATCCCACTGAGTCTTGTTACTTATACAATTTACAAATTTCGATTGATGGAGTTAACTAGATACAATATGAAATATAGATACAAGAGTGGGTACGATACAAGTGTCCTACCTACCAATGCAAAACACCTGAATGCAACTGTGTGCCAGTGAAGCCTCTACTGATCCAAGCGGTCAACCTGCAAGAACTGTGGCACAACGGGGGTGAGTTGCCAACTCGTGAGTAGAAAAATATCAACATATAGAAATCGAATAAACAACGGCTCCTAGGTCAACTATATCATAAAGGTAATACTATGATATCTAGGGTGACCGGGTTTGTATATGTGCCAACAAGGTAGTCAATACCTATAAGCATATGGATAACATCCAACAGTAAAATCAATGCATGTATGCAAGTGAATCTCGTCCACATGTCACCCACTGACACAACAACATCATGCATGTAAATATCATAAAAGCGTATGCATGAAAATACGAGGATATAAATCAACATGTGTCCCTCTCGACACCTCCAAATCATGGAACCTGAGTGTCCAGTATCGACACTCGAAACATCATGAAAACCGTGTCCAGCATCGACACGTAAATCCTCATATATCTCATGCGCCGCATCCTCGGATCGGTCCTCAGGTGCCGCACACCCTGGTCGGCCCTCATATCCATCTCGCTACTCCGGTCGGTATCCTCCGGATAACCGCCGAGTCTAAATACTATCACTGGTAGGTAGTGTTCCCCTTCCACGCTCACCGTCTAACATATACGAGTCTTCTTGCCACGGGGTACCTCACCGGGTCCACCATGTACCCGCAGACAGTGCCTACGCTCCTCGAATCGGGTTTCACATGCCACTCTCAGAACCGAGAAAACACATGGTGGACGCACTGAAATATCATATCAAGAGAAACCGGGTTTTTAAACAATACATACTTTCTTTTAAAATGACCACGGTTCTCAAATCCAGAAATCTCATGAAAACAGCATATCTCAATGCGTAAAATCATAAATCATGATGTATGCGACATATGATGGAAATGTAAGTATATCCGTAAATCATGCAACATGGAATAGTGATGTATCATATTAAGGGAAAACCGCTTCTTTAAATGATTCCAGTTTTGAAAATATGTCTTGCGGTTCCCAATATCTCCAAAGTCAAATGCAACAACGTAATAAAGTGCACAGGTAACTATAGCAAGTAAATCATGCAAAGAGTCATATCATGGTGCAACAATCCTACTGTGTAGTGACATGGCAATTATCGATGATGAAATGTGTGAGCCGGCAAATCTGTGTACGTGTAACATACGCATCATCGATAATGGTGTAAGTGTACTAGCACAAGTATATACAATGCAATGAGTATAACATGAATCTGCATAAGGTAAATCATCAGCTAAAAGCTATAAGGTATACGTATCTATCATATGTCTCAGTCGGTGAATCTATCAATCGGCATCTAGCCTCACAGCACCATGTACGGTATAATCCATCGTACGACATCATCTAGTCAAGGGTATGGATCAAACCTCAAGTCAAACTCATCACGTACGAAAAATCATCGTACGGCGGCATTAAGATATCAGGGATCCTATCATCCTATAAGACGAGGAAGGTACGGACCTAACGTCTCGTACGGCTATCACTCACAATTCACAACATATATAAATATCTCTATATGCCTATGTCCCAGGTCGCATCCGCAATAATCTCATATCAGGGGACCGACAGGGTATAATTCATCTCAATCGACCATCATACTATCAAATCATCATATCATCATATCCGTCTTATATTCTTTCATCGCATTTATATCTCACATCAAGTCGAGTTTACATAAACATTTTATCTCTACTATAAGTATAAGTATCTAATCTAACATACACACCCGAACCATACAAGCAGATTTTAAAAGAAGCGAATCGTAGTTTTGAAAATAGGGGTTACGGTGTTTTTAAGGAAAAGATATCATTTGAAAATCCATAACATCCCTCAAGGTAATTGTTTAAATGATGCATACGATTCTTCAATTTAGAAATATGTATGGTTCGGATGACACATCTACGTCGACTATCTAGTACTATAGTACCCTAAACGACAATATCATCCTCAATTCCCATCATTTCATATTAGCCGTAGCATATCACTTCTAACTGTCATTAGCTTCCAATATAGTTTCACTAACTATCTTTTAACTCTAACCCTAGTTTCCTAATCTAAGTTCCCTTAACCATATTCTATAAATCAGTCTCCATCAAAACTTTGCGGGGGTGCTATACGCCATCCAGCCGACTTCCCCATAGATATAGATTCACTCACCTTGGTTCTTGCCTACCGAAGTCGATGACGCCATGCTCCGTCGCCTCGGAATCCATATGAAGGTACCCACAATAATACACAATCGCAATGCGTGTTAAAATCAAGGCGGAAAACCAAAACGGCACACGTTTCGCTCATAGGTTAAAACCTATAGCCCACGTATGCAAAACCAACAAATTACCCCTAGTCGTTGATGTACAAACATTCAACAACTAAATACAAAACCAAATATCAAGAATTAGCATTTCAAAATATGGAAAACATAGCTAAAGTCACACTAAACGGCTCCCAGATTTTGACTCAGGTCAAATAAATCTAAGCAAACAAGTCTAGGGTGATGTATATAATATATATGACCTACTGGATCAACCTAGACCCCTACCCTCACCAAGTGGCCGGCCACTCCCACCAAAAATCCGAGGTTGCCGGCCCAGGGGTCTCTGTTTGGGCTCATCAGGTCAGAGTGGTCTCCTAGTGACTTAATTTGGTCCCTAGTATTGTTTGCTACTCTCAAAATTTCCCTGGGTTGCTCCAGGTACCCTGTAGGAACACTAAAAGTCACAAAACTGATACGGAAAAATTCCTGAGTTCGTGCATCGGGTTCACCTCTAAGGCTCAGGTCAGGAATCGTGTCACCATGGTCATGTAAACACTCACCAATGTTCCCAGGTTTCACCTATAGTCATTACATAAAAATCTAGTAGTACTAAACATCATAAAACCACTTCAAACAGCTACCCTAGAAAATCCAACCCCCTAGTCCCCTACAGGGCCGAGGTCGTCGGATTTGGACCCCAAGTCGCCGACCAAAACCGGTGGGAAAGGGTTCGGGTTTTAAGTGAACACTCATGGTCTCGAGTACAACACTACCACACTGTTTGTTTTTACAGTGAACACTCGGGGTCACAGCAGGTTAGCGACATCACAAAACGACATTCAAAACACGATATCTCACAAAACTAATGTAAAAAGGAAGAATTTATACCTCAATAAAGCCACTCAAGAAAACCCTATCTTCTCATTGTCATCAAAATCCCACTTTGCTTGGTTCCATATGTAGAGGAAGAGATGGGGATTAATTTTTGTGAAAAGGGTTTAGGGTTTTGGGGATTATTTGGAGATGGATCTAGGGCTTTAAGTGGAGGGAAGTGGGGTTGAGGAAGATGAAGGAGAGAAAAAGAAAATGATCGGGAATGTGTGGGCAGCAGTCCCCCCTCTCTCTCACTTATTCTCACACTCTCTCTCTCTCCAATCATACCCTTTTTCACTAATTTACCCTTTTGCCATTTCTTTTCTTTTCTCTTTTAAATTTCAAAACCAAATCACATAATACCCATAAAACAACACAAATACAACATGTAACCAAATGGAATATAACATGGTGCACTAGCAATGGAAAACTGTAGAAACACGGATTTGGCTTAATCGCGATTAGCAGTGCACTAATCGGGTTTTTATCGAAACTACGTATAATAAATTTTAAAAATGCCAAATCCTTTAATTATATTATTAAATGAATAAATCATTTTAATTTCCATTTATTTCACAATTATTGGTATATATTTATAACCTTTTTCGAAAACCCCAATTTCGTAAATCGGGTAGTTTTCGGGAAATATATTATTTTTAATATTAAATTCCAAAAATAATATTTTATATTTTCTGAAATGTTACACAAAAGATTCCACCTACCAAAGCAATCACCCGGGAGGAACAGTGTGCCAGCAAGCCGCAACGAAACTTGTACGGCCAAACCTGCAAGAAACTGTGGCACAACGGGGGTGACTTGCCAACTCGTAAGTAGAAAACATCTATGAGTAGAAAATCGCATGTATGACGCTATCCTAGGTCATATCAAGTAATATCCTCAAATAAATATCCTGGTCCATCTATGTAAGTGTAATACTACATGCTCGTGTCAGTACCTCGGATAGCAACATGTCAGATATATTATGTATGAATGCATGACGAATGGAAACAGAATACATCATGGAATCAACAAAGAAATCAGTGTCAAGCATCGGCACAAAACATAAATCTCAGTATCTCAATATCTCAGTATCCCAATATCTCAAATCTCAAAATCTCAGTGTCTCAAATCCTAATAACTCAATATCTCAATATCTAGGGCTCCGTTAGTCCGGATCGACCCATATCATCAAATCACATGACAACGGACGGTATCCTCCGGATATCCGCTGCGCCAGGTAAAATCACCGGTAGGTAGTGCTCCCATGCCAGGCTCATCATCTACAACTCGAGCTTATTGCCCCGGGGTACCTTATTGTAACATTTTGAAAATCGTTTCGGTGAAATTTCGGAAAATCGGTAAAATAAGGGGGTTTTCTGTAAAAGTCAAAATATAAATATCTTTATTATAAAATTAAATATACATATTCTAGCTATGTAATTGCTAGTATTTGGTGTTTATTGAGCCACTGGTAAAATTTCTAATTTTCTGAAAAATTTTCCGAAAATAATTATTTTAATATTATTTTAAGCCGTCACTAATACATTTAATTAGGGAAAATTACAAATTGGAATGTGTTGAAACAAATTTTGTGCATCATAAAACATTAAACAAAATTTTAACATGTTGTTTTTGGAATGAAATTAATCTGTTAAACGGTTTTGAAAATATCGACGAGAAAAGGCTTAAATAGTGAAATTAGTGTAAATAGATATTGGGGTATAACATTTATCATTTTTCCCTCACCCACACCCTCTCTCCTCTCCCCAAATCAGCAGCAGCCCCATGTTGCCCCTCATTTCCCCACTTGATTTTTTGCTAAAAGAAAACAAAAGAAAAGAAAAGAAATAAGGAATTATTATGAAATGAGATAGGTGCTTTTATTTCTTTAGTTGACTTGGACTTTTCCCACCTCAATCTCTCTCCTCCCTCACCCCCACACACCTGGCCGAGCCCCACCTTTCCAGCAACAGGAGCCCCCCCATTTCTCCTTCTCTTTTCTCTTCAAAAATCCATCTAAAATGCCTCCAAATCCACAAAAAATCAAGCTAAAATCAAAATCTATTCCCTACCCATTTTTACTTGACCATTCTAGTATGGATCTAGGGAACAAGATGGCAATTTGAGAGGCTAGATTTCAAGTTGGATCAATGGGTTGTGAGGTATAAAAATCTTGAGCTTTTTGTTAAATTGTTGGTTATTGTTTTAATCTAACTTAATTAGGAAATGAATTGTGGTTCTAATTGAAAGATTTGGGTTTTCAAAAGAAGGATTAAATTATATTTAGGGTTTTTGTTGTTTGTTTATGGTTGCAAAGTGGAATTCATCATTTTGTGTTATGTGAAACATAATCAAATTGTTAGTTTGCAAATTGTTAAGTGGAATTGTATTAATTAAGCTATATTGCTAACTAGGTTTTTGTAAACCATGAATTGGTTTAAGAGAAAATGTAATTAGGTTTTTGATGACTTATTTAACATTATAAAATGTAGTTTAATGCTTTAGATCATGCAAATCCAAGCTAGATTGTTGTATATGCATTTTTGCTATAAAATTGTTAAAATTGGTTAATTTTTAAACTAGAATTTTGGGGCTAATTAAATTTAATGAGATTAAATTATGGAAATGGTTTTTATGACTTATTTAAGATGTTTAATAAGTATCATGGTCATTAGAATTGTTAAAACATCAAGTTTTGTAATAAAATGGTAAATTTTTGCATGCTAGATTTTCGGAAAAATGGCTTTTAAAGTGAGTTTGGGGTTTTTGTGAATTTTAACCTATTTTATATTATAATGAGTGTTCGTGAATGCGCAAATGAGTGTGTTTGGGTTTTCTCGATGGTTTGACATTTATACATCAACATCGAGGGTTGGTTTGGCTATTCTTGCATGCGTAGGCGATAGGTTTTGAGCTATGCGTGGTACGCGTGCCGATTTGATTTTCGTATGCCGTTTTGATTTCGAATTTGGTTTTAATGCGATACGGTGCGTTATGATATGTAGGTACCCCATGTGGACTTCGAGACGAGAAGCAAGCGCGTGGCGACGTCGGCACCGGCGAGCGAGGACCAGGTGAGTAGATTTATATCTACGGGGAGAAGTCGGGTGGATGGCGTATAGCACCCCCGCAGTTCGTGGTGATGTATACGAATACGTATACACACATATATATTGATTATATTATTGAGTTTATTGATGATAAAGATAGATTTTAGGTGTGATTGGATATGTTTAGTGTTGCGAGGCCTAGAGTAGAGGTTGCACCATATTTACACACATACATACTTGCATACATTCTTCTTTCATATGTGTCTTTATGGGGTTATATTGTTATATGTTCACATACTGGATTTGAGGATAGTATTTCGGATTTGAGATGAGTCGATAAGATTTGATTGAGACCGCAAGAACGGTGATATGGCAGGATTCGTACTTGAGATACGTCCTGATGTTATAGCGGATCTTGGGACGACGATACGGGTGAATAGTGTTATACACCGAATGGTTGGCTTGTGATCGTGATATGAGATAAGATATGTTAAGATATTCATAATAGGTCGCATTAGGCGATGTATACCTCTTTATGACGATATATGATGATGATATCAGTTTGTATGAGGCTGTAGATCAGCAGTCAGATCATGATTAGATTGATGATATTAGTATTGTACTAGACGTTGATCAATACCTCGGATTATGATCTTTGATAAAGAGGATACCAAATGATTAATTTGATGAATGTGATACTGACCCGTACCCAGATTTGGGATGCCGTACGACGGATTTACGTACGAGCTATATATTAATGTTTGATCCGCGCTCTTGACTTGGGAATATTTGATTATAGATATGGTATCGGATGTGATATTATCGAGGCGGGATCACCGACTAATATATATATATATATATATATATATATATATATATATATATATATATGTATCGACTCAGGTGTTAGGCGGTTTCCTTACCTTCGGTAGCCAGTTAGCTTAGCCCTTTAGTTTAGTGTAGTTGTTAGACTAGATTTATATTAAATATAGACTGTTATCTTTGTGTCTAGTATTTAGCTCCTGCTCATTTTTGTTGTTCGCTCCGCATCGCATGCTTATATTGTGTTTCATATTCTATTGTTGATATCATGCTGTTAGGACACCAGCACCATTACCGATGACGCGTATGTACCACGTACACTTACTTGCCGGCTCACACACATCTTCATCGATAATTTCCATGTCACGAACACTTTAGAAAATACTATTTCTTTTGACATAGGTTGTTAGCTAATAGTTTAGACATGATATTAGTATACTTGCCTTATATGCTAGTTTAGACATTGTAGTTATTACTTGCTACTTCATGCATACTGTTATTCATTGTTATGCCGCATTCATGGATTCTCATGCCTATATTCATGGTTTTACATGCTATTGATGATTTGGATTCAGATTTCCATGAGATTTTCTGGATTTGGGGGAAAACCGCAAAACTTATATAAACATCTTTTCTCTCTTTTTAAATAAAAAGTGCAGTTTTCCCATGATGTATGAGTCATCCACCATGAGTTTGCTGATGGATTTCGAGACCCGATTCGAGGAGATGGAGGAACCGTTTCGGGTACATGGTGGACCCGGTGCGGTACCCCGGGGCAAGAGGATCGCAAATGATAGCGTTGAGCCTGGCAGAGGAGCACTACCAACCGGTGATTTTACCCGACGCGTCGGATATCCGGAGGATACCGTCGTGGTCTTGAGATGGATGGTAGGGGCCGGTCTGGACTGACGGCGCCTTAGATATTGTGATTGAGACATTGTGATTTTGAGATATTGAGGTACAGAGATTGCGACACAAAGATATCGAGATATTTGGATACTTGTTTTGTGTCGATGCTAGGCACTGTTTATGCTGATTTCATTTATGATACCTCATTTTAAAAATAAAGAAATCTCACTAATTTATGAAAGCAGTTTTCTTCAGTACATGCATTATGTTTCATGCATTCATACATCATCCATATGATACATTGCTACCTGAGGCACTGACACGGGCACATGGGATTACACTCGGGTTAGATATTTACCCTAGCCATTGTTATAGGCTGCTGGTTATTTTATTTGAGGATATATTGTGATCGTATGACCTAGGATTGCATCATACATGCGATTCCTGTTCGTAGATGTTTTTCTATTCACGAGTTGGCAACTCACCCCCGTTGTGCCACAGTTTCTTGCAGGTTTTGCCGTACAGGTTTCATTACGGCTTTGTTGGCACTGCTTCTTTCGGATGACTTGCTAGTAGGTGGGTTTTTTTTTGTATCGTACCCATCATTATACCTTGTATATTATTATTCTGTTGTATCAAGAAGTTCCATCAACTAAACATGTATTTATTTCAGAGATAGAGACCAGTAATGTTTATTCTTTCGACCTTAGAGTCGCGCGATATGAAGAAAGCATCGATTTTGGTTCCGCTTCTTGCTCTCAAAATGAAGAAAGACTTGTCGGAAATCTCTGTGGATTTATTGTTGTTTTGAGTTTCCTTTTGAGTTTTGATCCTCGCCCTTGGCGTTGTATATTATATTGCTTGTGTGGTTATGACCGTCGATTGACGAAGTGCTAGCTCCCGCTTAGGGATGCCTTTTTATTGATTTCGTATACTATTCATGTTTTATCCCGTTTGGGGGCCAGTATTTACAAAGGAGACTCTGCCGAAATTTTCAGAAAATGCTTGATATTTTTTTTAAAAACGCATAATTCGGCTTATGCTATTAAACTACTTGTTTTAAGTTGGATTTCCTTCATTCAATGCTTCCTTGGTTTTGATTTCTGGGTTTTCGGCTTACTTAGATTACGTACGCCTCGAGATGTTTCGTAGTCTAAGTGCCGGTCATGTTCCGTACTTTCGGGTCGTGACAAAGTTGGTATCAGAGCATTAGGTTTTACCTTCGGAGCGTAGGATGACCCTTGGTTGATGGAATAGGTGACTAAAGTAGAGTAACGTACCGTGGTATGTTCCGCGGCATACTTACGATACGCTACTCCACTTAAGGAGCCTTAGGATATACATTTCTTTGCTCAGTATCATATTCATTCCTGATTTAGCTTCATCGGTACCAGTTACGGTTTGCTGCCATGATTACGGGCAGGGAGAGCTACGGCTAGAGTTGCGGTCAGCACGAGCTCGTCACGAGCGAGGACTGACCAAGGTGTAATTCCGGCGACACACGATTGCGGAGATGTGTCTTTTTACTGTGTTTTCGCGCCACGAGCGTTTGGCGGATCTCCTTTACGAGATTTCTCGGACGTGCCGATCAGTACCAGAGGATTGAGCCAATGATAGAGGTCAGTCAGATTTTGATGATCGTTGATGTATTGCTTATTCATGATAATTAAGGCATGGTTCAGCGTGCAGACGAGTGAGCCAGTTGTTGCTGTGAACGATGAGATATCACCCCAGATGTTGGAGCTATTGCAGTACGAGTTGTAAAAAGAGATGAGAGAAGGTCACTAGTCACCGAGGATGAATGACTAGGACATGTGGTTCGTTCGCTACCCCGATGCGAGGTCATCAGATAGATTGATTCCAGTTAGAGACGACTTCACGCAGAGATGTTGATAGTCGACAGACACGATCGAATGTCAGCAACCTATTATTCCAAGTTTAAAGTATTCGGAAAGACATGCAGGCAATTCTATAGACCCTCTAGAAGAATGAAACCCTAACTCGACTTAATGACCGTGTGAAAGCCTTTGAACCTTAGGGTTTGCGGTGGTTCCGCGGCGCCATTAGTGAGGCTTGGGTTTGCCCTTCTATGGCTGGACCATCGATGCTGTGGTATGTACTCGATACTGTTAAACTGTATCTAAGATGTTGAGCTCTTGGGGGATTATGAGGTTTTGATAAATCGATCGGATGGTTCGACTTCATTCGGATGCTAGGTGGTGAGATGCATTCTTGGGAGACTCCAGATACGAGGATAGCCGTTGGAGCTCAGTCCATGCAGCCACGACGAGACGAGTCCGAAGCAGTCGACATCGGAGAAAAGTGGAGTATGAAGTTCGTACGAGATCTTGATAAGACGACGTTCCACTCCGCCATCAGAGATGCGATACTCATGCCGAGGCATTGTACTTGGATATACCTTCCAGAAAGAGTCGCGATGAGTATGCAGTCGTTCCGGAACGAGAACAGATCTAGTAAGTGACGATGACTTCCAGACAGTTCGGCAGAGATGAGATTTGGGAGAGATTTCGATAGGACCTTTCTGGAATGAATTACGAGAAGACTTGGACCCAGGAGCGGTCATGTTACGCACACCGGCAGGCCAGAGTTCAGGATCGTCGACGAGACATGCCATGAGTGACCACGACAGTTGGCCAGAGATTCTTGGAGGATGTGCTTGAGCGGGGCTATTCCGCCATACTTGATTTCGGTATTTTGGACGATCTATTCGCATGATTGATTTTGATGATTGAGTTTCATGATATTTGTTTTCATGCACCATGGTTGCCTCTACTGAGTATTTACGATTTTTGCACAGTTGTTACACTTGATATCATTTTCGTGCCTTGGTTTCTTATGTTTATGATTTTATGGGTTTCATACAGTTGAGTTGATTTTTTTTTTTGCGTATATACGCACACGATTTGGTTTTTGCACTCGGTATAGTTCACATATGCTTGCAGTGTAGGGATACGCATTTTATGCACTTAGATGCACTGGAGTTCGATTTTGATTGTGATGCTCGATATTTGTTTTGTGCACCTTGTGCACCTGATTTGGATTTTCGCGCATGTTGAGCGCATGTTATGAGATGCGATTTTGGTGCACACCAGATGCACTAAATCGAGATTCTTCGTGCATGTCAGATGCACCTGTTTTGCTGTCAGGAACACCTGTTGCCCTTGACAGATGTTTCGTGCACACCTGATGCACTTAGATGTTGTTTCTGTGCATATGTATGGCACATTCATTGATTTCGATTTCCGTGCGCACCAGACGCACATGGCATTCATATATATATATTTGGGACTGATTTATGTTGGAGCAGTATATTTTATGATGTTTGCTATTTGGTTTAGTACTGAGCAGGACTAGTCACAGGACAGTACCTGAGTATATTTTTGCATGCATTGATAGTTATCGAAGGGATTTCCAAAGAAGAGCTATAGTCTCAGTATTTACCTACGTGTCCGAGATGACACGAAATATTTTATAAAGGAAACCCTTCTGAAATTGCTTTCAAAACAGCGAGGCGTGCATATTAAAAAAAGGATATATATATATATGTGTGTGTGTGTGTGTGTATTATTTTCGTACAATAGACGTCCGCCACTGTGCAGTGCTGCGAGCATCGCACAGTGATTTGAAGAAGATTTGGCATGTATTGCTTCCAGATGTTTTAATGATGTATATCATATTGATTTTCAATTTGGATTTAGACAATGTGTCTTCACCATGACTCCGATGATTGCGGGATGCTGGATGGAGTTTTGATTTTGAGTTATATGCTCATTTTTCATGCGCATGCGCTGCGCTACGATTTATTTTATATATTTATGATTTCGGAGCCCCGACGATTTGATTTTCGTATGCCGTTTCGATTTCGAATTTGGTTTTAATGCGATACGGTGCGTTATGATATATAGGTACCCCATGTGGACTTCGAGACGACAAGCAAGCGCATGGCAACGTCGGCACCGGCGAGCGAGGACCAGGTGAGTAGATTTATATCTACGGGGAGAAGTCGGGTGGATGGCGTATAGCACCCCTGCAGTTTGTGGTGATGTATACGAATACGTATACACACATATATATTGATTATATTATTGAGTTTATTGATGATAAAGATAGATTTTAGGTGTGATTGGATAGGTTTAGTGTTGCGAGACCTAGAGTAGAGGTTGCACCACATTTACACACACACACATACTTGCATACATTCTTCTTTCATATGTGTCTTTATGGGGTTATATTGTTATATGTTCACATACTAGATTTGAGGATAGTATTTGGGATTTGAGATGAGTCGATAAGATTTGATTGGGACCGCGAGAACGGTGATATGGAAGGATTCGTACTTGAGATACGTCCTGATGTTATAACGGATCTTGGGACGACGATACGGGTGAATAGTGTTATACACCGAATGGTTGGCTTGTGATCATGATATGAGATAAGATATGTTAAGATATTCATAATAGGTCGCATTAGGCAATGTATACCTCTTTAAGACGATATATGATGATGATATCGGTTTGTATGAGGCTGTAGATCAGCAGTCAGATCATGATTAGATTGATGATATTAGTATTGTACTAGACGTAGATCAATACCCCGGATTATGATCTTTGATAAAGAGGATACCAAATGATTAATTTGATGAATGTGATACTGACCCGTACCCAGATTTGGGATGCCGTACGATGGATTTACGTACGAGCTATATATTGATGTTTGATCCGCGCTCTTGACTTGGGAATATTTGATTATAGATATGGTATCGGATGTGATATTCTCGAGGCGGGATCACCGACTAATATATATATATATGTATCGACTCAGGTGTTAGGCGGTTTCCTTACCTTCGGCAGCCAGTTAGCTTAGCCGTTTAGTTTAGTGTAGTTGTTAGACTAGATTTATATTAAATATAGACGGTTATCTTTGTGTCTAGTATTTAGCTCCCGCTCATTTTTGTTGTTCGCTACGCATCGCATGCTTATATTATGTTTCATATTCTATTGTTGATATCATGCTGTTAGGACACCAGCACCATTACCGATGACGCGTATGTACCACGTAAACTTACTTGCCGGCTCACACAAATCTTCATCGGTAATTGCCATGTCACGAACACTTTAGAAAATACTATTTCTTTTGACATAGGTTGTTAGCTAATAGTTTAGACATGATATTAGTATACTTGCCTTATATGCTAGTTTAGATATTGTAGTTATTACTTGCTACTTCATGCATACTGTTATTCATTGTTATGCCGCATTCATGGATTCTCATGCCTATATTCATGGTTTTACATGCTATTGATGATTTGGATTCGGATTTCCATGAGATTTTCAGGATTTGGGGGAAAACCGCAAAACTTATATAAACTTCTTTTCTCTCCTTTTAAATAAAAAGTGCGGTTTTCCCATGATGTATGAGTCGTCCACCATGAGTTTGCTGATGGATTTCGAGACCCGATTCGAGGAGATGGAGGAACCGTTTCGGGTACATGGTGGACCCGGTGCGGTACCCCGGAGCAAGAGGATCGCAGATGATGGCGTTGAGCCTGGCAGGGGAGCACTACCAACCGGTGATTTTACCCGACGCGTCGGATATCCGGAGGATACCGTCGTGGTCTTGAGATGGATGGTAGGGGCCGGTCTGGACTGATGGCGCCCTAGATATTGTGATTGAGACATTGAGATTTTGAGATATTGAGGTACAGAGATTGCGACACAGAGATATCGAGATATTTGGATACTTGTTTTGTGTCGATGCTAGGCACTGTTTATGCTGATTTCATTTATGATACCTCATTTTAAAAATAAAGAAATCTTACTAATTTATGAGAGCAGTTTTCTTCAGTACATGCATTCTGTTTCATGCATTCATACATCATCCATATGATACATTGCTACCTGAGGCACTGACACGGGCACTTGGGATTACACTCGGGTTAGATATTTACCCTAGCCATTGTTATAGGCTGCTGGTTATTTTATTTGAGGATATATTATGATCGTATGACCTAGGATTGCGTCATACATGCGATTCCTGTTCGTAGATGTTTTTCTATTCACGAGTTGGCAACTCACCCCCGTTGTGCCATAGTTTCTTGCAGGTTTTGCCGTACAGATTTCATTACGGCTTTGTTGGAACTGCTTCTTTTGGATGACTTACTAGTAGGTGGGTTTTTTTGTATCGTACCCATCATTATACCTTGTATATTATTATTCTATTGTATCTAGAACTTCCATCAACCAAACATGTATTTATTTCAGAGATAGAGACCAGTAATGTTTATTCTTTCGACCTTAGAGTCGCGCGTTTTATTTCTGTGGATTTCTTGTTGTTTTGAGTTTCCTTTTGAGTTTTGATCCACGCCCTTAGCGTTGTATATTATATTGCTTGTGTGGTTGTGACCGTCGATTGACGAAGAGCTAGCTCCCGTTTGGGGATGCCTTTTTATTGATTTCGTATACTATTCATGTTGTATCCCGTTTGGGGGCCAGTATTTACAAAGGAGACTCTGCCGAAATTTTCAGAAAATGCTTGATGTTTTTTTAAAAACGCATAATTCGGCTTATGCTATTAAACTACTTGTTTTAAGTTGGTTTTCCTTCATTCAATGCTTCCTTGGTTTTGATTTCTGGGTTTTCGGCTTACTTAGATTACGTACGCCTCGAGACGTTTCGTAGTCTAAGTGCCGGTCATGTTCCGTACTTTCGGGTCGTGACACTTACCGAGCTCACCATGTACCCGAGACGGTTCATCCTCTCCTCGCAACAGGTCTCGAAATCCAACAGCAATCATGAAAACTCATAGTGGACGAACATCATGAGAAAACCACAACTTGCATTTTAAAAAGAGGGAGAGAGAGAGAAGTTTATATATATTCTTGTGGTTTTCCCCCAAATCCAGAAATCTCATGGAAATCTGAAATCCAAGAATCAAGAGTAAGTAAACTGTGAATATCGTCATAAATCTCCGTAATTCTGCATGACCAATGAGTGTATATGAATGCAACTGCTATCATGCAACGAATGCAATAGTTAAATTAGCATATGAAAGCTATAACATATTGCAACTATCGACTAGCAAGCTATGTCAATGAATAGTATTTTCTAAAGTGTACGTGACATGGCAATTACTGATGATGATGTGTGTGAGCCGGCAAGTAGGTGTACGTGGAACATACGCATCATCGGTAATGGTGCTGGTGTCCTGACAGCAGGGTTTCATGATGATTACAGATAACATAAGTACAAGCATGCAATGCGATCAAACATCATGAATATACAGAAAGTGATGTAGTAACAGAAACACAGAAAAATATACCTACCCAATATACGAGTCATACAGTTTGGTATTTAAAATACTCACGATTCTCCACTTTTGAAAATGAGTATAACTCAAGCCCAGTCAAAAGGGTAAGGGAATCCACCTAAGTCTGAGTCGATCTATATATATATCTAGTAGTCGGTGATCTCGCCTCAATAGTATCACGTACGATACAATAAATAATATGACATCCTCGAGTCAAGAGTGCAGATCTATCCTCATAATTATATCTCGTACGGTAAATCTATCGTACGGCATCCCAAATCTGGGTACGGGTCAAATATCACATTTATCTCATTATTCATCAGGCATCATCATCATCACCAATCGTGAACAGGGGTATTGATCTAGGTCTAGTACAATACTAATATCATCAACAATATCATGATCTGGCTACTGATCTAAAGTCCCATACAATCCGATATCATCAACACACATTATCATATAGAAATATACATCGCCCAAGCGATCCATTATAAATATCATAACATATCTCGGTCACATATTAAATATCTTACGGCATCATGCCTGATCATATCGACTCATTCCCAAATATCATATAACATCCTCATCATCCAAGCATACGAATACCAATATATATATGTGTCCCCAATACACCCAAGGAAGTAAATGTATGCGAGTATGTGTATGTGAGTGTATGCAAATCTTTACCTTAGGGTTTCACGACTAAGAAATCAACTAAAGTCCTTTCTTCAATTATCGCTAACACTAACCCCTAATCTCCTAAAGCTTTTCTTGCTAAGGTTCATATCGCATACTAACATGTAAAAGTATATCTATATCATATCACATCGTTTCTCACAACTTTGCGGGGGTGCTATACGCCATCCACCCGACTTCCCCCGTAAATATAAATCTACTCACTTGATCTTCGCTTGCCGATGACGCCACGCGCTTGCTTGTCGTCTCGAAGTCCACATGGGAGTACTTACACATCATAAGGTATCGTGCCGCATTAAAACACAATTCAAAACCAAAACGACACTCTAATAGCCCATAGGTTAGAACCTACAGACTACGCCTTCAAAACCACCAGCAACCTTCGATATCGTCGTTCAAACATCAAGTGATCGAGGTAAAACACAGATACTAAAATCCAGAATTCAAAATACGAGAAACGAAACCCCGAATCAAAACAGCAACTCTTGAAAATGGTCCCAGATTTTACCCTAGGTCAAATTAGCCAATTCTACATATACCAAGGGTCTAATTACTGACATAGGAGCTACAGGAGGAGCACGAAGCCCAGACTTCATGTTCTGGCCGCAGATTGCGGCCAGAATGATTTTATTTGTGGCCAAAGTGAGGGTGTAGGGGCTAGGGTCTTGGGTGATGCTTCCTAGGTGTCTGCTGGTATCTCTGTCTTTGCTAAATAATTTTTTAGGTCCCCGAGTGTTAGAAGATTTCATTTTCCTATCACAATTCCCACAATTTCAATATCGGCAGATTTTTCAAAGTTCGTATTCCTGGGTTAAGTCTCAGGTTTTTGTCCAATACATCATCACTACAGGGGTTGTGTGGCTTCTACTAATCTCAATTACACTTCACAACTCAAGAATCCCTCACACTCTCATCTTGGAAATTTCCAAACTCACAAAACAACACAATATCGGTTCTAAACAAACATAGGTGCTAAAGTGAATGGAAAACTATGCTAAGGGTGAAGGAAATACCTCATTTAGAAACTCAAGAACTTTCTTGAGTTGCTCAAAGTCCTCAAAATTTAATTTTTCTTGGTCCAATGTGCTTCCCTTGAGCTTGTGCATGCTTTTTGTGAAATGGGGATAGGGTTTTGGGTTTGTTTTGGGGGTGTTTTGAGGGTTTAGAGGTGGAGGGAGATGGGGTTTTGCCATGGGTGAAGAGGGAGAAGAAATGGTGAAGAGATGAAGAGAGAAACAATGAGCCATGTGTTAGTTGTATGTATGCCCTAGAGGCCAGTATTGTACAGATTATGTATATTATATTGGATGCTTGGACATATATAGAGATGACTTTCTTGCTCGACATAATAGTATGCTATCTGGTTGCTCTTTATCTTAACATGTACACTAGTCTCTTTATATTGTCTTATAGTTACATGTTGGTAAAGCCCTTAGGATTTGTACTTAACTACCTGGACTATGATGCAGATCATACTAGTGGGGACATGGTAGTCCATAAGTACATCCTTCAAGGTCCCTAGTCGTGGGTGTATCGAGACGGGGCATCGATATACCAGAGTAGACTAGCGTATACGCTTCTCGACCCATGTGATGGGCGATGGATAATCCCATATCCATTGGTGTTTGACATCAGAGATGGTATACGGGTGCTCAGTGAAGACTGGGTACACTGGACGGACTCGCCGAGAACTCCCAGATGGTATTATACCTCACGTCAGATGGCAGTTCTCAGGTGACACTTATACAGGTTAGTCTGTAGACCCGAGATCGTCATAGAGTCTTGTGTGATTCCCACTGTGCTTTGATCTCCACCTTACCACGTCCATGAGGGCGTGCAAAACGGTGGTCTTTGGGTACAGTCCCGAGTCACATGGAGGCAATGAGCGATAGGAGGGGTTTCGTCTCTCCCGGTATTGGGAGTTGATGTTGCGAAGTGCTCGATTGGCCGTAACAGGGAAGTCCCTGGCCAGGGCTGATCAGAGATTTGCTGGTAAGTGTTACCAGTAGTTTCTCGACCCGTTACGAGCCTCACATCGGCACGACTTATCGGGTTATTGGGGTCTGACGTATACCACCCCTAGACTTGATATGCGACGTA
Organism: Agapanthus africanus; assembly: GCA_030015575.1. Classification (NCBI taxonomy): domain Eukaryota; kingdom Viridiplantae; phylum Streptophyta; class Magnoliopsida; order Asparagales; family Amaryllidaceae; genus Agapanthus; species Agapanthus africanus. The sequence continues at coordinate 114,579,464 of CM057347.1, forward strand.
TCAGACGAAGAGACTGGACTGTATGGTAAGTGTTACTGGTCAGATTCGCAGGAGTGTGAGCGGGCTAGCTCATCGATCTTCTGATCGCTCAATACCCGGGTGGCCGTTACATTTAGCAGACCGCTTGCGGCTTGTGGGTGCTTGATATGATCATCATCTGCTACCGGCGTATTGACGAGTCTTTAGAGTCCTACACAGAGGTTTCCTGGCTCAAGCGAAACGAAATAGGAGTGCATATGAGATATGTGCGGGACCGAGAATAATGCGTGTATGTGATACCGCATTTCATTCTCGCGATATATGTTTCGATTGGTTATATTCGATATGACCTAGTTATCGAATCATTGATTCGATAAATCGATACATTACATACTAGTCGGTTGTATGCGATATAACCGGATCATTGAATCAAGTGTTGATTTAATGATTTAATGTATAATTATATATTTGATATATTACTTTGCATTAACTAGTATTGGTTCACTTTAAACGGATTTTTCTCACTTGGATTGCACATTGTATATGTGATATGCTTTCGTGCACATTTTTGTATCATGTTTGATGATACTTGATCATTTAGTTAAGTGTGTAAAATTAATCCATGGTTAATTTGATAATTAGGGTTTTGCATATTCATTTATTTATTTATTTGTTTATTTATTTATTTGAAATGAATTAAGATAAGAATGGTGGCTTTATTTGTTTTATATTGAAGCTTCTTGAAGCTTTGACTTTGCTAACCATCCTTATCTTCATGCTTAACCCTAACCCATCTAAGTGACCATGGTTAATTCTCTACACTTAACCCTAGTTCAAGTTATGATAAGTATTTGATTTAAATTTATTTTTAACACAAGACTTATCATATTCTTTTCTTGAGCTCATCTTCTTCTTCTTCTTCAAGCTTGCTACAACAATGGCAACTTGAGATCTAGTGAGATAAATCCAAATCTAAAGTGAACCCACCTCCTATTTCTTCACCCTCTACCTCTTTCCAAGTTGTTTTGGGTGTTTAATTCACAAGTTTCACAAGTTTGTGAAGTCGGAGCTTGAGTTTGTGCAACCTCAACGTAGATCGTCTTTGACACAAAGCCGACGACCTATTCCGCACGTTTCTCCGATGAAGCCGTCACGAGAGTCCAAGCTTCAAGATGGACAGCGAGAGGACGCCCTTGCGGAGCCGTGGAGGTGGATATCCGGATCTACAAAGGTTGTAATTTCCGTATCCCAGTAGTTAACTGTTAACTAGCTTTTAGTTTCGCCTAGAATTCTAGCGACGATCCGTAGTCTAGGGTTTCTCGGCACCAAATTTTTTTAAATTGGCATGTTCGATGCCTTGTGAGACCTTACTAGAGTGCCTAGGAACCTTTCACTGGTATCAGAGCCTAGCTAGAGCCTTAGGCGAAGTCCATACGGAGTTTGAAGTCCGAACGAACCCGAAAACCCATTACAAACATGCTCTCTGTACTTTTTCCAAAAACGTGGATTTTTCCATATTAAAAATTACCAAAAAATTCAGCAGGGAATTTAGTGAGTTACTGTGAAACACGTGCTGATAACTCCCCAACAGTAGCGCGGATCCGCGGCCTCCACTATACAAAACGCGGCGCTTCCGCGGCTAGTGTATTGAATTACATCACGTGTCTTGCACAGTAATTCATGTTTTGTAGTGCTGAGTCTTCTGGAAATTTTTAATATTTTTTCCAGAGTTGATTTTTTCTGGGTTGTTTTGGGATTTCATGGACTCGATCGGATTATCAAATTTTGTCTATTTGGCTTTCCGGATAAATTTTAGAATATGTTAAAAAGTTCGACCGGATATAAATACCCAATTTTTCCCCTGTCGGGAAATTTCCATGTGTTGGATTTTTCCGTAGTTTAACGACGTTCTAAGTAGTGCAAGTAACTCGATGGTCCCTCTAGAAGACAACAAACCTTAACTCGATTATGTGACTGTCTTGAACTGCCCTTTGAACCTTCGGGTTTGGGGCAGTACGGCGTGCCACATGTGAGGCGTTGGCTTGACCCTTCTACGGCTGGACCGTTGGTACTGAGGTACGAACTGAATGTTGTTAGACTTATTTCATGTGTTGATCTGTATTGGGAAAACTTGGGTGTTCGATTGTTCGATCGGAAAGTTTAACATTTTCTGTTTATCTGGAATGTGATACAATAATTGGAATTCACAAGTAGTTATGAGATAACTGAATGAATGTTATAAATCTAGCAATTTAGTCCCATATGATATTGAAAAGAGTTTTCGATAATGAGACTAAAATGCGGGATTTATATCTGATTAGGCATGTGATGTCTAAAGCAGTTGCGGATTCCAATTGTTGTAGTTTTACACTTTCTTTTCTGTGACCGTAAGTGTAGTATGTACATATCGCCGGTTTCGTTGCTATACGTCAACGACAATTGGGGTATGCATACTTACTTACGTTGATGGCATGTGATGTTGCTGGATATGTTATATTGGATCGTCGTGTTTGAATAGCCGGGGGTTTTTATGTGAGATGAGTGTTTTTCATTTTCATTCATGTAAAAACTTGTATGTAATATTCTTTTTTTTGGGGCACTTCCAGGTAGCGGAAGATGTCACCTTTTGTATATTATTTACTTTTCCGCATTAGGATAGACCCAAGGAGGGGAGCACAAGTAACCGGGTTCTAGGGTCCAGTGGGAGACCAACTCGAGGAGTCGAGTCCGGGTCTCCTAACCCTAGAATTGGCAGGGTTGCTTGCCGCTCTTGTAGGGGTCTAGGGGTGTGGGATTGGCTATTCATCACGACCGTGGAATCCGTGTTTTATACTGGCTCGTATTGAAAACACGGACGTCCTAGTATATCCAATATTTCATATGATTATTCTGCTGCGATCTATGTGATGTGATCATGAGATGTTCTGTGATGGATATAGTATATAGTATATATGATATATTATATAGACGTTACTTATGTTTTACACCTGCGCTAGCCCTGCCCTGCTCTGTCGTTAGTTACCTAACCTAACGGTGCACGAGGGGACATCGAGGCGAATGCAGATGGCATAAGTGTACGTCATATCTATCTGTGATGTTTAGGTATTTAAATGATGGGACTTCATTAATGTGATTAATGAAAGATAAGAAACCTAAGATGTTGTAGAATCAGATTTTAAAACAAAACAGGTAGCTACAGTTCTTGCTTTGCATAGCGGTATATATGATATACCCCGCACCTTATTCGATGAGGAAAGGACCGAGATCCCTTCACCGGGAGTGACTCCTTTAGCAATAACTGGCAAATGCTACACACTCGGTTAGCTTTTGACTGCTTTTGGGTTTTTTGCTTTGCACAGCGATATATATGATATATCCCGCACCTCATTCGACGAGGAAAGGACCGAGATCCCTTCACCGGGAGTGACTCCTTTAGCAAAACTGGAAAAGCCTCAAAATCGCTCCATTTCAAAACTTCATTTGATTCTACAACGATATCAAGTTCATTACGCAATAGGTTTTCAGAAAAACCTAGCGCAGCCCTCCGTCATTTCAGATAAGTCCTGTTTAGTATTCGTGCTGCGTTTGTTGACCTTGTCAAGGCGCAGTGTGCGGTAGCTAACCAGTATTTGTCTGCTTATGCATATGATGCAGATTGGGTTAGGGTAGTCGTACGGCCTTGTTGACCTTGTCAAGGGTCGTGCGGGTGGGTTTGATTCAATCAAGAAATGACGGGTTGAACTTGACTTGCGGTCTATGGTTTGTTGACCTTGTCAAGGTCATAGATCGTTCGGGGCAAAATATTATCGGGAATTTCAAGTGTTGAAATTTGCAATAAGATTGCATACCTTCTATGAGATAGTTGGATCCCGATACCCACTGCGAGTAAGAGTTACTCCTGGGAGAGTTTTATACATTACAATTAGCCGATCAAGTAGGTGTCTAGAAAGGTGTTAACGAGGTTACGCCTCTGGGAAAACGAGGTTTACATTAATTAGGTTCGTGCGAAAGCACGGGGGACCTCCCTCAAAGTACCGACACTGGCCTGGCTGAAAGATTGGCGAACTTGTAGTGTGTAATTAATCCCGGCTAGTCTTTCCTTTTAGGGTTTGAAGGAAGATTTGATAAAAAGCAGTGGGAGCCATCCTGATTAGATAAGATAATAACCAATCTGATCTTGCACGAGCTTACGCTAAAGTATTTTCTTCTCTCTCTCTCCAGGTAGCGACCATTTCATGCCTTAATCAAGATAATAATATGGATGTATTGACCGAACCCGCATGTTATACTGTGCTGGGGAACGTTGGTTCCGTTCTTTCTTATAAGAGTTATAGGAATGAACAGGATATAGGGGAATATCAGGATTCCCATGCCACCCGAATGAAGAAAGTACATGTTGATGCATTTTCTTCGGGTGTGTTCGTTACTGAAAACTGTTTCTCTATTTGCTCTACGTCCTGGGTATTGGATACCGGGTCGGGATCCCATATATGTAATCAGTTACATGGGCTAAAGAAAGGTAGAGAACTTGGAGAAGGTGATAAAGACATTAGAGTTGGAAATGGTGCTATTGTTGCAGCTAAGACTGTCGGGGAATATCACCTTGTATTACCAACTGGTAATACATTGGTTCTGAACGAATGCTATTACATGCCGAACCTGATATGCAACATTATATCAGTTTCTTTATTAAGTAAAGAGGGATATAATTTTGTATTACAGGACAATGTTATGAACATTTTCCGTAACCAAAAGTTGGTTGGATCAGGCACGTTATGCAATGGCATTTATGTTCTAAATCAATCAACAGTTCTGAGCATAACAAACACACACAAGAGGAAGAGTTCTGAACTCAACGAATCCTTCTTGTGGCATTGTAGACTGGGTCACATCAATGCGACACGACTAGCTAAGTTGCATAAAGATGGATATTTAAATCCGTTTGAATTTTCATCTTATGACACTTGCCAGTCATGTCTCAAAGGCAAGATGACCAAGACTCCGTTTACGGGACACGGAGAAAGAGTTACCGAACTCTTAGGACTGATACATAGTGATGTATGCGGTCCCATGTCTACACATGCCAGGGATGGTTCTTCGTACTTCATTACATTCACTGACGATCTCTCTAGATTCGGATATGTGTTCCTGATGAAACACAAATCAGAAGCTTTTGAGAAATTTAGGGAATATAAACAAGAAGTTGAGAACCAAACCGGAAAAAGTATTAAAATCCTTCGATCTGATCGAGGAGGAGAATACTTAAGCAATGAATTCCTGGACTTCCTAAAAGAGAATGGGATTCTCTCTCAGCTGACTCCTCTATATACACCACAGCACAACGGTGTATCGGAACGGAGGAACCGCACCCTATTAGATATGGTGCGCTCTATGATGAGCACAGCTAAGTTACCTATTTCCTTCTGGGGTTATGCGCTGGAGACAGCAGCATATCTATTGAATCAAGTTCCATCTAAATCTGTACCTACCACACCATATGAGATATGGAGTGGGAAGAGACCATATTTTAAACGAGTTAAGATATGGGGTTGTCCGGCCTATGTCAAAAGACAAAATCCAGACAAGCTCGAGGCACGGTCAGTTCTCTGCAAGTTTGTGGGATATCCAAAGAATTCTTATGGGTATTTTTTCTACCACAGTGAGGAACAAAAAGTGTTTGTTGCTCAACATGCCACCTTTTTAGAAAAGGAATTCCTTGAAAAAGAAATTAGTGGCAAAGTGGTAGAGCTGGAAGAGGTTCCAGATACACAAACCGTAACTGAAGATTTAGTGGAACCAGAAGATTCAGTAGCTCCCAATGAACCTCAGCCTCTCCGCCGATCTAGTAGGGTTCCTCGCCAGCCTGAGAGATACTACGGTTTTCTCATGGATGGTGGGAGCGAGGATTGCATCATGGAGGATGATGACCCAACTAGCTTCGAGCAGGCCATCACGAGTGGGGACTCAGTGAAATGGCTGGATGCTATGCGGTCTGAGATGGATTCCATGTACACCAACAAAGTATGGACTTTGGAAGTTGCTCCTGAAGGGGTAAAACCCATTGGGAGCAAGTGGATCTTCAAGAAGAAACTTGGTGTAGATGGGAAAGTGGAGACTTTCAAAGCTAGACTAGTAGCAAAGGGTTTTCGTCAAAGACCAGGTGTGGACTATGACGAGACCTTTTCTCCAGTAGCTATGCTTAAATCCATCCGGATCATGCTTGCCATCGCTGCTTATCATGATTACGAAATCTGGCAAATGGATGTTAAGACCGCCTTTCTAAATGGTGATTTAGAAGAGTGCGTGTACATGACTCAGCCAGAGGGCTTCGTAGACAGTGGGAGCAGCGAGAAGGTGTGCAAGCTGCTTAAATCCATTTATGGATTAAAGCAAGCATCGCGGAGTTGGAACATCTGCTTTGACGTCGTTATCAAAGAGTTTGATTTCGTCAAAAATCCAGATGAACCTTGTATCTACAAGAAGGTGGCCGAGAGTTAGGTAGTCTTCCTCGTATTGTACGTGGACGACATACTCTTGATAGGAAATGATATTCCTATGCTGCAATCGGTCAAGCTCTTCTTATCACAAAGATTCTCAATGAAAGATCTTGGTGATGCCTCCTGCATATTGGGGATTAGGATCTATAGAGATAGATCCAAACGGATTTTGGGATTGTCCCAATCCAGGTACATTGACACCATACTAAAGAGGTTTAGTATAGAAGAGTCCAAGCGTGGGAACTTACCCACTATCTCTGGAGTCACTCTCTTCAAAGAGATGTCTCCCAAGACTGATTTGGAGAGAGCTCGCATGCAAGGGATACCCTATGCTTCGGCAGTAGGCTCTATCATGTATGTGATGCTATGTACCAGACCCGATGTAGCATACTCACTAAGTGTAGTGAGCAGGTATCATGCTGATCCTGGAGAGAGTCACTGGACAGCTGTGAAGAGCATTCTCAAGTACTTGCGAAGGACTAGAGATATGTTCTTAGTGTATGGTAACGGAGAACTCCAAGTGGAGTCCTTTACCGATTCGAGCTTCCAGAGTGATAAGGACGACTCTAAGTCGCAGTCGGGCTTTGTCTTTACCCTTTACGGAGGGGCGGTTAGCTGGAAGAGTTCCAAGCAGGAAACCGTGGCAGACTCGACGATGGAGGCTGAATACATCGCTGCCAACGATGCTGCTAAAGAAGCTGTTTGGATCAAGAAGTTCATTACTGAACTTGGTGTGGTTCCATCCATTGAGCGTCCAATACCTTTGTATTGCGATAACAATGGAGCGGTGGCTTTGGCCAAGGAACCCAGGTCCCATCAGCGGTCCAGGCATATTCTGAGGCGGTATCACCTAAACCGGGAGATAGTTGATCGCCGGGAGATCGAGGTCAGGAGAGTTGACACGAAGAACAACACGGCGGATCCACTCACGAAGGCCATTCCCCAGATACAGTTTGAGAGACTCTTCGGGATGCTCGGTATGAGATACTACAGCAGCTGGCCCTAGTGCAAGTGGGAGATTGTTAGTTGTATGTATGCCCTAGAGGCCAGTATTGTACAGATTATGTATATTATATTGGATGCTTGGACATATATAGAGATGACTTTCTTGCTCGACATGATAATATGCTATCTGGTTGCTCTTTATCTTAACATGTACACTAGTCTCTTTATACTGTCTTATAGTTACATGTTGGTAAAGCCCTTAGGATTTGTACTTAACTACCTGGACTATGATGCAGATCATACTAGGGGGGACATGGTAGTCCATAAGTACATCCTTCAAGGTCCCTAATCGTGGGTGTATCGAGACGGGGCATCGATATACCAGAGTAGACTAGCGTATACGCTTCTCGACCCATGTGATGGGCGATGGATAATCCCATATCCATTGGTGTTTGACATCAGAGATGGTATACGGGTGCTCAGTGAAGACTGGGTACACTGGACGGACTCGCCGAGAACTCCCAGATGGTATTATACCTCACGTCAGATGGCAGTTCTCAGGTGACACTTATACAGGTTAGTCTGTAGACCCGAGATCGTCATAGAGTCTTGTGTGATTCCCACTGTGCTTTGATCTCCACCTTACCACGTCCATGAGGGCGTGCAAAACGGTGGTCTTTGGGTACAGTCCCGAGTCACATGGAGGCAATGAGCGATAGGAGGGGTTTCGTCTCTCCCGGTATTGGGAGTTGATGTTGCGCAGTGCTCGATTGGCCGTAACAGGGAAGTCCCTGGCCAGGGCTGATCAGAGACTTGCTGGTAAGTGTTACCAGTAGTTTCTCGACCCGTTACGAGCCTCACATCGGCACGACTTATCGGGTTATTGGGGTCTGACGTATACCACCCCTAGACTTGATATGCGACGTATCAGACGAAGAGACTGGACTGTATGGTAAGTGTTACTGGTCAGATTCGCAGGAGTGTGAGCGGGCTAGCTCGTCGATCTTCTGATCGCTCAATACCCGGATGGCCGTTACGTTTAGCAGACCGCTTGCGGCTTGTGGGTGCTTGATATGATCATCATCTGCTACCGGGGTATTGACGAGTCTTTAGAGTCCTACACAGAGGTTTCCTGGCTCAAGCGAAACGAAATAGGAGCGCATATGAGATATGTGCGGGACCGAGAATAATGCGTGTATGTGATACCACATTTCATTCTCGCGATATATGTTTCGATTGGTTATATTCGATATGACCTAGTTATCGAATCATTGATTCGATAAATCGATACATTACATACTAGTCGGTTGTATGCGATATAACCGGATCATTGAATCAAGTGTTGATTTAATGATTTAATGTATAATTATATATTTGATATATTACTTTGCATTAACTAGTATTGGTTCATTTTAAACGGATTTTTCTCACTTGGATTGCACATTGTATATGTGATATGCTTTCGTGCACATTTTTGTATCATGTTTGATGATACTTGATCATTTAGTTAAGTGTGTAAAATTAATCCATGGTTAATTTGATAATTAGGGTTTTGCATATTCATTTATTTATTTGTTTGTTTATTTATTTATTTGAAATGAATTAAGATAAGAATGGTGGCTTTATTTGTTTTATATTGAAGCTTCTTGAAGCTTTGACTTTGCTAACCATCCTTATCTTCATGCTTAACCTTAACCCATCTAAGTGACCATGGTTAATTCTCTACACTTAACCCTAGTTCAAGTTATGATAAGTATTTGATTTAAATTTATTTTTAACACAAGACTTATCATATTCTTTTCTTGAGCTCATCTTCTTCTTCTTCTTCAAGCTTGCTACAACAATGGCAACTTGAGATCTAGTGAGATAAATCCAAATCTAAAGTGAACCCACCTCCTATTTCTTCACCCTCTACCTCTTGCCAAGTTGTTTTGGGTGTTTACTTCACAAGTTTCACAAGTTTGTGAAGTCGGAGCTTGAGTTTGTGCAACCTCAACGTAGATCGTCTTTGACACAAAGCCGACGACCTATTCCGCACGTTTCTCCGATGAAGCCGTCACGAGAGTCCAAGCTTCAAGATGGACAGCGAGAGGACGCCCTTGCGGAGCCGTGGAGGTGGATATCCGGATCTACAAAGGTTGTAATTTCCGTATCCCAGTAGTTAACTGTTAACTAGCTTTTAGTTTCGCCTAGAATTCTAGCGACGATCCGTAGTCTAGGGTTTCTCGGCACCAATTTTTTTTAAATTGGCATGTTCGATGCCTTGTGAGATCTTACTAGAGTGCCTAGGAACCTTTCACCATGACTATGGTTTGACCCCTCACCCTCTCTCTCTCATGCCCATCCCTCTTGTCATCATGATGTCCCTTTAACTTTTCCTTTTTCTTTTCTTTTCTCTTCTCACATAAAACCCAAACTATGAATGAAAATGAAGAGAAAGCCATATAGGAAAATGTAACACAAGTGTTAAAATGACATGGTGCATGTTTTGCACAAAACAAGCTTAATGCGCGATTAGTGATTTTTAATCGCGATTAGCATTAAAATAATGTATAATAAATCATAAAATTTCATATTTTGCATAAATTACACAAAGCACCCTCTTTTTAGTAATTTCTATAATTTTCCCAAATTTCTCGGTATTTAATTATACCGCATTATTAAAATATTCATAATAATTATTATTTAATTATAAAAATTCCCAAAAAAATATTTTATTTTTCTGAAATGTTACAATCTTCCCCCCTTAAAGAAATTCGGTCCCCGGATTTAAATTTAAACCCCTCAAATACTAAAACATTTCAGTAAAAAGTCCAAGTCGTCGTGGCTCCGAAATCATCAATACATAAAACGCATCATAGCGCAATGCATGCGTATGAAAAATGAGCAGATAACTCCAAATCAAAACTCCGTCAAGCATCCCTCAATCATCGGAGTCATGGTGAAGACACAAATGTCAAATCCAATACGAAAACCAATATGACGTACATCAAAACTATACATGTAAACATCTCAAGGAAATGCATGCCAAACCTTTCATGTTGATGTGCGAGGCGCGTATCGCGGCACAGTGGCGGACGTCTATTATAAGAAAATAATTATATATATATATACACACACACTTATCCTTTGTTTAATATTTACGTCCCACCGTTTTTGAAAATAAATTAGAAGGGTTTCCCTGTTTTAAACGTTTCTTGTCATATCAGACACGTAGGTAAATACTGAGACTATAGCTCCCTGTTGGGAAATCCCTTCGATAACTCTCAATGCATGCAAAACATATCCAGGTACTGCCCTCTGACTAGTCCTGCTCAGTACGAAAACAAATAGCAATATCATAAAAACGTACTGCTCGATAAGGAATCAATCCCAAAACGTGCATATGAAAGCTACGTGCGTCTGGTGCGCACGGAAATCAAAATCCAAGAATGTTCCATACATGTGCACAGAAACAACATCTAAGTGCAACGGGTGTGGACGAAACACCTGTCAAAGGCAACGTGGGTGCCTGACAGCAAAACAGGTGCATCTGATATGCACGAAGAATCACGATTTAGTGCATCTGGCGTGCACCAAAATCGCATCAAGCGCCCAAGTATGAGCAAGAATCCAAATCCAGTGCACAAGGTGCACGAAAACACTACCAAATATCATAATCGAAATCGATGGTATATAATAAACCTCAATCCAACCAGGTATACCACGGTATAAAATCTCACAACCATGTGCATCAGCGTGCACAAAATCAAATCAAATTACTAAAAGTACATGAAAACTATGCCGAAAGCATAAGTCAAATCATATGCATACCATAGGCATGAAATCAACATCAACATCTCGGATGATATCAAATCAAAATCAAGTATAATAACCATGCACAAAAGCAAATATCATGAAACTCGGTCATCAAAACTCAATCATGCAATAAATCACCCAAAATACCGAAATCTAAAATGATTGATACTTGATAGTCAACTCACGAAATCACAATTCGTAAATACTGTCGTCAATATGTCCTTCCTTCAAGGTCGAGAAGGTGTCGGTGCATCCAATGCTAGCAGAGCAAGATATCTACTTGCCTCCTGATCATGGCCTGTCGCCCGGTGCCCTTAGGTTCTCGTCTCTCACTACGAATTGCTAAGTACATAGCTCCCCGGCTCAACGGTCCAATATGGAAACGATAATGGAAGTAGTCCGCTCTGGCATGTCCTCTAAAGATCTCTGGCCAACTCTTATGGCCATTCATAACATGTCTCGTCGATGATGCTGAACTCTGGCCTACTGGGTGTGTGCAATATGACTGATCCAGGGTCCAAGTCTTCTCGTATAGTATTTCCAGAAAGGTCCTGTCAAGGTCTCTCCCCAATCTCGTTCCTGCCGAACTGTCCGGAAGTTATCATCCTTTACTAAATATGTTTCTTGTTCCGGAACGGCTGCATTCTCATCACGACTCCTTCTGGAAGATATATCCATATACAATGCCTCTGCATGCGTAACACATCTCGAATGTCAGCGGAGTGGAACGTCATCTCACCATGATCTCGTACGAACCACTTACTCCACTCTTCTCTAATGTCGACTGCTTTAGACTCGTCTTTTCATGGCTGCATGGACTACGCTCCAACGGCTATACTCGTATCTGGAGTCTCCCAAGCAATGCATCTCACCACATAGCATCCGAATAAAGTCGAACCATTCGATCGATTCGTCAAAATCTCATAATCCCCCAAGAGTTCAACATCTTGGGTACGGTTTAATAGTATCGAGTACATACCACAGCATCAGTGGAACGGCCACAGAAGGGCAAACCCAAGCCTCACTAATGGCATCGCGGAACTGCCACAAACCCTAAGGTTCAAAGGCTTTCACACGGTCATTATGTCGAGTTAGGGTTTCAGTCTTCTAGAGGGTCCATAGAATTGCTTGCATGTCTTTCAGAATACTTTAAACTTGCAATATGGGTTTCTGACATTCGATCGCCTCTATCGACTCTCAACGTACCTGCGTGAAGTCGTCTCTAGCTGGAATCAATCTATCTGATGACCTCGCATCGGGGTAAGCGAACGAACCACATGTCCTAGTCATTCATCCACGGGTGAATAGCGACCTGCTATCATATCTCTATGTACAACTCGTACTGCAATAGCTCTAACATCTGGAGCGATATCTCGTTGTTTGCAACAACAACTGGCTCATTCGTCTGCACGCTAAACAGTGCCTCAATCATCATGAACAAGCGATGCATCAATGGTCATCAAAATCTGGCTGGCCTCTATCAGTGGCTCAATCCTCAGTTGCTGATCTGCACGTCCGAGAAATCTCGTAAAGGCGATCCATCAAACGCTCGTGGCGCGAAAACACAATAAAAAGACACATCTCTGCAATCGTGTGTCGCCGGAATTACGCCCTGGTCAGTCCTCGCCCGTGACAAGCTCATGCTGACCGCAACTCTAGCCGTAGCTCTCCACGCCCGTACAACCGTGATAACAAAACCATAACTGATACTGATGAGGCTAGATCATAGGAATGAATATAATACTGTGCAAGGAAATGTACATCCTAAGGCTTCTTAAGCGGAGTATCGTATCGTAAGTATGCCGCGGAACATACACACGGTACGTCACTCTACTTGAGTCACCTACTCCATCAACCAAGGGTCATCCTACACCCAGGAGGTAAAACCTAACGCTCTGATACCAACTTTGTCATGTCCCGAAAAGTACGGAACATGACCGGCACTTAAACTACGAAACGTCTAGAGGCATACGTAATCTAAGTAAGCCAAAACCCAGAAATCCAAACCAAGTAAAGCAGTAGAGTGAAGTAAAAACCAATTTTAAAGCAAGAAGTTTCACAACATAAGCCTAAGTATGCATTTTTAAAGTCTCAAGTCTTTTCTGAAAATTTCGGCAGAGTTTCCTTTGTAAAAACTAACCCCAAACGGGTACAAAACCTTATAAAACATATATAATAAATAAAGGCATCCCCAAGCGGGAGCTAGCTCTTCGTCAATTGATGGTCATAACCACGCAAGCAATATATTATACAACGCCGAAGCGCGAGGATCAAACTCAGGATAAAATCCAACATCATCAAGAAAACCAAAAGAAAACCATATAATACAGCGCGCGACTCTAAGGTCGAAATAATATACACCGGTCTTCTATGTCTATCAAATAATACAATTCTGGTTAATGGATTTTTATTAGATACAGCCGAAATAACAAATTTACAATGGTGGTCCTGATGCAAAAGATCCCACCTACCAAAGCAATCACCCGGAAGGAACAGTGTGCCAGCAAGCCGCAACGAAACCTGTACGGCCAAACCTGCAAGAAACTGTGGCACAATGGGGGTGACTTGCCAACTCGTGAGTAGAAAACATCTACGAGTAGAAAATCGCATATATGACGCTATCCTAGGTCATATCAAGTAATATCCTCAAATAAATATCCTGGTCCATCTATGCAAGTGTAATACTACATGCTCGTGTCAGTACCTCGGATAGCAACACGTCAGATATATGATGTATGAATGCATGACGAATGGAAACAGAATACATCATGGAATCAACAGAGAAATCAGTTTCAAGTATCGACACAAAACATAAATCTCAGTATCTCAATATCTCAGTATCCCAATATCTCAAATCTCAAAATCTCAGTATCTCAAATCCCAATATCTCAATATCTCAATATCTAGGGCTCCGTCAGTCCGGATCGGCCCATATCATCAAATCACATGACCACGGACGGTATCCTCCGGATATCCGCTGCGCCAAGTAAAATCGCCGGTAGGTAGTGCTCCCCTGCCAGGCTCATCGTCTACAACTCGAGCTTATTGCCCCGGGGTACCTTACCGGGCCCACCATGTATCCGAGATGGTTCATCCTTTCCTCGCAACGGGTCTCGAAATCCAACAGCAATCATGAAAACTCATGGTGGACGACTCATACATCATGAGAAAACCGCAGCTTGCATTTTAAAAAGAGGGAGAGAGAGAGAAGTTTATATATATTCTTGCGGTTTTCCCCCAAATCCAGAAATCTCATGGAAATCCGAAATCCAAGAATCAAGAGTAAGTAAACAGTGAATATCGTCATAAATCTCCGTAATGCTGCATGACCAATGAGTGTATATGAATGCAACTGCTATCATGCAACGAATGCAATAGTTAAACTAGCATATGAAAGCTATAACATATTGCAACTATCGACTAGCAAGCTATGTCAATGAATAGTATTTTCTAAAGTGTACGTGACATGGCAATTACCGATGATGATGTGTGTGAGCCGGCAAGCAGGTGTACGTGGAACATACGCATCATCGGTAATGGTGCTGGTGTCCGGATGGCAGGGTTTCATGATGATTACAGATAACATATGTACAAGCATGCAATACGATGAAACATCATGAATATACAGAAAGTGATGTAGTAACAGAAACACTGAAAAATATACCTACCCAATATACGAGTCATACAGTTTGGTATTTAAAATACTCACGATTCTCCACTTTTGAAAATGAGTATGACTCGAGCCCAGTCAAAAGGGTAAGGGAATCCACCTAAGTCTGAGTCGATCTATATATATATCTAGTAGTCGGTGATCTCGCCTCAATAGTATCACGTACGATACAATAAATAATATAACATCCTCAAGTCAAGAGTTCAGATCTATCCTCATAACTATATCTCGTACGGTAAATCTATCGTACGGCATCCCAAATCTGGGTACGGGTCAAATATCATATTTATCTCATTATTCATCAGGTATCATCATCATCACCTATCGTGAACAGGGGTACTGATCTAGGTCTAGTACAATACTAATATCATCAACAATATCATGATCTGGCTACTGATCTAAAGTCTCATACAATCCGATGTCATCAACACACATTATCATATAGAAATATACATCGCCCAAGCGATCCATTATAAATATCATAACATATCTCGGTCATATATTAAATATCTTACGGTATCATACCCGATCATATCGACTCATTCCCAAGTATCATATAACATCCTCATCATCCAAGCATACGAATACCAATATATATATGTGTCCCCAATACGCCCAAGGAAGTAAATGTATGCGTGTATGTGTATGTGCATGTATGCAAATCTTTACTCTAGGGTTTTGCGACTAAGAAATCGACTAAAGTCCTTTCTTCAATTCTCGCTAACACTAACCCCTAATCTCCTAAAGATTTTCTTGCTAAGGTTCATATCACACACTAACATGTAAACGTATATCTATATCACATCACATCGTTTCTCACAACTTTGCGGGGATGCTATACGCCATCCACCCGACTTCCCCCGTAGATATATAAATATACTCACTTGATCTTCGCTTGCCGATGCCGATGACGCAAAGCGCTTGCTTGTCGTCTCGAAGTCCACATGGGGGTACCTACACATCATATGGTATCGTGCCACATTAAAACCCAATTCAAAACCAAAATGACACGCTAATAGCTCATAGGTTAGAACCTACGGACTATGCCTTCAAAACCACCAACAACTCTCGATATCGTCGTTCAAACGTCAAGTGATCGAGGTAAAACATAGATACTAAAATCCAGAATTCAAAATACGAGAAACGAAACACCGAATCAAAACAGCAACTTTTGAAAATGGTCCCAGATTTTACCCTAGGTCAAATTAGCCAATTCTGCATATGCCAAGGGTCTAATTTACTGACATAGGAGCTACAGGAGGAGTACGAAGCCCAGAATTCATGTTCTGGCCGCAAATTGCGGCCAGAATGATTTTATTTGCGGCCAAAGTGAGGGTGTAGGGGCTAGGGTCTTGGGTGATGCTTCCTAGGTGTCTGCTGGTATCTATGTCTTTGCTAAATAATTTTTCAAGTCCCCGAGTGTTCGCAAATTTCATTTTCCAATCACAGTTCCCACAATTTCAATATCGGCAGATTTTCAAAGTTCTTATTCCGGGATTAAGTCTCAGTTTTTGTCCAATACATCATCACTACAAGGGTTGTGTGGCTTCTACTAAACTCAGTTACACTTCACAACCCAAGAATCCCTCACACTCTCATCTTGGAAATTTCCAAACTCACAAAACAACACAATATCGGTTCTAAACAAACATAGGTGCTAAAGTGAATGGAAAACTATGCTAAGGGTGAAGGAAATACCTCATTTGGCAACTCAAGAATTTTCTTGAGTTGCTCAAAATTCTCAAAATTTGATTTTTCTTGGTCCAATGTGCTTCCCTTGAGCTTGTGCATGCTTTTTTTGAAATGGAGATGGAGTTTTGGGTTTGTTTTGGGGGTGTTTTGAGGGTTTAGAGGTGGAGGGAGATGGGGTTTTGCCATGGGTGATGAGGGAGAAGAAATGGTGAAGAGATGAAGAGAGAAACAATAAGCCATAACTATGGTTTGACCCTTCACCCTCTCTCTCTCATGCCCATCCCTCTTGTCATCATGATGTCCCTTTGACTTTTCCTTTTTCTTTTCTTTTCTTTTCTTTTCTTTTCTCTTCTCACATAAAACCCAAACTATGAATGAAAATGAAGAGAAAGCCATGTAGGAAAATGTAACACAAGTGTTAAAATGACATGGTGCATGTTTTGCACAAAACAAGCTTATTGCACGATTAGCGATTTTTAATCGCGATTAGCACTAAAATAGTGTATAATAAATCATAAAATTTCATATTTTGCATAAATTACACAAAGCACCCTCTTTTTAGTAATTTCTATAATTTTCCAAATTTTTCCCAAATTTATCGGTATTTAATTATACCGCATTATTAAAATATTCATAATAATTATTATTTGATTATAAAAATTCCCAAAAAATATTTTATTTTTCTGAAATGTTACAGGTTTAGATATTTAAAGTAAATCCAAATTAGTGGATAATTAGTCACATACATGAAGATTGTAGAATCTTGTGGATGCGTTGACTTAGTCCACTAATTTTGTTTTACTAAAGATATTTATTAACCTAACCATTATAATTTAGTCATGGTTATGTCTCTACATGAGTTAGATATATGATACAAACTCACCCATGGTTCATTCTCTCACCTCATGAGTTCATTCTCTCTTGATTTTTTCTTCATCTTCTTCTTAATTGAAAAAACTTGCTAGCTTTTCTTCAAGTGAGAAAATAATGTGAGAAAAATAAAATTAAAGTGAGCCCACTTCCTACTTCATCATCCTCTACTACTTGCCATTTAGTTTTGTTGGATATATGTATGCCCTAGTGGCCATTATATGTATAGTGGATGCTTGGACATGTATATATGTATAGATGACTTTCTTGCTCGACATGATAGTATGCTATCTGGTTTCACTTTATCTTGACATGTTTACTTGATACTGTTCATTGCATACATGTTGATAAAGCCCTCAGGATATATGCTTGACTTCTATGGCTATGATGGAAATCATACTAGTGGGGGCATGTGTGGTCTATAAGCATATCCCTAAATGTTCCTAGTCGAGGGTATATCGAGATAGGGCATCGATATTCCAGAGTAGACTAGCGTATAAGTTTCTTGACCCATATGATGGGCAATGGATGATCCCATATCCATTGGTGTTGTGACATCAAATATTGTATACGGGTGCTCAGTAGAGACTGGGTACACTGAACGGACTCATTGAGAACACCTATATGGTATTATGTCTATCGTCGGATAGCAGTTCTCAGGTGACACATGTACAGGTTAGTCTGTAGACCCGAGATCGTCATAGAGTCTTGTGTGTTCTCCCACTATACTTTGATTTCCACCCTACACGGCTCTACTGAGTCATGCAAACAGGTGGCTTTTGGGTACAGTCCCAAGACACATGGAGACAATGAGCGATAGGAGGGGTTTCGTCTCTCCCGATATTGGGAGTTGATGTTGTGCTATGCGCGATTGGCTTTGACTCGAAGTCCCTGGCCAGGGATGATGAGATTTACTGATAAGTGTTATTAGTAGTTTTTCGATCGGTCATAGTCCATATCGGCATAACTTATTAAGTTACTAGGGCTCGACGATTCCATCCCTAGACTTAATATGCAACATATCAGACGAAGAGACTGGATTGTACAATAAGTGTTACTAATGGCTCGACGAGAGTTTTGACGGGTTCGCTTGTTTTTCTTCTGATCACTCAAAACCCGGGTGGCCGTTACGTTTAGCTGACCGCTTGCAGCTTGTGGGTGTTTTGATGTGATCATCACCCACTGCCGGCGTATTGATGAGTCTTAAAGTCCCACATAGGAGTTTCCTAGCTCAAGCAAAACGATGTGGTGTGCATATAAGATATACGCGGGGACCCGATTAAATGTGAGTATGTGATACCATATTTTAATTGGGCTTTTACTATTGGTCGGGTCGTATGTGATATGACTGGTTTATTAAATCAAGTGTTGATTTAATATTAAACTTTTAGCTCACTTTTATCAAACCTTTTCTTTATGGATATATGCATATATGTATATACATACACATGATGATGTGTATGCACACATACATACATGCATGTGTATCATGATTGATGATATATGGAAGATGGCAATGCAAGACTCACTTGGTTGGATTTAATATGTGGATTTTTGTTTTAAGATAAAAGAATAAAAGAAATTATCATGACTCATTGTTTCTACATAATTCTTTGTTGACCATTGACTTAAACCCTAGATATTTTCCTTTGTACTTTTAACTCATTACAAAAATATCTAGATATTTGTTTTAACCATGGTTAGTTGTGAGAGTGTCTCACATAAATATCCTTTGGTTTTTCTTTTCTATTATCAATTATCATTATCTTGAGAAAAGCTTTGCCATCTTCATCTTCCTCCTTCTTCAAGCTCTCTTGAGTTTTACAAAGAGTGAGGAACTTAAAAAGAAAGGTTTTTTAAGAGAGAACATAAACCACTTCATCATTCTACACTACCTTAGCCCTTTAGTTTAGGGTGTTTGCTTTACTTCTTCCAAGATCAAGTGAAGCTTGGAGCTTTGAGCAAAGGGACTTCGGGTTGATCGTCGTGGACAATGAAGGATTCAAGCGAGCCGTTCCAAACTCTAGGAGATCCAAGGAGTCACTCAAGGAGGTCTATAAAGGTTGTAATTTCTCCACTTAGTGATAGATACTTGTAGCACGTGATACTATAAGTTTTGTTACCCTAACTTTCTTGTTTGATCCATGGATGATATTGTTTAGCACCCCTAAAATTTTGTTATAGCATGTTTGATGCAACCCAAACCCTAGGTGTGGTGCTAGAGAATCCCAATAAGTTTATGGTGTTTGCTTCACTAATCCAACATTAGTGAAGAGCTAGTGTGTCCTCGACATAGATCATCTTCGGCCTCGAAGACTTCGATGCAAGCTTGTTCTGTACATCTTGTGGAGCCTCTCTAGAGTCCGGGAGTTCATGATCGCAGTGAAGGGACTACTACACGGAGCTATTGAAGTGAAGGACCGGTCTACAATGGTTGTATTCCTTCTTCTCTTTAGTTTGTAAAGTGTTTACAATCTAGAAAACCCTAAGTCTCTAGTTTGATCCTCGTTCGTGTTCTTTAGCTCTCTAGAAAATTTTGAAATGGCATGTTCGATGCCCTAGTAAACACCGTGAGGGTGCTAAGGAGACCTACAGTGGTATTAGAGCCTAGCTAGAGTATTAGGCATTGCGTAGGCGAAATTAAAAGTCCGAACGAACTCCGAATAACCAAATTTTCCCACTTTCTGGAAAAAATTTCAAAAGTTGAAATTATTTATATTAAAAATAGTCAGAAAATCATGCAGGTAATTCTATGGACCCACTTGAAGAACGAGTCCGTAACTCGCTTTAGTGGCCGTGGAACCGCGGCCAAAACATGGTTTCGGCGGCGGTTCCGCGGCGCCACTAAGGAGGCAAGGGACGGCACTTCAACGGTTGGTCCATTGGTACTGGAGCATGCTTCTGGGAATTTTTAATAGTGCTTAAGTGTTGAGCTCTCTGGAATTTTGGGAATTCGCTGATTCGATCGAATTGTTTAACGTCGTCTAGCTTTCTGAAATGTGATACAATAATTGAAATCTACAAATTTGTTTGTTGCATGTGAATCTAACTTTTCGGTCTCGGATATAATCGGAAATCTTGTTGAATTATCCGACTTATTTTTAAAAAGTGTTTTCAATAGTGAGACCTAAATGCGAGCTTTACATTGTTAGGCATGAAATTTTAGATATGTGATATCCCGGGTTTGCGTTGTCTAAGGGCAGTTACGATTCCAATTGTTGTAGTTTTTCACTTTCTTTTCTGCGACCGTAAGTGTAATATGTGGTGTATCTCCGGTTTCGTTGCTATATGTCAACGACAATTGGGATACGCATATTTACTTACATTGATGACATGTGATGTTATGTGTTGCTGTGATATATTATATTGGATCATCGTGTTTTGAATAGCAGAGGGTTTCATGTGAGATGAGGGTTTTTATTTTCATTCATGTCAAATTCATTGTATGTAATATTCTTTTATTGGGGAACTTCCGGGTTGAGGATGATGTCACCATTGATGTATATTATTTACTTTTCCGCATTCGGATAGACCCAAGGAAGGGAGCACAAGTAACCGGGTTCTAGGGTCTAGTGGGAGACCATCTCGAGGAGTCGAGACCGGGTCTCCTAACTCTAGAATAGGAAGGGTTGCTTGCCGCTCTCGTAGGGGTCTAGGGATGTGGGTTTGGCTATTCATCACGACCGTGGAATCCGTGTTGTATACCGGCTTAAATAAAACACAGAATTCCTAGTATATCCAATATTTCATATGTGATTCTTCTGCTGGTGATATTTTATGATGTGATCACTTGATATGTTCTGAGACGAATGCCTATATATTATATATATGAGATATAATTAATATTGTTGCTTTCGTTTCTTATGTGATGCTTAGGAAGCATAACTGATGGGACTTCATTAATGTGATTAATGAAAGAAAAGAAACCTAAAAGATGTTATAGAATCAAATTTTCAAAAAGGGTAGCTCTAGTTTTTTCTTAGCATAGCGGTATTCCTTGTAGAATATCCAGCACCTTATTCGATAAGGAAAGAGCCGAGATCCCTTCACCGGGAGTGTCCACTTTAGCGAAACTAGCAGATGCTACAACTCACTCGGTTTTGTTTTTGATTGCTTCTATAGTTCTTGCTTTGCATAGTGGTATTTGTGAAAAATCCAGCATCTTATTCGATAAGGAAAGAGCCGAAATCCCTTCACCGGGAGTGACCTCTTTAGCGAAACTAGTAAATGTTAGTTATATGTATGCCCTAGAGACCATTACTGTACATACGATGTATATTGTAGTGGATGCTTGGACATATATAGGGAGAAATTTCTTGCTCGACATGATAGTATGCTATCTGGTTGCACTTTATCTTAACATGTATTCTGATTGTCTCTATGTTACATGTTGATAAAGCCCATAGGATGAGTACTTGACTACCAGGACTATGATGCAGATCATACTAGTGGGGACAGAGTTGTTGTTAAGTACATTCTTCAAATGTTCCTAGTCGTGGGTGTATCGAGACAGGGCATCGATATACCAGAGTAGACTAGCGTATAGCTTCTCGACCCATGTAGATGGGCGATGGATGATCCCATATCCATTAGTGTTTGACATCAGAGATAGTATATGGGTGCTCAGTGGAGATTGGGTGTGTTTGACATCAGAGATAGTATATGGGTGCTCAGTAGAGACTGGGTACACTGGACGGTCTCGCCGAGAACTCCCAGATGGTATTATACCTCACGTCAGATGGCAGTTCTCTGGTGACACTGGTACTGGTTAGTCTGTAGACCCGAGATCGTTATAGAGTCTTGTGTGATTCCCACTGTGCTTTGATTTCTACCTTACCACGTTCAAGAGAACGTGCAAAACGGAGGCTTTTGGGTACAGTCCCGAGTCACATGGAGGCAATGAGCAATAGGAAGGGTTTTATCTCTCCCGGTATAGGGAGTTGATGTTGCGCTGTGCTCGATTGGCTATAACAAGAAGTCCCTGACCAGGGCTGCTTTAGAGATATACTGGTAAGTGTTATCAGTAGTTTCTCAACCCGTTATGAGCCTCACATCGGAATGACTTATCGAGTTACTGGGGTCTGACGTTTATGTTAGTTATATGTATGCCCTAGAGGTCATTACTGTACATAGGATGTATATTGTAGTGGATGCTGGGACGTATGTAGGAAGGACTTTCTTGCTCGACATGATAGTATGCTATCTGGTTACACTTTACCTTAACGTGTATACTGATTGTCTCTCTGTTACATGTTGGTGAAGCCCTTAGGATGTGTACTTGACTACCTGGACTATGATGCGGATCATACTAGTGGGGACATGGTAGTCCATAAGTATATCCTTCAAAGTCCCTAGTCGTGGGTGTATCGAGACGGGGCATCGATATACCAGAGTAGACTAGCGTGTACCTTCTCGACCCATACAGATGGGCGATGGATGATCCCATATCCATCGGTGTTTGACATCAGAGATGATATACGGGTGCTCAGTAGAGACTGGGTACACTGGACGGACTCGCCGAGAACTCCCAGATGGTATTATACCATACGTCAGATGGCAATTCTCTGGTGACACTGGTACAGAGTAGTCTGTTGACCCGAGATCGTCATAGAGTCTTGTGTGGTTCCCACTGTGCTTTGATTTCCATCTTACCACGTCCAAGAGGGCGTGCAAAACGGTGGTTTTTGGGTACAGTCCCGAGTCACATGGAAGCAATGAGCGATAGGAGGGGATTCGTCTCTCCCGGTATTGGGAGTTGATGTTGTGCTGTGTTCGATTGGCTATAACAGGAAATCCCTGGCCAGGGTTGCTGAGATTTACTGGTAAGTGTTACCAGTAGTTTCTCGAATTGTTATAGACCTCATATCGACACGACTTATCGAGCTATTGGGGTCTGACGTTTACCACCCCTAGGCGAGATATGCGACATATCAGACGATCAGACCGGACTATACGGTAGTGTTACTGGTTGGATTCACAGGAGTGTGAGCGGGCTTGCTCGTCGATCTTCTGATCGCTCAATACCCGGGTGGCCGTTACGTTTAGCAGACCGCTTGCGGCTTGTGGATGCTTGATATGATCATCATCTGCTGCCGGCGTATTGACGAGTCTTTAGAGTCCTACACAGAGGTTTCCTGGCTCAAGCAAAATGAAATAGGAGCGCATATGAGATATGTGCGGGACCGAGAATAATACCAGTATGTGATACTATATTCGATTCTCGCGATGTGACATTGATCGGTTATATGCGATATAGCCGGGTTATCGGATCAAGTGTTGATTCGATAAGTTGTTACTAATGATACTAGTCGGTTATATGCGATATGACCGGATCGTTAAATCAAGTGTTGATTTAATGATTTAATGCATAATTATATATTTGATATATTACTTTGCATTAACTAGTATCGGTTCACTTTAAATGGATATTCTCACTCGGGTGTGCGCATTGCATATGCGATATGATTTTGTGCACATGATTGTATCATGTTTGATGATACATGCTTTTTGGTTAAGTGTAAAGTATTAAACTATGGTTAAGTGGATGATTAGGGTTTTTACTTATTCATTTATTTGTTTATTTATTCATTTTTGGCAAAAGGAAAATGGTGGCTAATTTGGATATATGTTGAAGCTTCATGAAGCTTTGACTTAGTCACCATTTTTGTCTTCATACCTAACCTAACCATTCACTTAACTTGAGTTTAGTCTCTACACTTAACCATGGTTGATTATGATAAGTATTATTTTTTTTTCTATTTTCTAAATGAACTTATCATAACAATTTCTATCTTCTTCTTCATCTTCTTCAATGAAGAAAAAGCTTTCTTCATCAATGTTGATTGATGTATTTGAGTGAGAAATCCAATTCTAAAGTGAACCCACTTCCTAGTTCTTCATCCTCTACCTCTTGCCAAGTAGTAGAGTGTGTTTCCTTCACAAGTTTTCATGACTTGGTGAAGGTGGAGCTTGATTTAGCGATGCCTCGACGTAGATCATCTTCGGCATGGACATCGATGACCTAGCTCGCCATTTCTCCGACGAAGCCGACGCTAGAGCCCGGGAATTCATTTGAACAGCAAAGGGACTTCGTTGCGGAGCTATGGAGGTGGAGCACCGGATCTACAAAGGTTGTATTTCCGTTTCTTTGTAGTTAAGTTGTTAACTAGATTATATTTTCGCCTAGTTTTCTAGCCAACGGTCCGTAGTCGGGTTTCTCAGCACCTAGAATTTTTGAAATTGGCATGATCGATGCCTTGTGAGACCTCATTAGGGTGCCTAGGAACCCTACAGTGGTTTCAGAGCCTAGCTAGAGCCTTAGGCGAAGTTCCGACGGAATCAGAAGTCCGATCGACCCAAAACCCGACTTGAAAAATGCTCTCTGGACTTTTCTGTAAAATGTGGATTTTTGTAGATTAAAAATATTCAGAAAAATCAGCAGGAAGATATAAGGGATACTGTAAAATTCGAGGGCTTGATTCCATAAAGGCGGCGCGGATCCGCGGCCTTACAGGAGGCTCATGCGGCGGATCCGCGGCCCTTTTGTCGTTTTGTGCATCCAATTTTGCACAGTAGTTCTTAGCTGTCTGTGCTGGTTTTCCTGGGGATTTTTAATATTTTATTCCAGAGTTGTATTTTCTGAGTTGTATTGGGGACTCGGTGTATTCGATCGGACTGTCTAATTTTGTCGGTGTGCTTTTCCGGGTATTTTTAGAATATGTTAAAAAGTTCGACCGGATATAAATACCCACTTTTTCCCCTGCCGGGAAATTTCCAAGTGTTGGATTTTTCCGTAGTTTGACGACGTTCTAAGTAGTGCAAGTAACGCGATGGACCCTCTAGAAGACAACAAACCTTAACTCGATTATGTGACCGTCTTGAACTGCCCTTTGAACCTTAGGGTTTGGGGCAGTACGGCGTGCCACATGTGAGGCGTTGGCTTGACCCTTCTACGGCTGGACTGTTGGTACTGAGGAACGAACTGAATGTTGTTAGACTTATTTCATGTGTTGAGCTGTATCGGGAAAACTTGGGTGTTTGACTGTTCGATCGAAAAGTTTAACATTTTCTGTTTATCTGGAATGGGATACAATAATTGGAATTCACAAAAGTTATGTGATAACGGAATGAATATTATAAACATAGCAGTTTAGTCTCACTTGATCGGTTGCCACGGAATTTTGATGTGATCAAAAGTCCGTCGCAATCACGTAGCGTACACGGATACTCGCCGGGTAAACTTAATAGACAGCCTCACTCCATAGCCCCGACCAAGTGACTGTAGGAGAACCCCGTCGCCGAAAGCATCCGTTCGGGTGCTCGCGGCAGCGGTGTTCCGCCTTGGTGCACTTCGTCGACGGTATCGGGGGTGCGGCCGCCTACTAAAGTTTGCGACGAGTATTCGATCAGACTGTCGGGAATCTTGTTGAATTGCCCGACTCGATATTGAAAAGTGTTTTCGATAATGAGACTGAAATACGGGGTTTATAATTGTTAGGCATGTGATGTCTAAGTAATTCATTTGGTCAGGCATGCGATGTCTGAGATGGTTGCGGATTCCAACTGTTGTAGTTTTACACTTTCTTTTCTGTGACCGTAAGTGTAGTATGTTCATATCGCCGGTTTCGTTGCTATATGTCAACGACAATTGGGATGCGCATATTTACTTACGTTGATGACATGTGATGTTATATGTTGCTGGATATGTTATATTGGATCATCGTGTTTGAATAGCCGGGGGTTTTTATGTGAGATGAGTGTTTTTCATTTTCATTCATGTAAAAACTTGTATGTAATATTCTTTTATTGGGGCGCTTCCAGGTTGCGGAAGTTGTCACCGTTTGTATATTATTTACTTTTCTGCACTAGGATAGACCCAAGGAGGGGAGCACAAGTAACCGGGTTCTGGAGTCTAGTGGGAGACCAACTCGAGGAGTCGAGTCCGGGTCTCCTAACTCTAGAATTGGCAGGGTTGCTTGCCGCTCTCGTAGGGGTCTAGGGGTGTGGGTTTGGCTATTCATCACGACCGTGGAATCCGTGTTTTATACTGGCTTGTATTGAAAACACGGATGTCCTAGTATATCCAATATTTCATATGATTCTTCTGCTGCGATATCTGTGATGTGATCATGTGATGTTCTGTGATAGATACAGTATATAGTATATATGATATATTATATAGATGTTACTTATGTTTTACACCCGTGCTAGCCCTGTCCTGCTCTGCCGTTAGTTACCTAACCTAACGGTGCACGAGGGGGCATCGAGGCGAATGCGGATGGCATAAGTGTACGTCGTATTTATCTGTGATGTTTAGGTACTTAAATGATGGGACTTCATTAATGTGATTAATGAAAGTAAAAGAAACCTAAGATGTTGTAGAATCGAATTTCAAAATAAAACAGGTAGCTACAGTTCTTGCTTTGCACAGCGGTATATATGATATATCCTGCACCTTATTCGATGAGGAAAGGACCGAGATCCCTTCACCGGGAGTGACTCCTTTAGCAATAACTGGCAGATGCTACACACTCGGTTTGTTTTTTGATTGCTTTTAAGTGTTTTTGCTTTGCACGGTGATATATATGATATATCCCGCACCTCATTCGATGAGGAAAGGACCGACGATCCCTTCACCGGGAGTGACTCCTTTAGCAAAACTAGAAAAGCCTCAAAAACACTCCATTTCAAAATTCATTCGATCCTACAACGATATCAAGTTCATTACGCAATAGGTTTTCAGAAAAACCTGTCGTAGCCCTCCGTCATTTCAGATAAGTTGTATATAGTATTCGTGCTGCATTTGTTGGCTTTCGTCAAGGTGCAGTGTGCGGTAGCTATATGCTGCTTATCTGCTAGCATACGATGCGATTGGATTAGGGTAGTCGTGCGGCTTTGTTGGCTTTCGTCAAGGGTCGTGCAGGTGGGTTTAATTCAATCAAGAAATGTACGGGCTGAACTTGACTAGCGGGCTATGGTTTGTTGGCTTTCGTCAAGGTCATAGCACGTTAGGGGCAAAATTATCGGGAATTTCAAGTGTTGAAATTTGCAATGAGATTGCATACCTTCTATGAGATAGTTGGATCCCGATACCCGCTGCGAGTAAGAGTTACTCCTGGGAGAGTTTTATACATTACAATTAGCCGATCAAGTAGGTGTCTAGAAAGGTGTCAACGGGGTTACGCCTCTGGGAAAACGAGGTTTACATTAATTAGGTTCGTGCGAAAGCACGGGGGACCTCCCTCAAAGTACCGACACTGGCCTGGCTGAAAGATTGGCGAACTTGTAGTGTGTAATTAATCCCGGCTAGTCTTTCCTTTTAGGGTTTGAAGGAAGATTTGATAAAAAGCAGTGGGAGCCATCCTGATTAGATAAAAAAATAACCAATCTATTCTTGCAAGAGCGCACGCTGAGTGTTTTCTTCTCTCTCTCTCCAGGTAGCGACCATATCACGCCTTAATCAAGATAATAATACGGAAACATTGACCGAACCCGCTTGTTATACTGAGCTGGGGAACGTTGGTCCCGCTCCAACTTATAATTGTTATAAGACAGAGCAGGAAATTGGGGATTACCAGAATTCCCGTGCCGCCCAAATGAAGAGAGTGCATGCTGATGCATCATCTTCGGGTGTGTTCATTACAGAGAACTGTTTCTCAGTATCCTTTACGTCCTGGGTATGTGATACCAGATCAGGATCCCAGATATGTAATTTGTTACATAGGGCTACAGAAAGGTAGAGAACTGAGAACGGGTGATAAGTTTCATGAGGCAGAAAACGGGGCAAGAGTTGCAGCCAGGTCTGTTGGTCACTGTCACCCTGTATTACCAATACATTGATTCTGAACGAATGTTATTAGATACCGAACCTGATATACAAAATCATATCTGTCTCTTTATTAGTAAAGAAAGGATATAATTTTGTATTGTTGGATAATGTTTTGAACATTTCCTATATCAAAAGTTGATCGGTTCAGGCACGTTATCTAAAAGTATTGATGTTCTAAATCAAACTACAGTTCTTAATATACAGAACACACACAAGAGGAAGAGTTCAGAAATGAACGGACTCTTCTTGAGGTATTGTAGACTAGGTCAGATCAATGCGACCCGACTGGCTAGAGTTACATAAAGATGCATACTTAAATTAGTTTGAACTTACATCTTGTAAAACTCGCCAGTCATGTCACAAAGATAAGATGACCATAGCTCTGTTTACTGGAAACAGAGAAAGAGTTAGTGAACTCTTGGGATGATACATGTTGATGTATGTATGTCCGCAGTCTACACATGCCAAGACCGGTTCTTTGTACTTCATTATATTCTCTGATAATCTCTCGAGATTCAGACATATGTTCCTGTTGAAACACAAGTCCGAACCTTTTGAGATATTCACAGAATATAAGTTAGAAGTAGAGAACCAATACGGGTATAAGTATTATGTCCTATGATGAGATCAAGGAGGAGAATACTTGTGCACGGAAATCCTGGATTATTCTAAAGGAGAATGAGATTCTCTCTCAGCATTACTCCTTCGAATACACCATAGCACGATGGTATATCAGGGCGGAGCAATCACACCCTATATGATAAGGTGTGCTCTATGATGAGTACTACTGAGTTACCTTTTTCCTTAAGGGAGTTGTGCACTTAAGAAGCTGCATACCTATTGAATAGGGTTCCAATCAAATCAATTGCCTACCACTTCATATGTGATATGGAAGGGGAAGAGCCCATATCTTAAGTTAGTTAAGATTTGGGGATTGTCCGGCCTATGTCTAAAAGCAAAATCCGGACAAGCTCGAGGCAAGGTCTGTTATGTAGAACTGGAAATGTTCCAGCTATACAAACTGCAGCAGATGATTTGATAGAACCAAAGGATTCAGTAGATTCCAACGAACCTCAGCCTCTCCGCCGATCTAGTAGGGTTCCTCACCCACCTGAGAGATACTTCGGTTTCTCTATAACAGTGGGAGCGAGGATTGCATCATGAGATGATGACCCAACTAGTTTCGAGCTGGCTATCAGGAGTGTGACTCTGTAAGAATGGCTGGATGCTTAGTGATCTGAGATGGAATCCATGTACACCAACAATGTATGGACTTTGGTTGCTATATCTGAAGGGTTAAATCCCCATCAGGAGCAAGTATATCTTGAGAAGATTACTTGGTGTACATCGAAAAGTTGAGACTTTCAAAGCTAGACTTGTTAAAAGTGTGCATCATTGACCAGGTGTGGATAATGATGAAACCTTTTTCAAGTAGCTATGCTTAAGTCCATCCAGATCCTACTTGCCACGGCTACATACCATGACTACTATATCTGGTGGTTGGGTGCCATGACTGCTTTTCTAAATGATGTTTTAGAAGAGTGCGTCTATAAGTACACAGCCAGAGGGTCTCGTAGACAGTGGGAGCAGCGGAAACGTGTGCAAGATGCTTTATAGGATAAAGCAGGCATCGCGGAGTTGGAACATCTGTTTTGATGGATTAGTCAAAGAGTTTGACATCATCAAAATGGTAGATGAACCTTGTATAAACAAAAAGGTAGTAGGAAGTATGGTGGTGATCCTCGTAGAGTACGTGGATGACATACTCTTGATAGGGAAAGAGTTTCCTATGCTACGCTCGGTCAATCTCCGTTTATCACAATGATTCTCCATATAGGATCATAATGATACCTACTAACTCCTGGATTTTGGATCTATGAGATAGATCTAAATGGATGTTAGGATTCTCACTTGTCGAAGTGAGATGGTATCACATGATCCTGGGGAGAATCATTGGAAGGGTTCCAGGGTGATAAGGACGACTGAATGTCAGTCACAGGCATTGTCTTTACCCTCAGTGGAGGGACGATATGTTGGAAGAGTTCCAAGCTAGATACCGTGACATACTAGACGATAAAGGCAGGATACATCGCTACTTAAGATGCTACCAAAGAGGCTGTTTGGGTGTATATAGGTTCATGAGATGAACTAGGTTCCTACCATTGTGTGACAATGGAAGTGTGGCTTTGGCCAGGGAACCCCTGTCCCATCAGTGATCCAGACATATTCTAAGGCAGTATCACCTGATCGTAGAGATGGTTGATCTCCATGGTGATCAAGGTTAGGAGAGCAGACTAAGAGGACAACACGACGGATCCACTCACGAAGGCCTATTCCCAGAGAGATACTTTTATGGGATGGTTGAGTATGAGATACTACAACCACTGCTACAGATGGCCCTAGTGCAAGTGGGAGATTGTTAGTTATATGTATGCCCTAGAGGCCATTACTTTACATAGGATGTATATTGTAGTGGATGCTGGGACGTATATAGGAAGGACTTTCTTGCTCGACATGATAGTATGCTATCTGGTTACACTTTACCTTAACGTGTATACTGATTGTCTCTCTGTTACATGTTGGTGAAGCCCTTAGGATGTGTACTTGACTACCTGGACTATGATGCGGATCATACTAGTGGGGACATGGTAGTCCATAAGTACATCCTTCAAAGTCCCTAGTCGTGGGTGTATCGAGACGGGGCATCGATATACCAGAGTAGACTAGCGTGTACCTTCTCGACCCATACAGATGGGCGATGGATGATCCCATATCCATTGGTGTTTGACATCAGAGATGATATACGGGTGCTCAGTAGAGACTGGGTACACTGGACGGACTCGCCGAGAACTCCCAGATGGTATTATACCATACGTCAGATGGCAGTTCTCTGGTGACACTGGTACAAAGTAGTCTGTTGACCCGAGATCTTCATGGAGTCTTGTGTGGTTCCCACTGTGCTTTGATTTCCATCTTACCACGTCCAAGAGGGCGTGCAAAACGGTGGTTTTTGGGTACAGTCCCGAGTCACATGGAGGCAATGAGCGATAGGAGGGGATTCGTCTCTCCCGGTATAGGGAGTTGATGTTGTGCTGTGTTCGATTGGCTATAACAGGAAATCCCTGGCCAGGGTTGCTGAGATTTACTGGTAAGTGTTACCAGTAGTTTCTCGAATTGTTATAGACCTCATATCGACACGACTTATCGAGCTATTGGGGTCTGACGTTTACCACCCCTAGGCGAGATATGCGACATATCAGACGATCAGACCGGACTGTACGGTAGTGTTACTGGTTGGATTCACAGGAGTGTGAGCAGGCTTGCTCGTCGATCTTCTGATCGCTCAATACCCGGGTGGCCGTTACGTTTAGCAGACCGCTTGCGGCTTGTGGATGCTTGATATGATCATCATCTGCTGCCGGCGTATTGACGAGTCTTTAGAGTCCTACACAGAGGTTTCCTGGCTCAAGCAAAACGAAATAGGAGCGCATATGAGATATGTGCGGGACCGAGAATAATACCAGTATGTGATACTGTATTCGATTCTCGCGATGTGACACTGATCGGTTATATGCGATATAGCCGGGTTATCGGATCAAGTGTTGATTCGATAAGTTGTTACTAATGATACTAGTCGGTTATATGCGATATGACCGGATCGTTAAATCAAGTGTTGATTTAATGATTTAATGCATAATTATATATTTGATATATTACTTTGCATTAACTAGTATCGGTTCACTTTAAATGGATATTCTCACTCGGGTGTGCGCATTGCATATGCGATATGATTTTGTGCACATGATTGTATCATGTTTGATGATACATGCTTTTTGGTTAAGTGTAAAGTATTAAACTATGGTTAAGTGGATGATTAGGGTTTTTACTTATTCATTTATTTGTTTATTTATTCATTTTTGGCAAAAGGAAAATGGTGGCTAATTTGGATATATGTTGAAGCTTCATGAAGCTTTGACTTAGTCACCATTTTTGTCTTCATACCTAACCTAACCATTCACTTAACTTGAGTTTAGTCTCTACACTTAACCATGGTTGATTATGATAAGTATTATTTTTTTTTCTATTTTCTAAATGAACTTATCATAACAATTTCTATCTTCTTCTTCATCTTCTTCAATGAAGAAAAAGCTTTCTTCATCAATGTTGATTGATGTATTTGAGTGAGAAATCCAATTCTAAAGTGAACCCACTTCCTATTTCTTCATCCTCTACCTCTTGCCAAGTAGTAGAGTGTGTTTCCTTCACAAGTTTTCATGACTTGGTGAAGGTGGAGCTTGATTTAGCGATGCCTCGACGTAGATCATCTTCGGCATGGACATCGACGACCTAGCTCGCCATTTCTCCGACGAAGCCGACGCTAGAGCCCGGGAATTCATTTGGACAGCAAAGGGACTTCGTTGCGGAGCTATGGAGGTGGAGCACCGGATCTACAAAGGTTGTATTTCCGTTTCTTTGTAGTTAAGTTGTTAACTAGATTATATTTTCGCCTAGTTTTCTAGCCAACGGTCCGTAGTCGGGTTTCTCGGTACCTAGAATTTTTGAAATTGGCATGATCGATCCCTTGTGAGACCTCATTAGGGTGCCTAGGAACCCTACAGTTTACCACCCCTAGACGAGATATGCGACATATCAGACAAAGAGACTGGACTGTACGGTATTGTTACTGATTGGATTCGCAGGAGTGTGAGCAGGCTTGCTTGTTGATCTTCTGATCGCTCAATACCCGGGAGGCCATTACGTTTAGCAGACTGCTTGCGGCTTGTGGGTGTTTGATATGATCATCACCTACTGCCGGCATATTGATGAGTCTTTAGAGTCCTACACAGAAGTTTCCTGGTTCATGCGAAACAGAGTACGTGCACATATGTGATAAGTGTGGGACCGAGATTAATGCGATATGAGATACCGCATTCTATTCTCGCGATATATGTATCGATTAGTTATATGTGATATAGCCGGGTTATCGGATCAAGTGTTGATTCGATAAGATGTTACATTAGATATTAGTCGGTTATATGTGATATGACCGGATTATTAAATCAAGTGTTGATTTAATAATTTAATGTATAATTATATATTTGATATATTACATTACATTAACTAATATTAGCTTACTTAAGTATTGATTTTTCTCACTTGATGATACATTGATATATATGTGATATATGTTAAATGTATTGTTTTCTTTATGCACACTTATTATATATGTGATATATATTAATGTGTCATGCTTGGTTACACATGCAACATGGGTGTATGAGACTCATACCATGCTAGGGTTTATGTTAGGTTTTATATTTATTAAGTAATTCAAACATTTGGTTTTTGTCATGGTTGATATTTTGTGCAAACTAGATAACCATTGACCAAGTCCACTTGTTTGTCTTGCTTGAGATATTTATTAACCCAACATTAACCCATGACTATGGTTTATTCTCTATATGAGTTAGGCATGAGATATTAACTCACCATGGTTGCATTTTTAACCTCATCTCTTTGTTCATCACTTCATCTTCTTCTTCTTCATTTTTGAGCTCTCTTGATTTTGATTAAGTGATGAAACCTTGTGAGAAAATTAAATCTAAAGTGAACCCACTTCCTACTTCATCATCCTCTACTACTTGCCATTTAGTTTAGGGTGTTTTCTTCACTAATCTCACCATTAGTGAAGAGGTAGCATGATCTTGAGTCTCCTCGACGTAGATCATCTTCGGCTTCGAAGGCATCGAGCAAGTCCGTTCATTTCTTCATGTGAGCCCTCACTAGAGTCCGGGAGTTCGATGATCGTAGCGAAGGGACTACTACATGGAGGTTTAGAAGTGAAGGACCGGTCTACAAAGATTGTTTTCCGCTTTCACTTTACTTGCAAAGTAGTTTGCATTTCATTCCGTCCGATGTATAGTTAACGATTCTTACTTAGGGTTAACTTGAATGGCAAATTTTTGAATTTGGCATGGACGATGCCTCCCAAAACCTTGCTTCCATCCTAGGTAACCCTGCATTGGTATCAGAGCCATGCTAGAAATTTAGACGAATTTTGTTAAGATTACGAAACCGAAATACTCCGAAACTTGGAACACGAAATTGATGTTTCTGTCGAATTTAAAATGTTGTCAAAAATTTTTTTAAACAAGTACAGAGTGTTATATGTGATATATCATGGAAACCATGAAAAATTTATGGGGTTTGCTCAGATTTTGGCTGAGATGAGTAGTGTTGGGGCCGGCCACTTTTTTCCAGAATTGCCTGAAATTTTTTTTGTGTTCCAGTGACTTGGTTTTTGTGTTTCAGGTGTTGTTTGTTTTTGCTAATTTTGCATGAGATGTGAACTTACACTATAATCAATTCGGAGTGTTTCGTATTCATAGTTTTAACAATGTTTCGGGTTATTCTCATATTGTCTAGGCGAAGTTTAAAAGTTCGATCGAATGTCAAAAACCCATTTTCCAAGTTTAATGTATTCGGAAAATCATGCATGTAATTCTATGAACCCTCTAGAAGAATGAAACCCTAACTCGACTTTTTGGATCGCGAAACCGTGATCATACCCTAGGGTTTACCGCAGTTCCGTGGCGACATGAGTGAGGCTTGGGTTTTCCCTTCTACGGCTGGTGCATAGGTACTGTGGCATATTCTGGGTGTTATTAAACTGTGCTCAAGTGTTGAGTCATCGGGAAATTGTGGGACTTTGATGAATCGATCGAAAAGTTTAATGTCGTCCGAATATAATGTGATGGGATACAATACTTGGAATCAAAACTAATTTGAATTTTATAAATCTAGAAATTTAGTCTCAGATGATCGGTTCCCACGGAATTTTGATGTGATCAAAAATCCATCGCAATCACGTAGCGTATGCGGATACTCGCCGGGTAACATTATTAGATAGCCACGCCCCATAGCCCCGACCAAGTGACTGTAGGAGAACCCCGTCCCCAAAAGCATCTGTTCGGGTGCTCGCGGCAGCGGTGTTCCGCCTTAGTGCACTTCGTCGACGGCATCGGGGGGTGTGGCCGTCTACTAAAGTTTCCAACGAGCATTCAATCAGGATGTCGGGAATCTTATTGGATTTCCCGACTTGATATTGAAAAGTGTTTTCGAGATCGAGACTAAAATGCGGGGTTTATAATTGTTAGGCATGCGATGTCTAAGGAATTCATTTGGTTAGGCATGTGATGTCTAAGGTGGTTGCGGATTCCAACTGTTGTAGTTTTTCACTTTCTTTTCTGCGACCGTAAGTATAATATGTGGTGTATCACCGATTTTGGTGCTATATGTTAACGACAATTGGGATACGCATATTTACTTACGTTGATGACATGTGATGTTATGTGTTGCTGTGATATGTTATATTGGATCGTCGTGTTTTGAATAGCCGGGGGTTTTATGTGAGATGAGGGTTTTTATTTTCATTCATGTAAAATTCATCGTATGTAATATT
Source organism: Agapanthus africanus (assembly GCA_030015575.1). Classification (NCBI taxonomy): domain Eukaryota; kingdom Viridiplantae; phylum Streptophyta; class Magnoliopsida; order Asparagales; family Amaryllidaceae; genus Agapanthus; species Agapanthus africanus. The sequence continues at coordinate 114,615,205 of CM057347.1, forward strand.
CTTTTATTGGGGCACTTCCGGGTTGAGGATGATGTCACCATTGTATATTATTTACTTTTCCGCATTAGGATAGACCCAAGGCGGGGAGCACAAGTAACCGAGTTCTAGGGTCCAGTGGGAGACCATCTCGAGGAGTCGAGTCCGGGTCTCCTAACTCTAGAATTGGCAGGGTTGCTTGCCGCTCTCGTAGGGGTCTAGGGATGTGGGTTTGGCTATTCATCACGACCGTGGAATCCGTGTTTTATACATGCTTAATTTAAAACCCGGAAATCCTAGTATATCCAATATTTCATATGTTGTTTTCTGCTGCGATATCTATGATGTGCTCACTGTATATGTTGAGATAGATACTGGATATAGTATATCTGATATATTATATAGACGTTGCTTATGTTTTACACCCGCGCTAGCCCTACCCTGCTCTGCCGTTAGTTACCTAACCTAACGGTGCACGAGGGGACATCGAGGCGAATGCGGATGGCATAAGCGTACGTTGTATTTATCTGTGATGTTTAGGTAACTTAAAATGATGGGACTTCATTAATGAGATTAATGAAATAAAAGAAAGCTAAAGATGTTGTGGAATCGAATTTTCAAAAATAGGTAGCTCTAGTTCTTGCTTTGCATAGCGGTATTCCTTGTAGAATATCCAGCACCTTATTCGATAAGGAAAGAGCCGAGATCCCTTCACCGGAAGTGACCTCTTTAGAGAAACTAGCAGATACTACAAACTCGGTTTGTCTTTTGATTGCTTTTTTAGTTTTTGATTTGCATAGTGGTATTTGTGAAATATCCTGCACCTTATTCGATAAGGAAAGAGCCGAGATCCCTTCACCGGGAGTGACCTCTTTAGCAAAGCTAGTAAAAGCCTAAAAAACACTCCATTTAAATCATTTGATTCTACAACGATATCAAGTTCATTACGCAAAAGGTTTTCTTAAAAACCTGTCGTAGCCCTCCGTCATTTCAGATAAGTACTTCATAGTATTCGTGCTACGTTTGTTGGCTTTCGTCAAGGCGTAGTGTGCGGTAGCTATTTATGCTTATCTGCATAAGCATATGATGTGATTGAGTTAGGGTAGTCGTGCGAATTTGTTGGCTTTCATCAAGGGTCGTGCGGGTGGGTTTAATTCAATCAGGAAATATACGGGTTGAACTTGACTAGTACCTTATGGTTTGTTGGTTTTCGTCAAGGTCATTGGATGCTAGGGGTAAAATATTATCGGGGATTTCAAGTGTTGAAATTTGCAATGAGATTGCATACCTTCTATAAGATTGTTGGATCCTGATACCCACTGCGAGTAAGATTTACTCCTGGGAGAGTCTTACACATTACGATTAACCAATCAAATAGGTGTCTAGAAAGGTGTTAACGGGGTTACGCCCCTGGAAAAATGAGGTTTATTTTAATTAGGTCCGTGCGAAAGCACGGGGAACCTCTCTCAAAGTACCGGCACTGGCCTGGATGAAAGATTGGCGAACTTGTAGGGTGTAATTAATCCCGGCTAGTCTTTCCTTTTAGGGTTTGAAGGATGATTTGACTAAAACGGTGGGAGCCATCCTGATTTGATAAATTAATAACCAATCTAATCTCGCAAGAGCATACACTGAGTGTTTTCTTCTCTCTCTCTCCAGGTAGCGACCTAGTCACGCCTTAATCAAGATAATAATACAGATGTATTGACCGAACCCGCTTGTTATACTGAGTTGGGGAACGTTGGTCTCACTCCAACTTATAATTGTTATAAGACCGAACAGAAAATAGGGGATTACCAGGATTCCCGTTCCGCCTAAACGAAGAAAGTGCATGATGATGCATCTTCTTCGGGTGTGTTCATTACCGAGAACTGTTTTTCAGTATCCTCTACGTCCTGGGCATGTGATACCGGATCAGGATCCCGCATATGTAATCTGTTACATGGGCTACAGGTAGGTAGAGAACTGGGAATGAGTGATAAGTTTCAAGAGTTGGAAACAGTGCAAGTGTTGCAGCCAAGTTTGTTGGCAGTTATCACCCTGTATTACCAAATACGTTGATTCTGAACGAATGTTATTAGATACCGAACCTGATATACAACATCATATTAGTCTCTTTATTTAGTAAAGAAGAATATAATTTTGTATTGTTGGATAATGTTTTGAATATTTCCTATATCAAGAGTTGATCGGTTCAGGCACGTTATCTAATGGCATAAACATTCTAAATCAAACTACAGTTCTTAACATACAGAATACACACAAGAGGAAGAGTTCAGAAATGAACGAATCCTTCTTGAGGCATTGTAGACTAGGTCATATCAATAGTGACCCGACTAGCTAAGTTACATTTATATGCTTATTTAAATTAGTTTGAATTTACATCTTGTGAAACTTTCTAGTCATGTCACAAAAGATAAGATGACCGTAGCTCCGTTTACTAGAAACATAGAAAGAGTTAGTGAACTCTTGGGATTGATACATGATGATGTATGAAGGTCCCCTGTCTACAAATGCCAGGACTGGATCTTTGTACTTCATTACATTCATCGATCATCTCTCAAGATTCTCACATGTGTTCCTGTTGAAACACAAGTCTGAAGCTTTTGAGAAATTCAAAGAATATAAGTCAGAAGTAGAGAACCACAATGGGTATAAGTATTATGTCCTATGATGAGATCAGGGAGGAGAATACTTGAGCACGGTATTCCTGGACTATTCTAAAGGAGAATGAGATTCTCTCTCAGCATTACTCCTCCGTATACACCACAGCACATCGGTGAATCGGGGCGGAGCAATCGCATCCTATGTGATATGGTGTGCTCTATGATGAGTACTACTGAGTTTCCTGTTTCCTTTTGCGAGTTACGCACTTGAGAAGCTGCATACCTATTGAATAGGGTTCCAACCAAATCAGGTGCCTACCACTCCATATGCGATATGGTATGGGAAGAGCCCATGTATTAAGTAAGTTAAGATTTGGAGTTCTCCGGCCTATGTGTAAAAGCAAAATCCGGACAAGATCGAGGTAAGGTCAGTTCTGTGGAAGTTTGTTGGATATCCCAAGCATTCGCAAGGGAATATCTTCTACCGCACTGAGGAGCAAAAGGTGTTTTGTTTCTCAGCATGCCACCTTTTAGAAAGGGAATTTCTTGTACAGAAATTAGTGGTCATGAGGTAGAACATAAAGGAGTTCCTGCTATACAAACCACCGCTGACGATTTGGTAGAACCGAAGGATTCAATAGTTCCCGACGAATCTCAGCCTCTCCGCCAATCTGGTAGGGTTCCTCACCCACCTGAGAGATACTTCGGTTTTCTCTATGAAAGTGGGAGCGAGGATTGCATCATGAGATGATGACCCAACTAGTTTCAAGCAGGCCATCAAGAGTGGGGACTCTGTAAGAATGGCCGGATGCTAAGCGATCTGAGATGGAATCCATATACACTAACAAAGTATGGACTTTGGTTGCTATATCTGAAGGGTTAAATCCCCATCAGGAGCAAGTATATCTTGAGAAGATTACTTGGTGTATATGGAAAAGTTGAGACTTTCAAAGCTAAGATTTGTTGCAAAAGGTTCTCTTCATCGACCAAGTGTGGATAATGATGAAACCTTTTCTCCAGTGGCTATGCTTAAGTCTATCCGGATCCTACTTGCTATTGCTACATACCATGACTACAATATCTGGCGGTTGGATGTCATGACTGCTGTTCTAGATAGTGATTTAGAAGAGAGCGTTTATAAGTACACAGCCAGAGGGCTTCGTAGACAGCGGGAGAAGTGGAAACGTGTGCAAGATGCTTTATGGGTTAAAGCAGGCATCGTGGAGTTGGATCATCTATTTTGATGTGGTAGTCAAAGAGTTTGACTTTATCAAAATGGTAGATGAACCTTGTATATACAAAAAGGTAGTAGGGAGTTTGGTGGTGATCCTTGCATTGTATGTGGATGATATACTCTTGATAGGAAAGGAGTTTCTTATGCTACACCTTGTCAATCTCCTCTAATCACAATGATTCTCATCAAAATGATACCTCCTAAATCCTGGGTTTTGGATCTATGAGATAGATCTAAATGGATGTTAGGATTCTTAGTAGGTGTAGTGAGATGGTATCAATCGATCCTGTGGAGAATCACTGGATAGTTTCCAGGGTGGTAAGGTTGACTGAATGTCAGTCACATGCATTGTCTTTACCCTCAGTGGATGGACCGTATGTTGGAAGAGTTCCAAGCTAGATACCGTGGTATACTAGACGATAAAGGCAGGATACATTGCTACCAAGGATACTACTAAAGAGACAGTCTGGGTATATATAAGTTCATGAGATGAACTTCGTTCCTACCATTGTGTGACAATGGAGTTGTTGCTTAGGCTTAGGAACCCCCGTCCCATCATTGATCCAGACATATTCTTAGGCAGTATCACCTGATCATGGAGATGGATGATCTCCAGGGAGATCAAACTTAGGAGAGTAGACATAGAGGACAACACGGCGGATCCACTCATGAAGGCCTATTCCCAGGAGAGACTTTTATGGGATGGTTGAGTATGAGATACTACAACCACTGCTGATTGTTGGGTATGGGATACCACAACAGATGGCTCTAGTGCAAGTGGGAGATTGTTAGTTATATGTATGCCCTAGAGGCCATTACTGTACATACGATATATATTATAGTGGATTCTTGGACATATATAGGGAGGACTTTCTTGCTCGACATGATAGTATGCTATCTGGTTGCACTTTATCTTAACATGTACTCTGATTGTCTCTATGTTACATGTTGATAAAGCCCATAGGATGAGTACTTGACTACCAATACTATGATGCAGATCATACTAGTGGGGACAGAGCAGTCGTTAAGTACATCCTTCAAATGTTCCTAGTCGTGGGTGTATCGAGACAGGGTATCGATATACCAGAGTAGACTAGCGTATAGCTTCTCGACCCATGTAGATGGGCGATGGATGATCCCATATCCATTCGTGTTTGACATCAGAGATAGTATGAGGGTGCTCAGTAGAGACTGGGTACACTGGACGGACTCGCCGAGAACTCCCGGATGGTATTATACCTCATGTCAGATGGCAGTTCTCTGGTGACACTGGTACATGTTAGTCTGTAGACCCGAGATCGTCATAGAGTCTTGCGTGATTCTGTAACATTTCAGAAAAATAAAATATTATTTTGGGGATTTTTATAATTAAATAATATTATATGGAATATTTTAATAAGGCTGTATAATTAAATACCGATAAATTGGGAAAAATTTGGAGAAATATGGAAATTACTGAAATGAAGGTGTTTTAGGTGAATTATGCAAATTATAAGTTTTTATGATTAATTATACGCTAATTAGTGCTAATCGCGATTAAATATCGCTAATCGTGCATTAAGCTTGTTTTGTGCAAAACACGCACCATGTCATTTTAACACTTGTTACATTTTATCATGGCTTTACCTTATTTCTTCATACTTGATTTGGGTTTTATTATGAGAAGAGAGAAGAAAAGAAAAGAAAAAGAACAGAAAAGAATAGAAAATTAAGGTATGGGCAAGAAAGAGAAAGAGAGGGTGACGGGTCAAACCTTGGTATTGCGCCATTCTCTCTTCAATCATTCACTCATTTTCTCTCCTCTCCTTCTCACATTTGCTGCTGCTGCTGCTGCCCTCTCTCCCTTTCCTCTCTACCTCCTCACAATCCAGAAAAAAAAACCCATTAAAAGTCCATCTCACTTTCACAAAATTTGTGCACAAGCTTCACATTGGACCAAGAATGTTTGCATTTTGGTGCCTTAGGGGATTCATGAGTGCCAAATGAGGTAAATTCTGAACCATTAGTGTAGAATTTGGGTTACTTTAGCTTCCATGCATGTTTAGAAATGATTAGGCGATATTTAGTGGGGTTTGGAGATTCCTAGAAAAGGATTAGGGTTTGAATTGATTCCTAAAGCATTATTGAGCTTAGTAGAGGCCACACAAACCCCCTAGTGCTAGAATTCAGACCCAAACCTGAGACTTAACCCCAGAACGCGAACTTTGAATTTTTGCCTACATTGAAATTGTGTGAATTGTGATTGGAAAACTGAATCTGCTAACACTCGGGGACCTGAAAAATTAATTAGCAAACACAGAGACACAAGCAGGCAACCTAGGACCCCCACTGAAACCCTAGCCCCAAACCCTCTACCCAGGCCGCAATTAAATTCTTTCTGGCCGCAATTTGCGGCCAGAGCAGTGGGGACTCGACTCGTTTTTGTTCCAGGTCTTTATCTCCAGTAAATTAGACCCTCCACATATGCAAAATTGGCTAATTCCACTTAGGGTAAAATCTGGAGCATGTTTTCTCAGTTGCTGGATTTTTTTACGGGTTTTATGAAATTTAGTTTTGGTATTTGATATTGTGTTTCCATCGTGTAGCGTTTGAACGCCAACGAATATGGTTATTGGTTGTGTTTTGCATGCGAGACTATAGGTTTTAACCTATCAGTGTTTCATACGACATTTTGGTTTTTGTGCATGATTTCGTTTACGATGCTGTGATGTGATATATAGGTACCTCACGGGGATTTCGAGACAATGAAGAAGAGGATGGCGGCAACGACATCGGCAAGCAAGAGCAGGTGAGTAGATTATATCTACGGGAGAAGTTGGGTGGATGGCGTATAGCACCCCCGCAAAGTTGTGAGATTGATGTGATGTGATATAGATATACATTTATATGTTGTTGAGAGATATAAACACTTAGCAAGAAAAGCTTTAGGAGATCATGGGTTAATGTTAGCGAGAATTGAGGAAAGTGGTTTAGTTGGTTTTTTAGTCGCGAACACTAGAGTGAGGTTGTTACCCGTACACATGCACGCACGGGATATGGTTTTGGGTGTACATGTTACATGTATGCGGATAGATGTGGATGCGTGGGTTTATATATATACACATATAGGTACACGAATGATAAAGGATAGTATATGGTATATAGAGATGAGTCGATGTGATTGGGCTTGATGCCGTGAGATTGATGATATGATTTGGTTCGTATTAGGAGATACGACATGATATTATAGCGGATCTTTAGGCGAGGTGTTTCAGACACACACACATATATTGTTGATGGTATTAGCATGTACTAGACTTTGATCTGTACCACAGTTCATGACATATGATGATACGGATACCAGATGAGTAATGAGATAAATATGATATTTGACCCGTACCCAGATTTGGGATGCCGTACGATAGATTTACCTTACGAGATATAGTTATGAGGATGGATCCGCACTCTTGACTCGAGGATATCATATTATTTATTGTATCGTACGTGATACTATTGAGGCGAGATCACCGACTACTAGATATACATATATAGATCGACTCAGACTTAGGTGGATTTCCTTACCCTTTTGACTGGGCTCGAGTCACACTAGTTTTCAAAAGTGGAGGATTGTGAGTATTATATATACCAAATTGTATGACTCGTATATTGGATAGGGATATTCTTCAGTGTTGTTGTTACTATATCACTTTCTGTATATTCGTGATGTTTCATCGCATTGCATGCTTATATATTGTTAGTGTATATGCCCTAGAGGCCATTACTGTATCATACTAGCTTGTATATTACTTAATGGAAGCTTGGGATATTCACAGTTGTATAGACAATCTTGCTCAAAATGGTAGTATGCTACTTGGTTTGTCTCTACTTCAATATGTGCATGTGTTTCTTTTAGCATATCGCTTATATACATATTAGTGGAGCCCTTAAGATCTTTGCTTGACTACCAGCATTGTGATGGCAGTCACACTTGTGGGGGCTGGGTAATCTATAAGCACATCCTTATACAGGTCCCTAGTCGTTGGACTATAGAGACAGGGCATCGATACTCCGGAGTAGACCAGCGTATGCGCTTCTCATCCCAGCAGGGGAGATGGTCTGTCCCACAGCCATCAGTACGTCGTACTGGAGATAGTATGCCGGTGCTCGTTGGGTTACGAGTACACTGGACAGGACTCGTCGGGAACTGTTGGTTGGTATTATACCTATCGTCAGTTATCAGTTCCCAGGTGACATGAGTACAGCTTAGTCCGCTGACTTGACACTGTCACTTCGCCTCGAGTGTGTTCCCACTGTACTTAGATTACTACCCTACCACGGCTCAAAGAAGTCGTGCAAATAGGTAGTAGTTGGGTGCAGTCCCGAAGCACTTGGAGGCAGTGACGGTTAGACAGGACTCGTCTCTCCCGGTATTGGGGGTTGACATCGCGCTGTATCTATGAGAGCCATTACACGAGTAGTCCCTGGCCAGGGCAAGCGAGATATACTGGTAGGTTTCCAGTGTTATCTCGGGGTGTTCTGGGCTTCACTCCGACACGACTTGTACCGCTATTAGGGGACTGACGTTTACCGCCCCCTAGGCCTGCCATGCGATGTATCAGACGAACAGACCGGACTGTACGGAGATTGTCACATACAGGCTCAGTAGGAGTTCGGATGGGTTTACCTCATCGGCCTTCTTATCGACATCTACCTGGGGACCGTTACGTACAGCTAGTGCCGCTTGCGATCTGTGGTTAAACCCACTGCCAGCGTAGTGTTGAGTCTTTAGAGTCCCACACAGAGAGTTTCCCTGCACTAAGCGAAACGTGTAGAGGCCGTATGGTTTTACGGCAGGGCTGTGATCTCTTACGTGCACTTGTGTGCGTATGCTATTCGGGTAGGCAATACTAGTGGGCTTTGGTTTAAGCCGGATCCTAGTATTGCACGGATGGATTTGTTTTGTCTTCTGTGCATTCGCATTCTACGGAATGCGGATGCGGGTGTGTATGCACAGTTTTGAGGAGCGATGAAGGAGGAGGTGCCTCATTAGGGTTTTGGCAGTTGGTTCGGCCAAAACCGTTATGTGGCAGGCTCATTAGGGTTTTGGAAATTCGTTCGGTCAAGACCATTATAAACCGGAGACATTATTTACTAATCCTTTTAGTGATAATTTTGTGATGGCTAATTGCATTGACCATTTGACCACCATGACCTCTCTTGACTTTGTTGACCCGTTGACCGGTGTTGACCATTGACCTTCATGAGAGGTCTACACTCTTCTTTGGATTTTCTTTTTCTTTTTGATTATGAAAATGGTCAATTCAATGTAGCATCAACTTTATCATGATAGGATTTGTAATGATGTTGTTTACTATTATTGCAACCATGGTTCATCTCTTTAGCTCATAATTCATTTCTCATTCTCTCTCTTGTTCTTGTGAGAAGAAAAGAAAAGCTCTCATGGTTGCTAGCTCCTCCTTCTTCCTCCTCTTGATTTCTTCTTTTGATCTCATGTGTTGAGAGAAAAAGATCCCACAAAGACAAACACTTCCACATATCTCTTCTACACATCCTAGGGCATCTAGACTAGCGATCTTGTTACCTTAGTTGCCTCGGCTCGAGGTGGAGCTCGGTGTACAACTCTCGGGTGGATCGTCTTCGACTCAAGAAGGCCGCGGAGGTGACCAAGATACGGATCGTTCCTTGGAGCTTGGATGGACGAGCGGGACAGCGGAATGAAGACCCGAAGGACCGGTTTCGTGAGGTATAATTTCTACGGCATAGTAGTTAAAGCCTCTAATAGTTTGCTAGTTTCTAGTTTAGCAAAAATCCGGTTTTTTGTCCATGTTGCCTTGCACTAAATTATTGTTTTTCGCCGTTTCCGCCTCCCCGTAAGAACCGGGGTGAGCAACGTGGACTTACAGTGGTATCAGAGCCTAGCTAAACATAAACTAGCAAGTTAGCAAAGTATTTAGAATATCGATCGGAAAAAAGTCACAAAACAAGTCCGGAAAAACCATGTTTCTGTTGAATTTTTATACTGCTCTAAAAATTATTTAACATACATGAAAATTCGGCTCAGGGTTTTGTAAAAACACAGCACAAAAACAGTCCACTGAATCGATCAAACCACCGCGGTTCCGCGGCAAGAACATGCTTCTTGCCGCGGTTCCGCGGCCGATTTGACTCGGTCGAGGACCGGGTTTTGTACAGTGTTTTTATTTGGCTGTTTTGGGATTTTTAGTATATGTTGTTTCTACCCATATTTTCCAGAGAACAAATTGACTTTTTGGGGTGGTTACAAATCCGTATTTTGATCGATATTCCGTAGACTTTGGCTAATGGATATTATCTGTAATGTGATATATGTATTGAACGTCTGCTAATCGCTATACGTCGATTAGTGGGGGTTATACATATCCGTGATCTGTAATGTTGATGGTTTGTGTATATGAACTCGGTGGATTGTCGCGGATGAATAGCCGGGGTGGATGTGAGATGAGAGTTTCTTTTTCTTTCATTCATTGTAAAATTTGTAAATTGATGTAATATTATTTGTTTGGCCGCACAACCGGGTCGGGGTTGTAGCCGTCATTGTATAATTTCTTTTTACTGTTTTTGCTCCTAGGATAGACCCAAGGAGGGGTGCACGAACTACCGGGTATCTCGAAGTGCCGAGTGGCCTACTCACGTTGTTGAGGGAGGTTGCTTCGCTTCGGGTACTTGGCGGGTAGTTTGCCGCACCCATAGGGGTCTAGGGTGGGGTTTGGCTATTCATCGCGACCGTGTAATCCGCTTTTCATTGCAGGCTCGAATGGATCGCGGATTCCTAGTATATCCAAAGTGTTCATCTGTGATCTGGAATGGCTATCATTGCTATATATCTATATATGATATCTATTTAGGTGTTGCTTATGTTTTGCATCCGCGCTAGTCCAGCCCCCGCTCTGTCGTTAGTTAAGTAACCTAACAGGTGATGACAGGACCCCGTGGCGAATGCGGATGGCATAAGCGTACGCCATATTTTGGTTGTTTTCTGCAATGGTAGGATTAAATGATGGGACGCATTGGAATTAATGCAAGAAAAAATAAACCAAGTAACAGTCGTTGGAACATTTTCAAAGCCACTCGGTTCTTTTCAAACACCAAATTTTAAATCCGGAGCTTGAACCACTCCTTTTGAAAGCTATCTCGTTCCTTCGATTATATCAAGTTCACTACGTTCACGATTTCGCCAAAACCATTCGTAGCCCTCCGTCATTTCAGTTAAATATTCAGTAGTATTCAAGCTATGTATTTTGACCTTCGCCAAGGCATAGTGATTGGTAGCTGCTGAATATTTATCTGTAGCATAGATAGATGCGTTGGTTTGGGACAGTCGTACTACTATTTTGGCCTTCGTCAAGGGTATGTACGGGTGGGTTCAAATTAACCTGGACAATGACGAGTAGAACTTGACATGTGACTTATGATATGTTGGCCTTCGTCAAGGTCATAAGAGCATGGGGCAAAAATCCACATCGGGAGTTTCAAAAGAACTGAAACTTGCTAGCGCTGCATACCATTTGGAGTGTGATGATTCTGGTAGGATTCCTTCAGTTTTGTCACGCGATGATATTTGGATCTCGATCCTACTGTGAGTATATGCTACTCCTCGGGAACTTTCTCACTTAACGATCAATGCTATAAACCAAGTAGGTGTCTAGAAAGGTGTTAGCGGGCTACACCCACAGGGAAAAGAGGTTATTTAATTAAGGAACTTCACGAAAGCGTTGGAAAACCTCACTCGAAGTACCAACACTGGCCTGGCTGAACGGTTAAGCAAGTATTGTACGGTGAGATTGATCCTGACTAATTCTTCCTTTATGGTTTGAGGAGGGATTCGAGAGACAGTGGGAGCCATCATGTTTAGATAAATTAAAAACTAATCTAAACTAGTAAGAGCATCATGCTAAGTGTTTTCTTCTCTCTCTCTTAATTGCAGCGACCTAGTGACCGCACCTAGGTTACATCTAGATAATAAAATGACTGAATCTGACTGTTATGACTGGCAAAGGTCTGTCCAGATGTCTATTGCCCATGACAAGCTGGGACACCTCTTAACTAATCCCACCCCTTTCGTCTCAAGTCCAGCTTCCCCTGTGTAGCGTCTTGAAAAGTCGTTTTGGTGTTTTCCTGAAAATCGGTGAAAATTCGGTATTTTTCCGAAAACCGTCTTTTTTGTTATTTTGCAGTTTAGGACTAATTATACCTAAAATGGGTAGGTAATTGCTTGTTTTTAGTAGCTAATGAGTTACTTATTAAATTTTGGGCATTTAAAATTTTTTCCCTATTTTTCAATTTTTTAATATTATTTTAAGCCGGTAAGAAAATACATTAAATTAGCGATAAATACAAATTTAAATGGGCTAAAATTAAGCTTTAAAATCATGTTAATTAAAATCTAGTTGTAATATAAATTTTTAGTAATTTATTTTAAGTTTTAACTAATTTTTATTATGGAAAACGAAATTTATTGAAATTAAGCTAAAACTTGCAATTTTTGTAACTTGAGGGTTCTTTTTGCATAGAATTTTTTTGTGCAATCACTCACAACCTCACCCCTCTTGTTTTGGCCGGACCTACCACCCATTTCAGCAGCCATGAATTTTTCCCCCTCATTTTGTCTCCATTTCTTGTATGGAAACCTTATGTTTGATTAAAATATATTAATTAAGGTATGGGTTGTAAGTGAGATAGTTGGCTTTTGACTTTGTGTAAATTTCCACAACTCCCCATACCTTTCCCCACTCCTCCCACTGCCGAAACCACAGCAGCAACAGCCCAAAAAAAATTCCCCCATTTCTCCATCTCTTTTGCTTTAATTTCATCTCAAAATCCAAGAAAAATCCACAAATCCTTCACAAATTCAACCCAAATCCTTATTCTACCTCTTCTCACACCCCTATTAGTTTAAAATAAGGAGAAAGATGGCATCTTGGGAGGCTAGAGCAACCTAGGGTTTGGAATTGTGAGGTATAATTTCAATTTTTGGTTAAATTGTAGTTTAATGTATGCTAAATTAGAACCTTGAAGTGTTAATTTTGTGCTAAATTCTAATCTAGTTTTTTTTATAGTTCATGGCTTGAGTTGTAATTAGGGTTTAGAAATCCATTATTAGGTTAATTAATTTACTTTGCTATCTAGTGTTTTGCTAACCTAAATCTAAGAGGTGAACTTGCTATTGGGTTTGAAATTAGTGTTAGTTAAGTTTTTCTAGTATGGTTTTTAATTGCAATTGCTAATAAGAAAAAAATCAAGAAAGGGTTGTGTTTGGAAAATGGTTTTGAAGCATGGTAAATGAGTTGGAATTATGTGATTGTGGCTAACTAGTTGTGTGGTTGGATGTTTGTGTTGGATTGTGATAACTTTATCTTTAATTTTCGATGTTGCACCAAATTAGCAAGTTTTGTGCTTACTAGTTTTTATTAAAATATTGTGATGAACTATTTGCGAGATCTTGACGATATTTTTGAGATATCCTATGACATTTAGGATGCGTGTGTGCGGATTTTTGAGTAGTCGGGTTTTAGTTTTGCCGGGCGGCCAAATCGACTTTCTTGTAGATTTTTGCGATTTTCGCGTGTGTTCCGCGGACCTTGTGCACGTTGTACCTAGCTAGTGAACATTAGTATTTTCGTTTGGGTTTTGTGTCAGTCTTGATAGGTAACCTTCTGTTTGGTATTGATGTAAATTCCAGGTTCGGTCGCGGAGACGTCAGACGCGGCACGAAAGGGGAAAGCGGTGATTGGACACAGCTAGCCAGGGATTCCGGTGAGTAGATGTAACATCTACGAGGGACTATCGTTGAATGGTGCAAGCCGCCCGATAGTTTTAGTAACTTAAAAAATTCTTAGTGATGTTAGTAATGAGGGGTGTAATACTTGTATGATTATTTGCCACATTCATGCCCTATATTGACATACATATACAAAACCATTTTATAGGACACCTGCACCATTGCCAGGGTTTTTATATGCAACACGAGCACTATTCATGCTTACACACACACCCTGGTAATTGCCATGCCACCACACTAGATAACCTTTAAATTGAAACCTTTTACTATAATTGATACTTAAACTCGCGCTATTTCTTTAATTCCTTAAAATGAAATCGTAGGATTGCTATTCATGTGCATGTACCTCATCATATTATTTGTTCATGCTTAGTCTATTAATCACGCATCGCAACTTGATTGTTGATATCATATGCATTCATTATCATTGACATATGCACTTATGAGGATTTCTTGAGATTTTATGATATTTCTGGATTTCGGGGGAAAGCCGCAAAATTTCTAAACTTATTATGTTTTTAAAATATGTAATTGCTGTTTTCTAGTGATGTAAAGTGTTGTCTACCATGTGTTTGCTGTGGTTTTCGAGATCCGTGTCGAGGAGTGGAGGAACCGTCACGGGTACATGGTGGGCCCGGTATGGTACCCCGGGGCCAGATGAATGTGGTGTTGACGTTGAGCCTGGCAGGGGACGGATTACCTACCGGTGACTGTTTGGCACGGCGGATATCCAGAGGATACCGACCGTGGCCGCGAGATGATGAGATTTTGATATTGAGCTGGGTCAGCCGGATGGCTGAGGCCAGAGACACTATGACATGGATATATGAGATTTGTGACAGCTTTGAGGTGTCGTTGCTGGACACAGGTCCTTGTTGATTCTATTGGTATTGTGCTGGTATTTCAAAAGAGATTCTTAAAGGGAAAAACATGATTTCTTATACTTACACATTCAGATCACGAGTTGATTCGCATTGCATTCATACCTGCTAGTATATTCATATTGCATACCTACCTGCCATTATGTCCTGCCATACCTGTATTATAGATGCTAGGATGCTTGTGTGCATGCATTCGATAGCCTGTGTAGATGTTATTTATTACTCACGAGTTGGCAACTCACCCCCGTTGTGCCACAGCCTTTTTCAGGTCCGCTCCGTCAGTACAGTAGCGGCGGGCGTACTTGCTTCTTTTGCCTGGACTTGAGGTTTTGCTCTTAGGTGGGTTATATCATTATTTTGTACCACCTTTCATATTCTTGTATCTAGTGTACTCCATCTACTGTATCTACCAGTATTATTGTATATTGACCTAGAGATGAGACTGTGAGGTTTGTGGACTTTTATGCTGTATTTTGGGGTCGAGCTCACTTGAGTCGACATGCTGTTTTTCTTATGCTTCATTATGTTTATTTCGCATGTTGTTGCTTTATATTGCGTGGGATTTGTGACCGCCTTGTGGCGAAGAGCTAGCTCCCGCTTGGGGATGCCTTATTTGTTGGATTCATATAATTCTTGTTGTACCCATTTTAGGGGCCAGTATTTACAAAGGAGACTCTGCCGAAATTTTCGGAA
Source organism: Agapanthus africanus (assembly GCA_030015575.1). Classification (NCBI taxonomy): domain Eukaryota; kingdom Viridiplantae; phylum Streptophyta; class Magnoliopsida; order Asparagales; family Amaryllidaceae; genus Agapanthus; species Agapanthus africanus. Next base: position 114,630,412 of record CM057347.1, read on the forward strand.
AAATTGATATTGTTTTTAAAAAGGGTTTTATATGACTTATTTGATAAACTCGCTTTCAATTGATTGGGTTTTCTTCACTCTTCTGCTTTGTGGTTTTGGTTTTCTGGGCTTTGGCTTACTTATTTTACGGACGTCTTGAGATGTTTCGTAAACTTAAGTGCCAGTCACGTTCCGTACCCTACGGGTCATGACAAAGTTGGTATCAAAGCGATAGGTTTTACCTTTTTGAGTGTAGGATGACCCTTGGTAGATGGAGTAAGTGACTTAAGTAGGGTAACGTAGCGTGTGTATGTCCGCGGCATATTTGCGATACGGTACTCCACCTAAGTGACTTTAGGATATACTTGCTTGAAAATTCCTTCTTCAATTCCATGTATCCTATGATCCTATTGCACTGTTCTTACTATCCATTTTCCTGTAACAGCCACTATGCCGCCGAAGGCTACGAGGGCACAGAGGGCTGCCGCCCGAGACGAGATTCGAGCTGGCTCGTCCGAGACTAGGACTGAGCAAGGTGGTATGCCTACGCCGCAGGGACAGACCGATCCACCTTCCCCAGGCCGTATGGATAGGCTCGAGACTGGTATGGAGGAGTTGCGACAGATGATGGGAGGCATGCAGGAGCTACGTCAGATGGTAGGATCCCTAGTTGCAGCCAGTCGTACACCGAGACCGGATGACGTACCTACTACATCACAGACGACCATGATACCTGCTCCTACTACTACCACCGTGACCATCCCGGTTTCACTACAGGATTTCATGAGGCTGAGACCTCCAGTATTCACCGGCACCGAGGCAGCGGAGGACCCACAGACGTTCCTTGACAGTTTAGCCAGGATCTGCCGTTCGCTGAGATGTTCGGATGATCGATGGGTAGAGCTTGTGAGTTTCCGACTAGAGGGTCTCGTGCAGACATGGTGGGAGTCAGTCTTGAGAGGTCGAGCTGCAGGTCTACCGCCTATGACTTGGGTCGAGTTTACAACGGTCTTTCTCGCCCGTTTCCTTCCAGAGAGCGTTCGTGACGCCAGAGCTCGAAGCTTCGAGGCCTTAGTCAAGACACCTGGGATGACGGTGTCTGAGTATGACATCCAGTTTACACAGTTATCCCGATATGCTCAGTATTTGGTGGATACCGAAGAGAAGATGGTGAAGAGGTTCGTACAGGGACTTGATGCCCAGCTATATCTTGCCATTGGCGCCCAGCACTAAGACACTTATTCAGCTGCTATGGATACGGCATTGCGGATGGAGGCACGCATATCACAGACTTCGGCCGTTTCTAGGCCGAAGAGGATTCGCACCGATGTACCGTCTCAGAGGCAGCGCGCCAGATTCTTTCCGAGAGATAGGCCTGGCAGAGGATTTGGGCGGGGACAGTTATATGGTTCTTATCCCCAAGGGCAGCAGCCGTCGCCAGGGTATTTTGGGTGCAGGAGTTCGCACCATATTGTCAGAGACTGTCCGGCGAGACGACAGGGAGCAGCGACAGTTCCGCATGTGACCCTACCACCATCGCCACCCCCTCTTCCGAGAGCCCTACTTCCTACCACAGGCGATGCTCCACGCCAGCTAGGTGCACCCAGAGGCCGTGGACGCGGCGGTCCTGTTCAGAGAGGACGAGGAGGCAGAGGCCGAGGTCGAGGTCAGCCCGCTATCGGTGGAGGACAGGCCCGAGTATTTGCTTTGACACCGCAGGATGCGCAGGCATCCAATGCCGTTGTGACAGGTACCTTGCCAGTTTGTTCTTTCGACGCGCGGGTATTATTTAACCCAGGTTCCACACATTCGTACGTCTCTACACACTTTGCACCGATGTTGGGCCGTGAGTCGTCGTCGTTAGATCATCCGCTTGTTGTTGTTACCCCGGTAGGCGAGTCGTTTGTCGCTCGTTTTATATTTCGATTGTGTTCCGTTCGTATCGGGGAGAGGGATGCATCGGTTGATTTGATTCTCCTCGATATGTTGGACTTTGATGTGCTTCTGGGCATGGATTGGCTAGCCACTTGTTATGCTTCGGTGGACTGCCGTGAGAAGGCAGTCATATTTAGCTTTCCGGGAGAGCCAGTCCTTGTTATTCAGGGAGACCGCAGCGTCACCCTTCCCAGCTTGATTTCGTCTATTCGCGCTGGTCAGCTCTTGCGGAAGGGATGTCAGGGATTCTTAGCGTATATTTTTGATACTCGAGCTGCAGAGGTTCCGTTGGACTGGGTCCCGGTTGTTTGTGAGTTCCCTGATGTTTTCCCTGATGAGCTACCTGGGCTACCACCTGAGCGCGACGTTGAGTTCTGCATTGATTTGATTCCCGGCTCGGGGCCTATTTCTATACCGCCTTATCGGATGGCCCCGGCAGAGCTTCGAGAGCTGAAGGATCAGTTGCAGGATTTGTTAGATAAGGGGCTTATTCGACCGAGTGTTTCTCCGTAGGGTGCTCCGGTCCTGTTTGTCAAGAAGAAGGACGGAAGTTTGCGCTTATGTATCGACTACCGCCAGCTGAACAAAGTTACCGTTCGGAACAGATATCCGTTGCCACGCATTGATGATTTGTTCGACCAGCTTCAGGGTGCGGGATATTTTTCGAGGATCGACTTGCGATCAGGATACCATCAGCTGCGAGTTCGACAGGAGGATATACCGAAGACAGCTTTCCGCACGCGCTATGGCCACTACGAGTTTTTGGTGATGTCGTTCGGTCTCACCAACGCCCCAGCAGCCTTCATGGATTTGATGAACCGTACATTCAGGCCGTATCTTGACTTGTTCATCATCGTGTTTATCGACGATATCTTGGTGTACTCCCGGAGCAGAGAGGAGCACGAGCAGCACTTGCAGATTACGTTACAGACTCTGAGGGAGCACCAGCTGTTCGCAAAGTTCTCCAAGTGTGCTTTCTGGCTGGACAGCGTCGGATTCTTGGGTCACGTGGTTACGAGAGACGGCATATGTGTGGACCCGAAGAAGATTGAGGCTGTTCAGCAGTGGCCCCGACCTACATCGGTTACTGAGATCCGTAGTTTTCTAGGCCTGGCAGGCTACTACAGGCGTTTTGTTCAGGACTTCTCCCGTATAGCTGCACCTTTGACCGGTTTGACCCGGAAGGGAGTTCCTTTCGTCTGGACGGAAGAGTGCGAGCGCAGTTTTCAGCAGCTGCGGACATGTTTGACTACGGCGCCGGTATTATCTTTGCCTTCGGGATCAGGCGGATTTGTGGTCTACTGTGATGCTTCGCAGGTGGGATTAGGATGCGTATTGATGCAGCATGGCCGGGTGATCGCTTATGCTTCTCGGCAGTTGAAGAGGCATGAACAGAACTACCCCACTCATGATTTGGAGATGGCTGCAGTGGTCTTTGCACTGAAGATTTGGCGACATTACCTATACGGCGAGTCATGTCAGATATTCACCGATCACAAGAGCTTAAAGTACATATTTCAGCAGTGAGACCTGAACCTCAGACAGCGTCGTTGGATGGAGCTGGTGAAAGACTACGACTGCGAGATCTTATATCACCCAGGCAAGGCGAATGTGGTGGCAGATGCGTTGAGTTGGAGGCCCGGGGGTAGTCTATCCTTTTTGCGCGCAGTGCAGAGGCAGTCGTCAGCAGATTGGCAGATTTTATGCGACAGCTGAATTGAGTTCGAGTTCACTCAGACAGGGGGACAGCTCGCGCATGTTCGTGCACGCCCACAGTTGCTTGACCATATGTATGAAGCACAGCGCAGTGACGACCGTTGCTCGGAGATCATGGCACAGATGGGACAGGGCAGATTTTCCGAGTTCGTGATTGACGATCAGGGGATTTTACGCTATGGATCTAGACTGTGCGTACCAGATGCTGATGGATTGCGGCGCGACATTCTTGAGGAGGCACACCGATCAGTGTATAGTGTCCACCCCGGTTCCACCAAGATGTACCATGATATGAGAGAGACCTACTGGTGGGACAGGATGAAGAGGGACATTGCGGAGTTCGTTTCGAGATGCCTGACTTGTCAGCAAGTCAAGGCCGAGCACCAGCCCGCAGGAGAGCTACAGCCGTTACCCATTCCAGAGTGGAAATGGGAGCAGATTTCGATGGATTTCGTTGTGGGTCTACCCAGGACCAGTCGAGGGTACGACTCCATCTGGGTGATCGTGGATAGATTGACGAAAGCGGCTCACTTCCTACCAGTAAAGACCACTTTCAGCTTTGCTCAGTATGCTCAGCTCTATATTGACGAGATCGTGCGACTACATGGCGTACCGACTTGTATCATGTCAGATCGAGGCACTCAGTTTACCAGCCGACTATGGCAGAGACTCCAGGAGGCTTTGGGCACTCGTTTGAGCTTCAGCACAGCATTTCATCCGCAGACCGACGGACAGTCAGAGCGGACCATTCAGACTCTCGAGGACATGCTCAGAGCGTGCGTTTTAGACTTTGGTGGTAGCTGGGATCGTCATTTACCTCTAGTGGAGTTCTCCTACAACAACAGCTTCCAGGATACTATTCAGATGGCACCTTTCGAGGCATTGTATGGGAGGAGATGCAGATCGCCCGTTTGTTGGACAGAGCTCAGCGAGAGCAGTATTTTGGGGCCGCAGCTTGTTGAGGAGACGACAGCGAAGATACAGTTGATTCGAGACCGGATGAGGGCAGCTCAGAGCAGACAGAAATCCTATGCAGACAGGCGCCGTCGCAGATTAGAGTTCGCAGTTGAAGACCATGTTTTTCTGAAAGTCTCTCCGATGAAGGGCATGATGCGTTTTGGGCAAAAAGGGAAGCTTAGCCCTAGATTCGTAGGTCCCTTCGAGATCCTCGAGCGTGTCGGTGCAGTTGCATATCGTTTGGCACTTCCTTCCAGCTTTCCCGATGTTCACCCCGTCTTCCATGTTTCGATGCTCCGCAAGTACCTTCACGACCCTTCGCATGCGATTCAGCACCCGGCAGTCCAGCTAGAGCGCGACCTTTCTTTTGCAGAGCAGCCGGTGGCCATCCTGGATCGGCAGGTGAAGAAGTTGAGGTCGAAGATTATACCAACCGTCAAGGTCCTTTGGCGTAGCCCGAGCAGCGAGGAGGTTACCTGGGAGACCGAGGGCGAGATGAGGAAGAAATATCCCCATCTCTTCGAAGGTACGCATAGTTATTTTTTTAAATTCGGGGACCGAATTTCTTTAAGGGGGGAAGATTGTAGCGTCTTGAAAAGTCGTTTTGGTGTTTTCCTGAAAATCGGTGAAAATTCGGTATTTTTCCGAAAACCGTCTTTTTTGTTATTTTGCAGTTTAGGACTAATTATACCTAAAATGGATAGGTAATTGCTTGTTTTTAGTGGCTAATGAGTTACTTATTAAATTTTGGGCATTTAAAAAAATTTCCCTATTTTTCAATTTTTTAATATTATTTTAAGCCGGTAAGAAAATACATTAAATTAGCGATAAATACAAATTTAAATGGGCTAAAATTAAGCTTTAAAATCATTTTAATTAAAATCTAGTTGTAACATAAATTTTTAGTAATTTATTTTAAGTTTTAACTAATTTTTATTATGGAAAACGAAATTTATTGAAATTAAGCTAAAACTTGCAATTTTTGTAACTTGAGGGTTCTTTTTGCATAGAATTTTTTTGTGCAATCACTCACAACCTCACCCCTCTTGTTTTGGCCGGCCCTACCACCCATTTCAGCAGCCATGAATTTTTCCCCCTCATTTTGTCTCCATTTCTTGTATGGAAACCTTATGTTTGATTAAAATATATTAATTAATGTATGTGTTGTAAGTGAGATAGTTGGCTTTTGACTTTGTGTAAATTTCCACAACTCCCCATACCTTTCCCCACTCCTCCCACTGTCGAAACCACAGCAGCAACAGCCCAAAAAAAAATCCCCCATTTCTCCATCTCTTTTGCTTTAATTTCATCTCAAAATCCAAGAAAAATCCACAAATCCTTCACAAATTCAACCCAAATCCTTATTCTACCTCTTCTCACACCCCTATTAGTTTAAAATAAGGAGAAAGATGGCATCTTGGGAGGCTAGAGCAACCTAGGGTTTGGAATTGTGAGGTATAATTTCAATCTTTGGTTAAATTGTAGTTTAATGTATGCTAAATTAGAACCTTGAAGTGTTAATTTTGTGCTAAATTCTAATCTAGTTTTTTTTATAGTTCATGGCTTGAGTTGTAATTAGGGTTTAAAATCCATTATTAGGTTAATTAATTTACTTTGCTATCTAGTGTTTTGCTAACCTAAATCTAAGAGGTGAACTTGCTATTGGGTTTGAAATTAGTGTTAGTTAAGTTTTTCTAGTATGGTTTTTAATTGCAATTGCTAATAAGAAAAAAATCAAGAAAGGGTTGTGTTTGGAAAATGGTTTTGAAGCATGGTAAATGAGTTAGAATTATGTGATTGTGGCTAACTAGTTATGTGGTTGGATGTTTGTGTTGGATTGTGATAACTTTATCTTTAATTTTCGATGTTGCACCAAATTAGCAAGTTTTGTGCTTACTAGTTTTTATTAAAATATTGTGATGAACTATTTGCGAGATCTTGACGATATTTTTGAGATATCCTATGACATTTAGGATGCGTGTGTGCGGATTTTTGAGTAGTCGGGTTTTAGTTTTACCGGGCGGCCAAATCGACTTTCTTGTAGATTTTTGCGATTTTCACGTGTGTTCCGCGGACCTTGTGCACGTTGTACCTAGCTAGTGAACATTAGTATTTTCGTTTGGGTTTTGCATCAGTCTTGATAGGTAACCTTATGTTTGGTATTGATTTAAATTTCACGTTCGGTCGCGGAGACGTCAGACGCGGCACGAAAGGGGAAAGCGGTGATTGGACACAGCTAGCCAGGGATTCCGGTGAGTAGATGTAACATCTACGGGGGACTATCGTTGGATGGCGCAAGCCGCCCGATAGTTTTAGTAACTTAAAAGATTCTTAGTGATGTTAGTAATTAGGGGTGTAATACTTGTATGATTATTTGCCACAATCATGCCCTATATTGACATACATATATAAAACCATTTTATAGGACACCTGCACCATTGCCAGGGTTTTTATATGCAGCACGAGCACTATTCATGCTTACACACACACCCTGGTAATTGCCATGCCACCACACTAGATAACCTTTAAATTGAAACCTTTTACTATAATTGATACTTAAACTCACGCTATTTCTTTAATTCCTTAAAATGAAATCGTAGGATTGCTATTCATGTGCATGTACCTCATCATATTATTTGTTCATGCTTAGTCTATTAATCACGCATCGCAACTTGATTGTTGATATCATATGCATTCATTATCATTGACATATGCACTTATGAGGATTTCTTGAGATTTTATGATATTTCTGGATTTCGGGGGAAAGCCGCAAAATTTCTAAACTTATTATGTTTTTAAAATATGTAATTGCGGTTTTCTAGTGATGTAAAGTGTCGTCCACCATGAGTTTGCTGTGGTTTTCGAGATCCGTGTCGAGGAGTGGAGGAACCGTCACGGGTACATGGTGGGCCCGGTATGGTATCCCGGGGCAAGATGAATGTGGTGTTGACGTTGAGCCTGGCAGGGGACGGATTACCTACCGGTGACTGTTTCGCACGGCGGATATCCAGAGGATACCGACCGTGGCCGCGAGATGATGAGATTTTGATATTGAGCTGGGTCAGCCAGATGGCTGAGGCCAGAGACACTATGACATGGATATATGAGATTTGTGACAGCTTTGAGGTGTCGTTGCTGGACACAGGTCCTTGTTGATTCTATTGGTATTGTGCTGGTATTTCAAAAGAGATTCTTAAAGGGAAAAACATGATTTCTTATACTTACACATTCAGATCACGAGTTGATTCGCATTGCATTCATACCTGCTAGTATATTCATATTGCATACCTACCTGCCATTATGTCCTGCCATACCTGTATTATAGATGCTAAGATGCTTGTGTGCATGCATTCGATAGCCTGTGTAGATGTTATTTATTACTCACGAGTTGGCAACTCACCCCCGTTGTGCCACAGCCTTTTTCAGGTCCGCTCCGTCAGTACAGTAGCGGCGGGCGCACTTGCTTCTTTTGCCTGGACTTGAGGTTTTGCTCTTAGGTGGGTTATATCATTATTTTGTACCACCTTGTATATTCTTGTATCTAGTGTACTCCATCTACTGTATCTACTAGTATTATTGTATATTGACCTAGAGATGAGACTGTGAGGTTTGTGGACTTTTATGCTGTATTTTGGGGTCGAGCTCACTTGAGTCGACATGCTGTTTTTCTTATGCTTCATTATGTTTATTTCGCATGTTGTTGCTTTATATTGCGTGGGATTTGTGACCGCCTTGTGGAGAAGAGCTAGCTCCCGCTTGGGGATGCCTTATTTGTTGGATTCATATAATTCTTGTTGTACCCATTTTGGGGGCCAGTATTTACAAAGGAGACTCTGCCGAAATTTTCGGAAAAATTGATATTGTTTTTAAAAAAGGTTTTATATGACTTATTTGATAAACTCGCTTTCAATTGATTGGGTTTTCTTCACTCTTCTGCTTTGTGGTTTTGGTTTTCTGGGCTTTGGCTTACTTATTTTACGGACGTCTTGAGATGTTTCGTAAACTTAAGTGCCAGTCACGTTCCGTACCCTGCGGGTCGTGACACCCTGTCACGGATATTCATATCCGTAGGACATCGGAAAAGGAATGTGCGAAAGCCAAGTGCCTCGTGTTAGCCTCAGTTGATGGCGCATACCAAGGGCAGCACGAGAAGATGGACTTAGTTTCTATCTTCCTCCATAACAAAGATTTATATGGAGAGCAATCTCGTATCGCAAGATATGAGACCTCGAACGAATTGCTTCCAGCGAGGTTGGCTATCGGGTCATCCGTAGGGGGCAACGTCCTTACAGAGACCAGCTCTTTTGAGCTCTCGGACCTGAAGACCACGTTGAAGAACGGGTCAGATGCTGACTTAGTTCAACTGTCTCTACCTACTACCCTGAAGGAAACCAGGGAAATAGAAAGAAAGGGAAGGGCAGAAGTTTCGGGAATGGGTGTAGTAAAAGAGGAATGTCCCTATTGTTACGGGAATGAACATAGGCAGAAGGATTGCAGGGATAGTATAGCCAGTAGCCAGAATTCGAAGCATGTTGTGGCTTCGGCTTCGGGTGTGTTTGTAATAGAGAACTGTATGTCAGTTAACCCTACTTCCTGTGTATTGGATACCGGATCAGGATCTCATATCTGTAATTCGTTACAGGCTCTGAGAAACTGTAGGGTTATCAGGAAAGGTGATATGACTCTCAGGGTTGCTAACGGAATGAGCATGTATGTTGAATCCGTAGGGGAATATCATCTTGGACTGACAACTGGGCAGATATTGATTCTGCGTGACTGTTTTTATGTACCAGGTGCGACTTGTAATATCATATCTGTATCCTTACTTTCTAAGGAAGGATATGATTTTACTTTTGTAAGCGATGTAGTAAACATCCACCTAAATCAAGTTCTGATTGGGTCAGGTACATTGAAGAACGGTATATACGTACTGAATCAAGCTCAGGTTTTCAGTGTCCAGAACACACCTAAAAGAAAGTCTCCGGAATTAAATCAGGCTTTCTTATGGCATTATAGACTGGGTCACATTAATGAGACACGGTTGACTAAGTTACATAAAGAAGAATACTTGGATCCGTTCAAGTACCAGTCTTATGCCACTTGTGAATCTTGTCTCATAGGAAAGATGACAAAGACTCCATTCATTGGACACGGAGAAAGAAAGAGCGAGCTCTTGGGACTCATACACAGTGATGTGTGTGGTCCAATGTCTACACATGCGCGAAGTGGTTATTCATACTTCATTACTTTCACAGATGATTTCTCTAGGTATGGACATGTCTTCTTGATGAAGCATAAATCCGAGGCCTTTGAGAAATTTCGGGAATACAAGAATGAAGTTGAAAAACAAACAGGCAAAAGTATCAAGGCACTGAGATCTGATCGAGGTGGTGAATACTTGAGTGCCGAGTTTCTGGCCTTCTTAAAAGAGAATGGAATTCTCTCTCATCTTACTCCTCCATACACACCACAACACAACGGTGTATCGGAAAGGCAGAATCGAACCCTATTGGATATGGTTCGATCCATGATGAGTAAGGCTGAGTTACCGCGGTTCTTCTGGGGTTATGCACTACAATCAGCTGCATATCTTTTGAACAAGGTTCCCTCCAAGACTGTGCCTACCACACCATATCAGATGTGGTGTGGGAAGAAAGCCCAACTTCAATATTTGAAGATATGGGGATGTCCAGCTTTTGTAAAAAAGCAGCATGCGGACAAGCTCGAGGCATGCTCAGTACTGTGTAAGTTTGTGGGATACCCAAAGAACTCCAGGGGGTATTTTTTCTATCACGCGGAGGAACAAAAGGTTTTTGTTTCTTGTCATGCCCACTTTCTGGAACATCAGTTTTTAAAAAAGGAAACAAGTAGGAGCGTAGTAGAACTGGAAGAAATTCCAGAACAACAAGCTATTACTGAAAGCTTGGAAGAACCAGAAGGTTCGAAAGAACAGGACATTCCAGCGCCACTCCGCAGGAGTAGTAGGCAGTCTCATCCGCCCGAGAGATACTACGGTTTTCTCATAGACAGGGATAGAGAGGATTGCACCATGGATTATGGTGAGCCGACTAGCTTCCAGCAAGCCATTCAGAGCGGTGACTCGGTAAAATGGCTGGATGCAATGCGGACCGAGATGGAGTCTATGTACACCAACAAAGTTTGGACTTTGGACTTTGCTCCAGAAGGGGTAAAACCCACAGGATGCAAATGGATCTTCCGAAAGAAGATTGGTGTAGATGGGCAGGTTGAGACCTATAAAGCTAAACTTGTTGTAAAGGGTTTTCGTCAAAGACCTGGTTTGGACTATGACGAGACCTTTTCGCCAGTGGCTATGCTGAAATCCATTCGGATCCTTCTTGCCATTGCTGCTTTCCACGATTATGAAATCTGGCAGATGGACGTAAAGACGGCTTTCCTAAATGGAAATTTAGAAAAGTGCATCTATATGGATCAGCCGGAGGGATTCATTCAGAGTGGGAGCAGTGGTAGAGTGTGCAAGTTGCTAAAGTCCATTTATGGACTAAAGCAGGCATCGCGGAGTTGGAACATCTGCTTCCATGATACTGTCAAGGAATTCGACTTTATCAAAAACCCAGATGAACCATGCATTTACAGTAAGATTGTAGGGAGAACTGTGGTATTCCTCGTCTTGTACGTGGATGACATTCTCCTAATATGAAATGATATTCCTATGCTACAGTCAGTCAAAGGATTCTTGTCGCAGAGGTTCTCCATGAAGGACCTGGGCGATGCCAACTACATTCTGGGGATCCAGATCTATCGTGATAGATCTAAGAGGATGTTGGGACTTTCACAGTCCAGGTACATTGACACCATACTGAAAAGATTCAGTATGGAAGATTCAAAGCGCGGTAATTTACCGGCTTGTCACGGGATCACCCTTTCCAAAAAGTTGTCTCCCAAGACTGATTTGGAAAGAGATCGCATGTCTATTATACCCTACGCTTCTGCGGTAGGCTCTATAATGTATGCGATGTTATGTAGCATCCGCATTGAGCGTTGTAAGCCAGTATCAGTCGGACACAGGGGAGAAACACTGGATAGCTGTAAAGAACATTCTCAAGTACCTGAGAAGGACTAAGGAGATGTTCTTGGTGTATGGCGGAAAAGACCTCCAGATCGAGGCCTTTGCTGACTCCAGCTTCCAGAGTGACAAGGATGACTCCAAGTCCATGTCGAGTTATGTCTTTACCCTCAATGGAGGGGCGGTTTCCTGGAAGAGTTCCAAGCAGGAGACCGTTGCTGACTCAACTATGGAAGCGGAGTACATAGCTTCTTGCGATGCCGCAAAGGAAGCTGTCTGGATGAAGAAGTTCCTCACGGAACTTCAGGTGGTTCCTACCATTGTTGATCCAATACCGCTGTATTGCGACAACAATGGAGCTATAGCTTTAGCGAAGGAACCCAGGTCCCATCAGAAGTCCAGGCACATTTTGAGGCGGTACCACCTGATCAGGGAGATCGTAGATCGCCGGGAGATCGAGGTGAAGAGTGTAAATTCGGAGGATAACACTGTAGATCCACTCACGAAGGCCCTACCCCAGACTCAGTTTGAGCGGCTGATCGAGATGATAGGTCTTCGATACGCTAGTACATGGCCTTAGTGCAAGTGGGAGATTGTTAGTGCATATGCCCTAGAGGCCATTACTGTATCATACTAGCTTGTATATTACTTAATGGAAGCTTGGGATATTCACAGTTGTATAGACAATCTTGCTCAAAATAGTAGTATACTACTTGGTTTGTCTCTACTTCAATATGTGCATGTGTTTCTTTTAGCATATCGCTTATATACATATTAGTGGAGCCCTTAGGATCTTCGCTTGATTACCAGCGTTGTGATAGCAGTCACACTTGTGGAGGCTGGGTAATCTATAAGCACATCCTTATACAGGTCCCTAGTCGTTGGACTATCGAGATAGGGCATCGATACTCCGGAGTAGACTAGCATATGCGCTTCTCATCCCAGCAGGGGAGATGGTCTGTCCCACAGCCATCAGTACGTCGTACTGGAGATAGTATGCGGGTGCTCGTTGGGTTACGAGTACACTGGACAGGACTCGTCGGGAACTGTTGGTTGGTTTTATACCTATCGCTAGTTATCAGTTCCCAGATGACATGAGTACAGCTTAGTCTGCTGACTTGACACTGTCACTTCTCCTCGAGTGTGTTCCCACTATACTTAGATTACTACCCTACCACGGCTCAAAGGAGTCGTGCAAACAGGTAGTAGTTGGGTGCAGTCCCGAAGCACTTGGAGGCAGTGACGGTTAGACAGGATTCATCTCTCCCGGTATTGGGGGTTGACATCGCGTTGTGTCTAGGAGAGCCATTACACGAGTAGTCCCTGGACAGGGCAAGCGAGATATACTGGTAGGTTTCCATTGTTATCTCAGGGTGTTCTAGGCTTCACTCCGACACAACTTGTACCGCTATTAGGGGACTGACGTTTACTGCCCCCTAGGCCCGCCATGGGATGTATCAGACGAACAGACCGGACTGTACGGAGATTGTCACATACAGGCTCAGTAGGAGTTTGGATGGGTTTACCTCATTATCCTTCTTATCGACATCTACTTGGGGACCGTTACGTACAGCTAGTGCCGCTTGCGGTCTGTGGTTAAACCCACTGCCAGCGTAGTGTCGAGTCTTTAGAGTCCCACACAGAGAGTTTCCCTGCACTGAGCGAAACGTGTAGAGGTCGTATGGTTTTACGGCAGGGCTGCGATCTCTTACGTGCACTTGTGTGCGTATGCTATTTGGGCAGGCAATACTAGTGGGCTTTGGTTTAAGCCGGATCCTAGTATTGCACGGATGGATTTGTTTTGTCTTCTGTGCATTCGCATTCTACGGAATGCGGATGCGGGTGTGTATGCACAGTTTTGAGGAGCGATGAAGGAGGAGGTGCCTCATTAGGGTTTTGGCAGTTGGTTCGGCCAAAACCGTTATGTGGCGGGCTCATTAGGGTTTTAGCAATTCGTTCGGTCAAGACCATTATGAGCCGGAGACATTATTTACTAATCCTTTTAGTGATAATTTTGTGATGGCTAATTGCATTGACCATTTGACCACCATGACCTCTCTTGACTTTGTTGACCCGTTGACCGGTGTTGACCATTGACCTTCATGAGAGGTCTACACTCTTCTTTGGATTTTCTTTTTCTTTTTGATTATGAAAATGGTCAATTCAATGTAGCATCAACTTTATCATGATAGGAGTTGTAATGATGTTGTTTACTATTATTGCAACCATGGTTCATTTCTTTAGCTCATAATTCATTTCTCATTCTCTCTCTTGTTCTTGTGAGAAGAAAAGAAAAGCTCTCATGGTTGTTAGCTCCTCCTTCTTCCTCCTCTTGATTTCTTCTTTTGATCTCATGTGTTGAGAGAAAAAGATTCCACAAAGACAAACACTTCCATATATCTCTTCTACACATCCTAGGGCATCAAGACTAGCGATCTTGTTGTCCTAGTTGCCTCGGCTCGAGGTGGAGCTCGGTGTACAACTCTCGGGTGGATCGTCTTCGACTCAAGAAGGCCGCGGAGGTGACCAAGATCCGGATCGTTCCTTGGAGCTTGGATGGACGAGCGGGACAGCGAAATGAAGACCCGAAGGACCGGTTTCGTGAGGTATAATTTCTACGGCATAGTAGTTAAAGCCTCTAGTAGTTTTCTAGTTTCTAGTTTAGCAAAGATCCGGCTTTTTGTCCATGTTGCCTTGCGTTAAATTATTGTTTTTCGCCATTTCCGCCTCCCCGTAAGAACCGGGGTGAGCAACGTGGACTTACATACATATGTTATCTGTAATTATTATGAAACCATGCTGTTAGGACACTAACACCATTACCGATGATGCGTATGCTCCACATACACTTGCTTGCCGGCTTACATACATCATCATCGGTAATTGCCATGTCACGTACACTTTAGAGAATACTATTTCATTGACATAGCCTGCTAGTTGATAGTTGCAATATGTTATAGCTTTCATATGGTAGTTTAACTATTGCATTCATTGCATGATATCAGATGCATTCATATATTCATTGGTTATGCAGTATTATGGATATTTATGCCGGTTTTCACTCTCATTGACATGGTGATTTGATGTTTTCGGATCCTTCTTGAGATTTTCTGGATTTGGAAACCGCATGCGAAAGTTTTATAAACTGATGATGTATTTTTAAAGAGAAAAATGCGGTTTTCCTTGATATGATGAGCCCTGTCCACCATGATATTTTCTCGGTTTTGAGATTGTTTTCGAGACCCGATTCGAGGAGTTGGATGAACCGTCTGCGGGTACATGGTGGACCCGGTATGGTACCCCGGGGCAAGAAGCTCGAGTTGTAGACGATGAGCCCGGCAGGGCCAGACTGCCTACCGGTGATTTTACCTGGCGCGGCGGATATCCGGAGGATACCGTTCGTGGTCGTGTGATTGATGATATAAGCCGATCCGGACTGACGGAGCCCGAGGTATTGAGATATTGAGATATTGAGATTTGAGGCACTGAGATATTGAGTTTTGATGATATAGGCCAGTCTGGATAGCCGGAGCCTGAGATATTGAGATTCATGTTTTGTGTTGATGCTTGACACTGATTTCTCTGTTGATTTCATTGATGATATTCGATTTATATGCATACAGGAATCTCGGTAAATAAAGAAAACAGTTGTCTCACTCATGATGTATTCTGTTTCTATTCGTAATGCATTCATACATCATATATCTGATATATTGCTATCTGAGGCACTGACACGAGCACGTGGTATTGCACTTATGTGTAGTTGGATCATGATATTTATTTGAGGATATTACTTGATATGACCTAGGATAGCGTCATACATGCGATTTCTGCTCTGTGATGTTTTCTACTCACGAGTTGGCAACTCACCCCCGTTATGCCACAGTTCCTTGCAGGTTTTGCCGTACAGGTTTTGTTGCAGCTTTGCCGGCACACTGTTTCTTCCGGGTGATTGCTTTGTTAGGTGGGTTCTTTTGCATCAGGAGCACCATTGTATATTTTTTATTTCAGTTGTATCTAATAAAACTCCATCAACCAGACTTGTATATTTGATAGAGATAGATGACCAGTGTATATTATTTCGACCTAAGAGTCGCGCGTTGTATTTTTATGGTTTTCTTGATGATTTTGAGTTTCCTTTTGAGCTTTGATCCTCGCCCTTGGCATTGTATATTATATTGCATTGTGTGGTTTTGTCCGTCGATTGACAAAGAGCTAGCTCCCGCTTGGGGATGCCTTTATTCATTATATATATGCTTTATCAGGTTTTGTACCCGTTTGGGGTCAGTATTTACAAAGGAAACTCTGTCGCAATTTTCAGAAAAGACTTGAGATTTTAAAAATGCATATTTCGGCTTATGTTGTTAAACTTCTTGCCTTAAAATTAGTTTTTCCTTAACTCTACTGCTTTACTTGGTTTGGATTTCTGGGTTTTGGCTTACTTAGATTACGTACGCCTCGAGACGTATCGTAGTTTAAGTGCCGGTCATGTCCCGTACTTGTCAGGTCGTGACAAAGTTGGTATCAGAGTGTTAGGTTTTACCTTCTGCGTATAGGATGACCCTTGGTTGATGGAGTAGGTGACTCAAGTAGAGTGACGTACCGTGTGTATGTTCCGTGGCATACTTACGATACGATACTCCGCTTAAGAAACCTTAGGATGTACATTTCTTTGCACTGTATTATCTTCATTCTTATGATCTATCCCTGTTCCCCTCCGAACGGCGGCCGAGACGCGGGGACGTCTATGCCTGAGGTTCGGGGCAGATGCTAATTGGTGCTATCCGTCCACCTCTCCGAAGATGCCAAGTTGATTTATGGCACCATGTATCGAAGGTTTAAACGGATGCATCCGATGTAGCAGACTTCGTCAGATTCCCCCTCGCATGAGGGGTTTTTGATTGTGGGGACGCTCTTCCCTGCAGGCGCAAGCCCCTGCAGTTAATTACGCTACCGCCTTGCGGTAACAACTTTCTCCTTCTCCAGATGGTCACTTCGTGTCGTGTGTGTTTGTTTTGTTTGTGGTTGCCCGTGGATTGTATACGGAGACTGAGTTATGTCGTCGCCCGTAGGACGTGGACTAGTCCAAATCCGTATTATCTTAGATTTGGGTTTAGGGGTTTGGTTTGAGGATACGTTAGCCATATTTGAGGCTAAGATCAACTCAAACGTTTGTTAAGGATACGTTAGTCTAACTTGAGACTAAGATCAACTTAACGGGATCGTTTAGATCCGACAAAAGAGCATTTGGGGCTCTATTGTTCCAGCTTATGGACATAGTGGTCCATTGAATGTATGGCCGTCGGGACCCATCACCTCTCTGACGACGTTGAAGGATTACAACGACAAATGTCAGAGGAGTTCAGAGATGTACCCTTGAGCCAAAGTTGATTGAGGGAATCTATAGTCCAGTTTGAGACTAAAGTCTGTTTGAAAGGTTTAAGGATACGTTAGCCATATTTAAGGCTAAGATCAACTTAAACGGGATCGTTTAGATCCAACAAAAGAGCGATTGGCTCTATTGTTCCAGTTTAGGGACATAGTGGTCCATCGCTAGTTTAAGGACATTGCGGTCCATTGGTAGTTTAAGGACATTGCGGTCCATGGGTTTAAGGACCCCACAGTCCATTGTTAGTTTTAAGACATCTCGGTCAAGGTTAAGGACGTCGTAGTCCATGGGTTTAAGGACCCCACAGTCCATTGTTAGTTTTAAGACATCTCGGTCAAGGTTACGGACGTCGTAGTCCATGGGTTTAAGGACCCCACAGTCCATTGTTAGTTTTAAGACATCTCGGTCAAGGTTAAGGACGTCGTAGTCCATGGGTTTAAGGACCCCACAGTCCATATCATTGCGTGGTCACCGGGACTCGTCACCTCTTTGAAGACGTTGAGGGATTACAACGCCAAGTATCAAAGGAGTAAAGAGATGTACCCTGGAACCGGAGTGGATTAAATAGTCTTCGGCCTAATTTGGGATCAAGACCAATTAGTTATGTTATGAGCCCATTATCCCAGTTAATTACGAATTGAGGACTTATGGCCAGCTTGGGCTAAGTCCACTTATGTCTGGAATATGGGCTTCCTGTTGGTCCCTTGAAGGAGAGGCTTTGCCTCTATCCATTCGGCCAATTGGGCTGGTGTCTAGTGTTAAACACTAAAGACGAATCAGTGTTGAACACTGGGAATAGGATTGATAAGTTAGTGTTTCAACACTAGAAGAAACCAGTGTTAAACACTGTCAACAGGAGTCCCAAACTAGTGTTGAACACTACGGTAATCAGTGTTGAACACTGCAAATATAGTTCTGTGCTTAGCGTTACACTAAGGCCAAACAATGTTTTATCACTGAATTCAAGGGTCCCGTTTTAGTGTTAAACACTAAGGAAAGAGGGGTCACGTGGTAACACGTGAGAGCGCCCTCCCTTCACTTGTTCTTCTGAGACTATGCATCTTTTTAGAGCATCACGTGCTATCACGTGACGGGGATTCAAGCGCTTGTGTGTTAAAGCTTCTGTCAAGGGTCACGTGAGTCACGTGAGGCACTGCCTCCAGAAGGCTTTCTGTAGATCTTTTGGGGGGGAGGGTCACGTGGTGGCACGTGACCCTGCCTCTATGTATGTTGTTTAGAAGCTCTGTTAATCTTTCTCTTTGTATGGTTCAACCCTAATAAAAGCTTTAAATTCCAGAGGAATTAAATTCCTACTTCCTTTTGAAGATTTATATTAACTCTGAATTTTCTGTAGGAATTAAATTCCTCATATACATGAAGAACCGAATAGGGTTAAACCCTAATGAAGGATTTAAGGAACTAAACTCCCATTCTCTATTAAAGAATTATGATTAAGGGAATTAAACTCCCGTTGTTTCAACAGAACTAAGTTCTTAATCAGGGTTAAACCCTGTTTCTTTTCATTCTGAAGGAATTAAATTCCCATAACAAAGGGTCAAACCCTAATTTTATTTTAACGGAATTAAATTCCTATAGTCCTGTGAGAATTAAATTCTCGTGCTTCCCTTCCCTCTCTATGCTTTGGATCTGCATGGCAGGATCTCAACCCATTGAGAATTAAATTCTCAACTCAAGGGGAGATGTGCACTTTACATACCCTCCATCAAAGAGAGAAGAAATATGTCCTTCTGTTTTATATCAGAGTTAAACTCTGTTGAGAATTAAATTCTCTTTTCTTTCAAGAAGCTTTCCCTTTCTTACCTAGGGTTTTCTTTTGCAGAAGATCCAAATTCCTCAAAGTATCAAGGCTCTCTCCTTTTTCTTTTTTTTTTTTTTTTTTTTTTTTGCCTCCTCCTTCGCTCCAATTTATAGGAAAAGCAACCGAATCAATTGGTTTTTGGTGAATCTTTCTTTAAGAGATTTGATTTGCATCAATCATTCATCTGGACCTTTGGATTATTAGGTGCATTTTATTCACCATTGGATTTTAAATCCAGAGATTCTCCTTTGTTATTTCAGTTAGATTTTACGGGGAAAACTTTCCAAATTCGAGATTTTCCCATAGGTAGATGATATTTAATCACCTTTAAACCTTTAATTCAATCGGTTGCTTTGGAAAGATTTAAGAGCTCTTTTCTCAGAATTTAATTCTGTTAACAGATAGGCTTTGAAAGATGGTCACGTGTGGCCACGTGACCCTTGGTCACGTGTGGGCACGTGACCCCCTTGGAACGAGCCCTCTTCTTTCTTTCTGCGCTCTGCTTTCTGGTCGCTGTTTAGCTGTCACGTGCCACCACGTGACCCCTGGTCACGTGTGAGCACGTGACCCTCATCTGGAGCCTTTTTCTTGATTTAACCGGAGAACGAATCTGTTGCTTTTGATTATCACGTGCCAACACGTGACCCTGGTCACGTAGGAGCACGTGACCTCTTCTGAAACCTTTTCCTTGGTTTGATCAGGGAACCGGTTTGCCTTTGAAGCCGTTTGTAATTGTCACGTGCCAACACGTGACCCAGGTCACGTGGGAGCACGTGACCCTTTCTGAAGCCCTTTTCTTTGATGTAGTCGGGGAGCTGAATTTCCCTTGCCGATGCTTTTAGATGTCACGTGCTAACACGTGACTGCTGGTCACGTGGTAAGTGACCCTTTTCTGAAGCCTCTGCCATGGTCTTTCTTGATTTTAAATCAGGAAACAAATGCCCCCACAGCGTTGTTCTCACGTGTCCGTACGTGAGTGCAACGCTGTCACCTTTTGTGACCGTTGGATTCTTCTAGGGATTCAGGGAGATGAAGCGTCTCCATCACATCCTATAAATACCCATGTCTCTTCAGAAGAGCCTTCACTTTGCTCATCTTCTTCCTTTGAGAACTTTCTTCTTTTGAGAATTTAATTCTCTTTTCCCGGAGCTTAGTTCTCTGCCTTGAAAATCTTCCAGAGTTTAACTCTGTTCGAAGAGACTTTTCTCTTTAGGTAATGCTCTTGAATGAACGATGAACTCTCATATTCCTCTGGATTTAAACCCAAAACAAGGGTTTTTACCCCCTTAACATGAACTCATGAAATCAATTAATCTTCAGTAGTAAATCTCTTTTAGGGTTCATCTGATCTCCCAAGGAGATGGTGATGATGGTTCAAATCCATGGAGTTTAACTCCGTTCACAAAAAAAATTTCTGGGGGTTTAATTCCTCTTTCCAAAAGGAATTCAATTCCTGTGAAGAACTAAGTTCTTCCCCATAGAGGCTTCTTGGGGTTTCCTTCGCCCGAGGTTGTCCTTCTGCAATTAATGGAATAGAAGTTTGTAATAATTCTCATGATCTTTATTTCAGGTATCATGGATGCCCATTTGTATGGTCTTGAGGAAATCATCTCCTACGGGAACATTCGCGCATTGGGTCGCAGTCAAAACCAGGAGTTCACCAGCGCTCAATGTGCCGAGATCATGAGCCGCTTCGGCGAATATAACCATCGACTACTCCCCCGTCGCTCTTCTCTTCTGAGACTGATCGTGCTGGCTATCTGGGAGGCACTCCCTCTCTTTTGCGCCGGAGTACCGCTCAGGGCATTGGACGCTGCTGAGGACAAGATACATTCGGTGTATCTGATGAGTCTAATCTCGAAGAGAAGGCGCGACAACCTCATTGATCTCCTGCACCAGGCATTTCAGCAGTCGGCCGTACTTGCCGCCTATCGGAGGGTGGAGGACATTCATGAAGACCCCGACGCTTGTGATCGTGAGAGAAAACATACTCGGGAGGTTCGAAAGGCTTGGAGGATTTTGGAAAAAGTTAAGCTTGAGTTTCTCAATCCGTGCCCCGCCTCTGAAGTCTTACTATTGTAAACGTGTCCTCTTTATTTTGTGTGAACTTCTTGAAGTATGAATGACAAGTTTTATTATGTCTTTTCATGTTTGCATGCCTTTCTCTAAGATTTTATCATTTTACTACTGTTGTTGTTGATGCTTTTAATATGCAGGGTGCTACTCCATTTTTTTTAGTGCACATCAAGTTTAGGCCTCACGTGTTCTGCACATGGGATCCCTTGATGGGGCTGTTCACAAAATTTTCCCATGCCATATTTTCAGTGCACAATATCAGATGCAGAAAAAAGGCCTTGGAAATAGTTCCATCTCCCTGATTTTCGATGTCTTTCCTTTTTTTTTTGTTGGGCCTTGGAAATAGCTTCATCATGCAGGATTTTTCGCGCACAGCACTTAATGCACCCCTTTATATCTGAGGCAATGGCTTTCCTTTTCTCTTCACAGAGAACTTTTATTCCCATTTTAACGCGATTTAATTCGAGGACAACTAAGTGCCATGGCCTGCAATCGTCCACACGCTCGTCGACAGCCATGGGAAGTTCCTATCGAGGAGATGATCCCCCGTTTTGCCGCCCGGTTGGTGGATCCACTCCTTACCGATGATGAATGCGACTCGGCGATGTATGAACTTTCGATCCGTAGGGGTTCTCCTCTCCCAATGGGTTCCTTCTGGCTCCGGATGATCCTCACAGCCGTGCTTGCCGACATTCCTCCTCACCCGGCAGAGATGACCCTGGCGATGCTTGATGCGGCTGAAGAGAAGCTCGAGGGCTTTCACGAAGCGTGCCTGATTACTCAGGCTTTGAAGGACTGCTCGATTCACCTGCTGAGCCAAATAAGGGCCCGGCGAGCTATTATGTTTGCTTTCGCGGACGAACATGGCACCAATCGATGGGGAGCGACTCCTCGTGAGAACCGTCGCTTTGACGTGCTGGAGAGAGCGGAGAGAGAGATGGAGAATTTTTTTCTTTGCTTTGTTAACCCTTGTGCTACTGATCCCGTGTTTGGTGACCTTTTCCCGCTAGCGTAGAATATTTAAATTAGTCCCTTTTTTTTGTATGCTTCATACTGAACCTCCATGTAGGCCTTACATTCCTCTCGTATGTATGTTTTCGCTTGCATAAATAAACTTTGTGTTCTTCTCATGAAGACTTTATTTAGTCACCAATATTATCATCACGTCGCATGCACGTCGGAGCTTCGCATATTATTTCATCTTTTTTATAATTGCGAACGCATGCTTGACAGGATAACGTCAGAAATTTTCTTATTGCTTCCCATACCCGATGATGTACGCGTGTTTTAGTTCGACTACTGCTATCAACCGGAGCTTATTTATACAGTCCAGAGCGTTCCTATCCTGTCTCAGAGGCTGCGGTCGTGACAGTGGGTTTAAATGGCCTGATAAGGCGACACGTGGCGAACACATTGTTGTGCGAGGGAAGAGGTCGGTCGTAAATTCTCGGAGAGGGAGTTGGCTTCTAAGGCGCTAAGTGAGCTTCAAGCTAATCTCACCGCCAAGGACAACAAAGCATACGAACTCTGGCGGGTGCTTCAGGAGTCCATAAAAGAGGTGGTGGCTCTCGATAAAGTTGCCACGTTCACTCGTGAGAGGGTTGAGGCTCATAAAGCCACCGAGAAAGAGCTCGAGGCTCGGCTTGCTTCGTATCAGGCTCAGCAAGCTCAGGCGGAGGCTCGTCTTTTGGAGATCTTGCGTCATGAAGCCGTGGCTCAGCAACAGAACGATGAGCTGGTAAAATTATTGCATCGCCCGCCGGCTTGAGGACTTGTATCTTTTCTCCCCTTTTTTTGTACATACTCATGGATAAGAGTATCTTTCTTTTGTTTCTTTCATGAATTGTACTTTGTATCCATTTTGGCTTATGAATAAAAGATACATTTTCTTTTAATGGTGTGTCCCCTTTTTATTGAATGTATTCTGCGGATATTCTATCTTGATCTCCTTGCAGGACAGCGATGGCTTAGGATTCAGGGTTAGGATCTGCTTCCTAAAGCTTTTGCATTTTATAAGCCACGAGGGTCTCATAAAGAGTTTTTATCCCTACAGGTCGAGAGGATCCCATAGGTGTAAGTTCTTCTTAAGAATCGTGAGGATTCTTAAAAGGGTTTTCTCTTGAGAGTCGTAAGGATCCCACAAGAGAGTTTTTCTTCCTTCCAGGTCGTGAGGACTTGTAAGTGTTGGATGCGGTCACCCTTGTCCGTGTTTTACGGAATCAGGGGTTTCTCTAGATATTGTAGTTTAAAGACGTTGCGGTCAAGGTTAAGGACCTCATAGTCTGTGGATTTAAGGACTCCACGGTCCGATGTTAGTTTTAAGATATCACGGTCAAGGTTAAGGACCTCATAGTCCGTGGATTTAGGGACTCCATAGTCCGATGTTTAGTCGCAGGGACCCGTCACCTCTTTGAAGACGTTGAGGAATTACAACGCTGAGTATCAAAGGAGTGAAGAGATGTACCCTTTAACCAAGGGAGAATCCGTAGGGAATCGGGGTGGTTGATCGTTAGTTTTAAGACATCACGGTCGAGGTTAAGGACATCATAGTCCGTGGATTTTAAGGACTCCACAGTCCGATATTTGCTCTGGATGCTTCACACGGGTTCACTGCCGTGCTTGGCGAGGACCAGGCTCCGCTCTGGATGTTTTCCACGGGGCCAAAGAGTGACATTATCCACGTTCCACGTGACCAGGAATTTTGCACTAGATGCTTCACACTGGTTCACTGCCGCGCTCGGCGAGGACTAGGCTCCGCTCTGGATGCTTCACACGGGGTCAAAGAGTGACGTTATCCGCGTTCCGAGTAACCAGGAATTTTGCACTAGATGCTTCACACGGGTTCACTGCCGTGCTCGGCGAGGACTAGGCTCCGCTCTGGATGTTTTCCACGGGGTCAAAAAGTGACGTTATCCGCGTTCTACATAACTAGGAATTTTGCACTAGATGCTTCACACGGGTTCACTGCCGTACTCGGCGAGGACTAGGATCCGCTCTGGATGCTTCACACGGGTTCACTGCCGTGCTCTACGAGGACCAGGATCCGCTTTGGACGTTTTCCACGGGGTCAAAGAGTGACGTTATCCGCGTTCCACGTAACCAGGAATTTTGCACTAGATGCTTCACACGGGTTCACTGCCGTGCTCGGCAAGGACTAGGCTCCGCTCTGGATGCTTCACACGGGGTCAAAGAGTGACATTATCCGCGTTCCACGTAACCAGGAATTTTGTCGATTGTATCCGCATTTCACGGGATGGAGGTTTGACTGTTGACGATATGTATACCGCCGAGCCATGGAACTGGGAGTTGCCGCTGTTTCGTTTAGCTTGAAGTTGTGTCCGTCGTTACAAGACGAGTGCTGGGATGATCTCTAGGTCTCTTGCGGCCCGTCGAGATTTTGCTTCTTCTTATGATGAAACCTGGGGGAGGTATGTTCCCTTTCTTTCTTTTTTGTTCGTGCCCCTGGATTGTATACAGGGGTTGATGTAACATCACCTGTAGGGCATAAATTTTATTCTTATTTTATTTCTTTGTCCGCGATGCCTTATCATTTCAGCTTTTTATATCGTGAAGGTCGCGATTGCCCTATCATTTCGGCTATTTTTTCGCGGTGCCCAATCATTTCGGCTATTTATTTCATTTTTACTCGCTACTTTTTATTGCGAGTTGCCCCATCATTTCGGCTATTTTTCATGCATACATTTTTACTTGCTGTTTTTTTTATTGCAAGCTGCCCCATCATTTCGGCTATTTCATATGCATTTTTGGCTCGCTGATTTTTTTATATATCGCGAGTGTGGAACTTGGGATCTGATACCAATCTTAGCATCAGCATCGCTGCGACCGGAATATTTTCAGGAGCGAATCATCATTTGCCATGAAAGAACTTGGGATTTGATACCGGTTTAGGCATCAGCATCCCTGCAACTGGAATATTGCCAGGAGTGAATCATCATTTGCCTCTGTCGATGTTGAACAAAGGTGGCTTAGAAAACAGGGTTAAGGTCCTGTCGACTAAGGCTTTTGACTTCATGATCCGTAAGGGTCTCACAAAGGTATTTCTCCCTACAAGTCGTGAGGATCTTATAGGCGTATTTTCTCCTTAGGGATCGTGAGGGTTCTTAAGTGTATTGTTCCTCTGTAAGTCGTAAGGATCCTACAGGAGGGTTTTCTCCTTGTAAGTCGAGAGGATTTACAAGGGTTGTTTACCATGCAAACATATTCCTAGTCTCGGATGGGACTTAGTTAGGGAAATGTTTATTCGCGCCCGTGGATTGTATACAAGGGTCAATATTGGACTACTTGTAGGGCAATATCGAAGGTTGTGGAGGATTGCTTAAGCACAGGTCTAGGTCTCTGTAACTTAAGACTTTCAAATCTTACGAGCCGTGAGGGTCCCATAAGAGAGTTCTCCTTGCGAGTCGTGAGGATCTCGTAAGTGTATTTTCTCCTTAGGAATCGTGAGGATCCCTAAGTGTGTTGCTCCTTTGTGAGTCGTAAGGATCTCACGCAGGTGGTTTCTCCTTACAAGGTCGAGAGGACCCTATAAGTGTCTTTTAACGAGGTTGCGCCCTTTTGGGTTTTCGCAAACACTCGCCGGTAATCCTGCTGTTTTTATTCACGGAGCCCTTTTGGGTTTTCATCCGTGCCCATTTTGCTCATGGACATACCGTTTTTTTTATTCTTTTTCTCTTTTTTTTTATCTCGTCAGCCTAAGGATGCTGCGGTAGTAGTTTAGGGACATTTCGGTCCGCCGTTAGTTTAAGGACATTTCGGTCCGTCGTTATTTTAAGGACGTTTCGGTCCATTGTTAGTTTAAGGACGTTTCGGTCCGTTGTTAGTTTAAGGACATTTCGGTCCGCCGTTCAGGGGAGGGCCAGCTACTGCTTGTAAAGTCTGAGCTTAGGAAGATAGCGAGCGGACATAGTCGTCGTCATCTATCATTGACCCAGGCTGTGGCTCATTAAGCATAGTACTTCTTTAAGAAGCGGCCGTTTATTGGCCTGAAAGGCCTTTCACCGTGCATGTCCATGAGTAGATAGGCTCCACCCTGGTAGACCTTGTCTATGATATACGGACCTTCATAGTTTGGCTCAAATTTTCCCCGCTTGGCGCGATTGGGGATCATAGGTCTTTTGACCACTAGTACGAGTTCGCCTTGGCGGAATGTCCTCGGCCTGGTCAATCTTTCATACGAGCGCGTCATCTTTGCCTTGTAGGCTTCTAGATGTTGTTGCGCTATGAGTCGGGTTTCGTCGAGGGCATCGAGCTCCTCAAGCCGAAGGTGAGCATTTTCTTCGTCTGTCAGCTCGTGGTGGACTGCCACTTGTAGAGAGGGTAACTCTATCTCGAGGGGGAGCACTGCTTCCGTCCTAAATACCAACGCGTACGGCATTGTGCTCGTGGCCGTCTTGAATGCAGTTCGATAGGCCCAAAGGGCCTCTTGCAGCCTCTCGTGCCAGTCTTTCTTATTTCGGGACACCGTCTTTTTTATGATCTTCGTCAAGGTCTTATTGAAGGCCTCGCCAGACCGTTAGCTCGTGGATTGTAAACTGAAGAATATCTCCAGTCTATATTGTGCTGCTGCGCGAAGCGTCTAATCTTATGGCTTCTGTAGGCTGGCCCGTTATCGGAGATAATCCGCCGTGGGGTTCCAAACCGATAGATGACGTGCGTCTTGAAGAAGTGGAGGATGTTCTCCGTCTTCACTTCCCTCAGCGGTACTGCTTCTGCCCATTTGGAGAAGTAATCAGTTGACGCTAGGATGAAACGATGTCCCCGGGACGATGCTGGCTTGATGGGGCCGACTATGTCAGTCCCCCACATTTCGAATGGCCAACTAGCCACCGTTGGGTGTAGTGGATTCGGATGTTGGTGGATAAAGTCTCCATGAATCTGGCACGAGTGGCATTGCTTCGCATACTCGAGGCAATCCTGGGTCATCGTGGGCCAATAGTAACCCATCCGTTTAATTTTTAACTTCATCTTTGGGCCTGCTTGGTGAGAACCGCAAAGTCCGTCGTGAACTTCCTGAACGACTCTTTCTGCCTCGTCAGGTCCTAAGCATCTCAGCCATAGAGAATCAAACGATCTCTTGTATAGGGTATCGTTGACGAAAGCGAAAGACAGAGCTCGTTTCATGAGCTGATGTCTTGAGGATGCTTCTTCGGGCATTCGGTGGGACTTAAAGTAGTCTATGAAGACTTCCCTCCAGTCCTCGGCCTCCTCATGGTCTTTTATTTGTAGAGTCGCCTGTTCAGTCGCTCCCTTCTCCTCATATGTTTCGGAGGTATTTCCGTTGGGGCGAGCACCCGACGGCTTTGTACCATGATTCTTACATCATCGAGGTTTTCGTCAGCCAGCTCTTTAGAAAGTTTGGCCAACGCGTCTGCCTTGCTATTTTCCGCGCACGGTATGTTCTCCAAAGTATAGGAGGGAATTTGGGTCAATAGTCGTTGCACCTTTTCGCCGTACTTCACCAACTCCGGTTTGCACATTTGGTAGTCACCATTTACTTGACTAATGACCAATTGAGAATCCCCGTATATAAGGAGGTCTTCAATTCCCATGTCGATCGCGATCTCGAGGCCTGCTATCAGAGCTTCGTACTCAGCTTCTTTGTTCGTCCTCGGCTCTGTTAAGGAGAAGGCGAAGCGCATTATCCCTCCTTGTGGAGTTACGAAGATGAGGCCTACCCCCGATTTGACCATTGGGATACCTTGTTTCCGTTTCTTTATGGAGGACGCTCCATTGAAATAGAGTTCCCATCGGGTACTACCGCCGCCAATCGCATCAAATGCATGCTCGTCCGGCAAATCGCAGTTCTGAGGAGAATCGGCCGGTATCGGGTGCTCAGCGAGGAAATCGGCAATGGCCTGGCCTTTCACCGCCTTGAGAGGTTGATACGTTATCGAGAACTCCATCAAGAGCAGGGCCCATTTAGCGAGTCGTCCCGTCAATATGGCTTTTGACATCAAGTATTTAAGGGGGTCCACCTTCGAGATGAGACGGACTTTGTGTGCCAACGCATAGTGCCTGAGCTTTGTTATCGCGAAGATTAACGCCAAGCAATGTTTTTCAATGGGAGAGTAGTTGCTTTCCGCCCCCAGTAGAACTCGACTTAAGTAGTAGAGTGCTCTCTCTTTCCCTTGGTCGTTCTCTTGTGCCCATAATGCGCCTAAGGAACCTTCGAGGGCGGTTGTATAAAGAATGAGGGGTTTTCCCTTGACCGGCGCAGCCAACACCGGAGGGTTCTGCAGGTACTGCTTGATCTCGTCTAGTGCACCTTGGCATTTGTGATCCCAAACGAATGGAGTTCCCTTTTTCATCAGGTGGCTGTAGGGACGGCATTTGCCTGAAAGATTGGCGATAAACCGCCGGATGTATGCGAGTTTCCCTTGGAGAGACCGCAACTGTTTGAGGGTTCTTGGCGGAGGCATTTCCATGATCGCTTTAATCTTTGACGGATCTATTTCAATACCTCGGTGTCGAACGATGAATCCTAGGAATTTACCCGAGGAGATTCCAAACGCGCATTTGAGGGGATTCATTTTAAAATTATATTGCCGAAGGCGTTGAAATACAGTCTCCAGATGCTTTAAATGCTCTTCGTATGACATGCTCTTCACTACAAGGTCATCGATATAGCACTCGACGATATCATGTATAAGATCGTCGAAGATCTTTATCATGGCCCTTTGATAGGTAGCGCTGGCGTTCTTTAGACCAAAGGGCATAACCTTGTAGCAGAATATACCCAAAGGGGTCTGGAAAGCGGTGTGCTTCTGGTCTTCGGGATGCATCTTTATCTGATTGTATCCTGATGAACCGTCCATAAAAGAGAAAACCTCGTGAGTGGACGTGTTATCTATCATTAGCTCGGTTACCGGTACCGGAAAATCGTCCTTTGGACAGGCTTTATTGAGATCCCTGAAATCCACGCATATGCGTATCGTCCCATTCTTCTTCATTACCGGGACGATGTTGGCGATCCAGTCGGGATATTGGACTTCTTGGATAAATCCAGAATCGATCAGCTTCTTGACTTCGGCGTTGATGCTCATCTCAAGCTCGAGCCGAATCCTTCTTGGTGCCTGCTTGACCGGCTTGATATCCGGGGATATTGTTAATTTATGCACAGCAATCTCCGGATCTAATCCCGGCATCTCGGAATAGTTCCACGCGAAGCAGTCTTTATGTCGTAGAAGCACTTTCTTTAACGCAGCCACCCTTTCTTCCGATAGCAGCTCGCTGACAAATGTCGGTCGCGGGTCATCTGCCGATCCCAACTCAATCTTCTTGAGGTTATCTGCAGTAGTATGTATACCATCTTCCAGTTCTTTCGGAGCTGGCGGAAATTCTGAGATCACCTCATCATCGCTGTTCTCAAAGCACCGGAGAAGGTCATCCATGTTCTCGGGCTCTTCTTTTAATATTGTAATCGTATAACAGGTGCGAATCCACTCCCAGGACTGAGGTGGATTCAGTTCTGCTCTTGCGGCCTTGGGTTCATGCTTTTGTGGCGGCGTTACCCTCCAGCCGTCGGATAAAGCGAATCTGCCCCGTTGGTACTGGTCCTCGACCCAGTTCTTGAAGGTGAAGCAGTCTTCGGTAGGATGTCCTATGGCTCGGTGATAAGAGCAATGGTTCAGATGAGACACCTTGTTAGCTTGCTCAGGGCGTCTAGACTCTGGAAGCGTGATCATTTGATGTTTTAAAGCGAGCTTGAGTAACCTCTCCGTCTTGTCTCGGGGGAAGGAGTACGCTCGACTCATCTTCTTCATGAGGGACAAATCCGAGCCGTGCAATACCCGATCACGTAACTCTGTAATCCTGCATCGTTGTTGTCGGCTCCTTTTTCCGCTTCTTGATTTATTTCTGTCTCTGTGTCGGGCCTTTCGTACAACGGGTTGACAAAGACAAACATCTTTGTCTTTTGTAGCCTGTTGAAATAGGCGTTGCGTCCTGGCCTTCTCGTAGATGGCCATCTCGCGGTTGTGGTCTTCCCGAGCTTTCTGACCCACTTTCCTGATAGGGTTGTCCACTCATTGTTCAAACGACAGACTCGGCACTCCAGTCGCGGGATCTAGTTTTGATGAGGGGTTGGCATTTCCTGATAGGGTGTCTTCCTCTTCATCAAAGGTATATATAGCATAGCTACTGTGGGCCCGTTCCCGTTTTCTGGTTCTCGCGTATCCAAGCCTAAGTGTTTCCATTTTCCCATTGGGCAATTTGCGTTGGGTCCCAGGGACATCCCAAATCCTGTTGTAGAACCGAGCTTGTCGAACAGTCTATTTTAAGGGTACTCCTTGGCACTTCAATAGCCTCTTTAGTCCATTTGTGTAGTATCTGGACAAACGGATAGGTTGGAGCCTGTCGAGTGTAACATCCGTGCCATGCCAGATCTCTTTCTCTATTTTCGACTCTGAGG
Source organism: Agapanthus africanus (assembly GCA_030015575.1). Lineage (NCBI taxonomy): Eukaryota > Viridiplantae > Streptophyta > Magnoliopsida > Asparagales > Amaryllidaceae > Agapanthus > Agapanthus africanus. Next base: position 114,660,758 of record CM057347.1, read on the forward strand.
ATCGGTAGAATAGGATTAATTTCTCACCCCTTTGCCTGGGAGGGACGTAAAATGTTTACAGGTCCTGCACATTATGAGCTTGAAGTGTGTCGAGATCCTTGTAATGTTCTCGCGGTACCATGGCGATTTGCAAACTATAGTCATCGCCAGGGGGTGCTTGTATTGACAGCTGATTGGAGAACACGGCGTTAACTTCATCTTCTGAATCACTTCCGAAGACCAACATGGGGGCGGACGTCCCCGGGTTGTTGCGTTGAGATGGCCCGGCATAAACTATCTCTTCTTCTTCTTCGGTATCGCTCCCGAAAACAGGGATGGTGGCGGCGGCTTTGTTCTCCGGGTTGCGACACCTTTCTGTATCCTCGAAATCTGGCAAAAAGTACTTCGCATCTTCGTATTTGCGAACTTCGTTCACGGAAAATGGGTTCAACTCACCTGTTACGGTATACTCGAAACCATCCTTAAAGTACTTCATACACTGATGTTGTGTAGAAGCGATGATGTTGTACTCGTGTAGCCAAGGACGACCGAGCAAGGCGTTGTAGCAGGTCTTGGCGTCAATGACATGGAATTTGATGTCTGTGACGAGGAGTCCAAAGCGTAATGTTAGTATCACGGATCCGAGAGTCCGTGACGATTGTGAATCGAAACCGGAGATAGTAATTTTGTCACGAGCGAGGTGTTGCACACTCATGCAGATTTCCTTCAACACTCGAACATTAAGGAGATTAACGGAGGATCCGTTATCCACAGGATCTTGCCTATCTTGATATCATGGAATTATCCGGAGACATATAGGGGACGGTTGTGGTCGCACGTCCCGAGAAGGAGGTCTTCATCCCCGAAAGTGATGTCGGCCGTGTGCACTTCCTCCAGTTCATCCTTCATCCTTTCAGTGGCGAGGAAGGCTTGGAATTGCTCAGGTTGTTGTAACGCTTTAATCAGTGACTCTCGCGCTTCTTTTGATAGTAGGAGGGCATCGAGAATGCTAAGCTGAGAAGGTAGCTTCCTTAGGTGTGCCAGGATATTGTAGTCCACCTTACCCTTCCTTGGGGGGTCTTTGACAGTCAGCTCTTTCATGACTTGGTCATCTAAAGTGATATCCTCAGTGACCTTTTCCTTTCCTTTATCTTTTCTACTCGCAGGCCCGAGATTCTTTTCTGGGAGTGTGCGATTGCGCAGCTGAATGTTCTCGCAGGCCTTTGATCTCTCCTCTTTCCCTAAAACGGATTCTTTAAAGAGAGGGCCCAGAGCCATTTCTTCATCAGAGTCGCTCCCAAAAGTGAGAACTTGTGACCCCCCGGCGTTAACCACGCAACAGTTGCCAGTAGTTCTGTTGTGCTCGTCGGCAGTACTTCTTTGTTCTCGACGAGTCTTGCGTTTCACGCGCTTAAAATGTTGCCGATGAGCAACATATCCTTGCCACCATATCTTAAAGGCATTGCACTCTTCCGTGGGGTGTGAAATTTTCCGATGATATGCACAATAATCAGGGTGCCTCTCCACCCCATTGAGCGTGTTTTCTTCCGAGGGTGGTAGCTTCATTCCTATTGACATGGCTTTGGCAAACCTTTTCCTCGTCTTGAATATCTTTTTGTCTGCATCGGATGTCTTTCGCTCTGGCAGGGGTAGTTCAACTCTTTCGTTCAGTCGCCCGCGTTCGGCTCCTTCCGATGTGGCCATCTCACGCTCCTGATCTGCTTTACTCTTTAGACGAATCTCGTCCAGAAAGGCGTCGATCATTTCATCTGTTGGCCACACAAGTCCTGGCTCAGGGTATGCCCCCAGTTTCTCGGTGCCAGGAGTTTTCTCATCTTCCGAGTGGGAAATCACACGACAACTCGCCACATATCCCTCAGATTCATCCGATGAGCTCTCTTCCTCATCTTCCTTCTGAATGACGTGGTTGAGGAACTCTTGCAGTGTGACGGGAGTCCGTGCCTTTTGGTTATATTCTTCCAACGTGTCAATTTGCTTTTGTAAGTCCGCGTGTTTGTCACCAGGCTTCACGGGCTTCTTAGATTTCTTCTTCTTTTTCTTTGAAGATTTTGACGGCTGGGCGTGAGTATTTGGGCCATTATCACGAGTCTTCGTAGTTGGGCGGGGCTTCAACATCCCTTCGATAGTTTGAGGTTCAAGGGGGTCCTTCCATTCGATCGCAGGGCACGCATGAAGGTCTCTCAGCATTCTTTTGGTTTTAGTTGATAGCACGACCTCCCATGGAGCTTCTTCAATAAAGGAACAGGTTGCCCCCGGTGTATCTGCTTTCTTAGGAGTATGTGGCTGTGGTGGGTTCACCTTCCACTTTTCGGACAGTATAAACTTCCCCTGGAGGTACTGATCTTCAATCCATCCTTTGAAGACGAAGCAATCTTCGATCGGATGACTTACCGTTTGATGGTAAGGGCAATAATTAGGGTTATTCACCTCGGTGGGTTGCGGCGGTCGCCTTGGATTTGGTAGGTTTATAAGTCTGTTCCGTACTGCCAGCTCGAATAACCGTTTCGTCTTGTCTCGTAGGAATGAGTAGGGACGCTTCATCTTCTCGTTATAATACCGGCGTCTTTCTTCCAGTTGATCTGCCGGTTTCGGGGCGTTAGGTTGCTGTTGGGCATTCGCGACGAAGGTTGCCCTTCCTTTACCCTTGTCATTCCGAGGCTCCGACTTCGGGGGAGGTGGTCTATAACCCATCTGGTCCATCTGAGCCAACTTGTCGATTAAAGCCTGGAATGTGGTTGGCTTAAAGAACATCATAAACTGGGAGATAGTTGCGTGGGGGTCTAGGGTTCCCACGAACATGCCCACTGCGGGTGCTTCCTCAATGCGTTGTTCGCATCTCGACCACAAATTCCGCCAGCGTATAGCATACTGGACCCAGGTTTCGCCTGGTTTTACCCTGGCGTTAATCAGTGCTGTTATTGGAGTGCGTTCGCTGGCACTTGCGAATCGCTGAGTGAATAACAACTCTATTTCAGCGAACGTCTTGATAGAATCGTTTGGGAGTTCCGAATACCATTCGGACGCTGTTTTTGATAAGCTGCCCACGAACTGGCGAAGCAACAGTTTATCATCACCGCCGGTATTACCGCAGAGGGCCCAGAACTGGGCAACATGTTGATGGGGATTGCCGGTCCCCTTATACACGTGGAATTTTGGTATCGTATAGCCCTGCGGGTATTTGATTTGGTCGTACCAGCTTGGATACGGCCGGCCCGTTTTTACAACTTGACCAGCTGCCTCAGCCGCATGATGAACCCGGATTTGCTGGGCTATATAGTCAACCAAATCAGCTTTAGAGATTGCCTCCTCTTTGGCCGTTGAGAGGGCCGGCGGTGGATTTGACGTTTCTCCTCGGTCGTCTTCAAGAACGATTGGGGGATCCTCGGCAGGTGGGTCCTGCTGGATCATCATTCCTATCATGTCTTGGAAGAGAAGGCCCATATGCTGTATGTTGGTCGCTTGTTCGGCAGCCTCTTTGTCCTTTTTCTCCAGTATCCGGCGAAGGAATTCAGCGTCGGTTTCTTCCTCCTGGCGTGCGTCTGAGGACGTTTCTGGGTTTTCTTTTGGCCCAGTAAGTGCGGCCATAGCATTCATCATTTCTTGGAGCTTTTGCTGTTGCTCCTGAGTTTTGGTCACAGACCGTGTAAGCGATCTATGACCCGTGGACGCACGGCTGTCTTCTTTTCCTGACGCCATGTATATGGTGTGGACCATCATGCCCCCAGACTTAGGGCGTCTGGGCTCAGTGCTATTAGCTGTTGTTGCAGGCTGGGGGATCTTCTCTAGCTTCCTCCTTTTATGAGCCATGGAGGTTGAAGGGGCCATCGAGGTGGGCGTCCAGACAGCCTTTCGGGGTTTAGCCTGGTGATCAGCTTCCGGTTGGATTTTCAGCTTCTTGTGCTGGCGGGAGAAGTTTGGATCGATGATCGAATCTCAGGCCTGCCGCCAAACCTTATAGATTTTGGATGACAGCCGTTGAGGGGATCGGGGCTGTTCTGATTTTATTTCCACAACCTTTTTTAATGGGGGAGGGGACCTCTTTAGCACTGCAGTAGGAGAATTCCTTCGCACTTTATTCAGCATCTCGAAGCTGTTCCCAGTTGGAACAGCAGCATTAACTTCTGCCATCGGGGCTGATGGAGTTAACCCAGAGGGGGAGTTGCCCCCAGCCTTCCTTACTCGGCGCCAATGGCGACGTCGAGCATGTCGAGCGGACGGCGTTGGTTCAGCGGTAAGAATGGTTTCGTCTTGCCCCCTGTGTAGGTGGGGGGTCGTTGCTGGTGTTAGTCTGTCAAAGACCGACGTCCTTTGGGTAGCAGGAGCGGGAGCTGAAGCCGTCAATCTTGTAAAGATCGACTTTTTGGCCGGAGAAGCCGCATTGGCGATTTCGGGAGCAGGAGCGGCCACTTTCTTAGAAGCAGCCTTCTCTGGGATTGTGGGCCCCATGATGGGTCCACCGGATTTCTGGCCAAATCTAGAGAAGACCGAGGCGCTGATGTTGGGCGACCCGTTGAGAGGAGCCGCAGCAGGGGTAAGGCGATCAAAGACCGACTTCTTGAGAGCTTTCTTTGTCAGCACCGGTGCCGTGAAGCTTGTTGGTGGGAGTATAGTCCCGAAGAACAATCCGGTAGTGGCCTGAGTCACCTGGTCCACCGGCATTGTGAATAACGAAGCAGCTTGGGGTCCGTAGGCTATACCTCCTTGCGAGGGAAAGCGTTGGTCGCAATTGCAGTCTGAGCAGTTGGAGAATTTCACGGAAGTAGAAGCCATCGATCCTTTGCTTTCTGCAATAAGCAAGACGCCAATTCTTAGTATCTTGAAACCCAAGGGCAACCATTAGCGAACCGCGATTGGTTCGCGAATCACGACACACGAAGTGTGGAGTGGAAAGAGGAAAAGGTCCCATCGGGCGTGCCAGAATCTGTTCCCCTCCGAACGGCGGCCGAGACGCGGGGACATCTATGCCTGAGGTTCGGGGCAGATGCTAATTGGTGCTATCCGTCCACCTTTCCGAAGATGCCAAGTTGATTTATGGCACCATGTATCGAAGGTTTAAACGGATGCGTCCGATGTAGCAGACTTCGTCAGATTCCCCCTCGCACGAGGGGTTTTTGATTGTGGGGACGCTCTTCCCTGCAGGCGCAAGCCCCTGCAGTTAATTACGCTACCGCCTTGCGGTAACAACTTTCTCCTTCTCCAGATGGTCACTTCGTGTCGTGTGTGTTTGTTTTGTTTGTGGTTGCCCATGGATTGTATACGGAGACTGAGTTATGTCGTCGCCCGTAGGACGTGGACTAGTCCAAATCCGTATTATCTTAGATTTGGGTTTGGGGGTTTGGTTTGAGGATACGTTAGCCATATTTGAGGCTAAGATCAACTCAAACGTTTGTTAAGGATACGTTAGTCTAACTTGAGACTAAGATCAACTTAACAGGATCGTTTAGATCCGACAAAATAGCATTTGGGGCTCTATTGTTCCAGCTTATGGACATAGTGGTCCATTGAATGTATGGCCGTCGGGACCCATCACCTCTCTGACGACGTTGAAGGATTACAACGACAAATGTCAGAGGAGTTCAGAGATGTACCCTTGAGCCAAAGTTGATTGAGGGAATCTATAGTCCAGTTTGAGACTAAAGTCTGTTTGAAAGGTTTAAGGATACGTTAGCCATATTTAAGGCTAAGATCAACTTAAACGGGATCGTTTAGATCCAACAAAAGAGCGATTGGCTCTATTGTTCCAGTTTAGGGACATAATGATCCATCGCTAGTTTAGGGACATTGAGGTCCATTGGTAGTTTAAGGACATTGCGGTCCATGGGTAGTTTAAAGACATTGCGGTCCATGGGTTTAAGGACCCCACAGTCCATTGTTAGTTTTAAGACATCTCGGTCAAGGTTAAGGACGTCGTAGTCCATGGGTTTAAGGACCCCACAGTCCATTGTTAGTTTTAAGACATCTCGATCAAGGTTAAGGACGTCGTAGTCCATGGGTTTAAGGACCCCACAGTCCATTGTTAGTTTTAAGACATCTCGGTCAAGGTTACGGACGTTGTAGTCCATGGGTTTAAGGACCCCACAGTCCATTGTTAGTTTTAAGACATCTCGGTCAAGATTAAGGACGTCGTAGTCCATGGGTTTAAGGACCCCACAGTCCATATCAATGCGTGGTCACCGGGACCCGTCACCTCTTTGAAGACGTTGAGGGATTACAACACCAAGTATCAAAGGAGTGAAGAGATGTACCCTGGAACCGGAGTGGATTAAATAGTCTTCGGCCCAATTTGGGATCAAGACCAATTAGTTATGTTATAAGCCCATTAGCCCAGTTAATTACGAATTGAGGACTTATGGCCATCTTGGGCTAAGTCCACTTATGTCTGGAATATGGGCTTCCTGTTGGTCCCTTGAAGGAGAGGCTTTGCCTCTATCCATTCGGCCAATTAGGCCGGTGTCTAGTGTTAAACACTAAAGACGAATCAGTGTTGAACACTGGGAATAGGATTGATAAGTTAGTGTTTCAACACTAGAAGAAACCAGTGTTAAACACTGTCAACAGGAGTCCCAAACTAGTGTTGAACACTACGGTAATCAGTGTTGAACACTGCAAATATAGTTCTGTGCTTAGCGTTACACTAAGGCCAAACAATGTTTTATCACTGAATTCAAGGGTCCCGTTTTAGTGTTAAACACTAAGGAAAGAGGGGTCACGTGGTAACACGTGAGAGCGCCCTCCCTTCACTTGTTCTTCTGAGACTATGCATCTTTTTAGAGCATCACGTGCCATCACGTAACGGGGATTCAAGCGCTTGTGTGTTAAAGCTTCTGTCAAGGGTCACGTGAGTCACGTGAGGCACTGCCTCCAGAGGGCTTTCTGTAGATCTTTTGGGGGGGAGGGTCACGTGGTGGCACGTGACCCTGCCTCTATGTATGTTGTTTAGAAGCTCTGTTAATCTTTCTCCTTGTAGGGTTCAACCCTAATAAAAGCTTTAAATTCCAGAGGAATTAAATTCCTACTTCCTTTTGAAGATTTATATTCTGGAATAGAGTTGAACTCTGAATTTTCTGTAGGAATTAAATTCCTCATATACATGAAGAACCGAATAGGGTTAAACCCTAATGAAGGATTTAAGGAACTAAACTCCCATTCTCTATTAAAGAATTATGATTAAGGGAATTAAACTCCCGTTGTTTCAACAGAACTAAGTTCTTAATCAGGGTTAAACCCTGTTTCTTTTCATTCTGAAGGAATTAAATTCCCATAACAAAGGGTCAAACCCTAATTTTATTTTAACGGAATTAAATTCCTATAGTCCTGTGAGAATTAAATTCTCGTGCTTCCCTTCCCTCTCTATGCTTTGGATCTGCATGGCAGGATCTCAACCCATTGAGAATTAAATTCTCAACTCAAGGGGAGATGTGCACTTTACAGACCCTCCATCAAAGAGAGAAGAAATATGTCCTTCTGTTTTATATCAGAGTTAAACTCTGTTGAGAATTAAATTATCTTTTCTTTCAAGAAGCCTTCCCTTTCTTACCTAGGGTTTTCTTTTGCAGAAGATCCAAATTCCTCAAAGTATCAAGGCTCTCTCCTTTTTCTTTTTTTCTTTTTTTTTGCCTCCTCCTTCGCTCCTATTTATAGGAGAAGCAACCGAATCAATTTGTTTTTGGTGAATCTTTCTTTGAGAAATTTGATTTGCATCAATCATTCATCTGGACCTTTGGATTATTAGGTGAATTTTATTCACCATTGGATTTTAAATCCAGAGATTCTCCTTTGTTATTTCAGTTAGATTTTACGGGGAAAACTTTCCAAATTCGATATTTTCCCATAGATAGATGATATTTAATCACCTTTAAATCTTTAATTCAATCGGTTGCTTTGGAAAGATTTAAGAGGTCTTTTCTCAGAATTTAATTCTGTTAACAGATAGGCTTTGAAAGCTGGTCACGTGTGGCCACGTGACCCTTGGTCACTTGTGGGCACGTGACCCCCTTGGAACGAGCCTTCTTCTTTCTTTCTGCGCTCTGCTTTCTGGTCGCTGTTTAGCTGTCACGTGCCACCACGTGACCCCTGGTCACGTGTGAGCACGTGACCCTCGTCTGGAGCCTTTTTCTTGATTTAACCGGAGAACGAATCTGTTGCTTTTGATTATCACGTGCCAACACGTGACCCTGGTCACGTGGGAGCACGTGACCTCTTCTGAAACCTTTTCCTTGGTTTGATCAGGGAACCGGTTTGCCTTTGAAGCCGTTTGTAATTGTCATGTGCCAACATGTGACCCAGGTCACGTGGGAGCACGTGACCCTTTCTGAAGCTCTTTTCTTTGATGTAGTCGGGGAGCTGAATTTCCCTTGCCGATGCTTTTAGATGTCACGTGCTAACACGTGACTGCTGGTCACGTGTAAGCACGTGACGCTTTTCTGAAGCCTCTGCCGTGGTCTTTCTTGATTTTAAATCAGGAAACAATCCCCTTCAGTACCAGTTTATGGTTTTGTTACCATGGTTGTACGGGCGTGGAGAGCTACGGCTAGAGATGCGTCAGCACGAGCTCGTCACGGACGAGGACTGACCAGGGCATGATTCCAGGGACATACGATTTGCATGGAGGCGTAGTTTATTTTTGTTTCGCGCCATGAGAGTTTGATGGATCGCTTTTACGAGATTACTCGGACGTGCAGATCATCACCAGAGGATTGGGCCACTGATAGAGGCCAGCCAGAATGCGATGACCGTCAATGCACAGATTATTCTTGATGATTGAGGCACTGTTCAGCGTGCAGACGAATGAGCCAGTTGTTGCTGCGAATGACGAGATATCGCTCCAGATGTTGGAGCTATTGAAGTACGAGATGTACTTAGAGATGATAGAAGGTCGCTAGTCACCCAAGGATGAATGACTAGGACATGTGGTTCGTTCGCTTCCCCGATGTGAGGTCATCAGATAGATTGATTCCATCTTGAGGAGACTTCACACAGATACATTGGTAGTCGATAGAGTCGATCGAATGTCAGGAGCCCATTTTCCAAGATTAAAGTATTCAGAGACAAATGCAAGTAATGCCATGGACCCTCTAGAAGAATGAAATCCTAACTCGACATAATGACCATGGAACGCCTTTGAACCTTAGGGTTTACGGCAGTTCAGCGATGCCATTAGTGAGGCTTGTATTTGCCCTTCTACGGTTGGTCCACGGGTGCTGTGGCATGTACTTGATACTATTAAACTGTACTCAAGATGTTGAGCTCTTGGGGGATTATGGAACTTTAACGAATCGATCGAAAGGTTCGACTTCATTCGGATATTATGTGATGGGATGCATTGCTTGGGAGACTCTAGGTACGAGTATAGCCATTGGAGCACAGTCCATACTACCACGAAGAGGCGAGTCCGAAGTAGTCGACAGTAGAGACAAGTGGAGTAAGAGGTTCGTATGAGATCTTGATGAGATGGCGTTCCACTCTGCCGACTTCAGAGATGTGACATGCATACAGAGGCGTTATATATGGATATATCTTCCAGAAGGATTCGCGATGAATATGCAGCCGTTCCGGACCAAGAAAGAGACTTAGTAAAGGATGATGACTTTCGGGCAGTTCGGCAGAAACGAGATTTGGGAGAGACTTCAACAGAACCTTTCTGGAATACTATACGAGGAGACTTGGACCCAGAATCGGTCATTTAACGCACACCAGCAGGACAGAGTTCGGCCGTCGACGAGACATGTTATGAGTGACCACGACAGTTGGCCACAGATTCTTAAAGGATGTGTTTGAGCGGGAATATTCCTCCATACTTGATTTCGGTATTTTGGGCGATCTATTCGCATGATTGAGTTTTGATGACCGAGTTTCATGATATTTTTTTCATGCACCATGGCTGTACCTACTGAGTATTTACGTTTTATGCATAGTTATTGCACTTGAGATATGCTTTATACACCGTTGTGTTGATTTATGATTTGTGCAGGTTTATTGCACTTGATTCAATTTTGTGCCTTGGCTGCACATGTTCAGGATTTCATGGATTACATACATCTGATTTGATTTTTGTGCAGGTGTTATGCACTCGATTTGGTTTTTGCACTCGGTATAGCTTATATGTGCTTGCAGTGCGTAGATATGTGTTTTGTGCACGCAGTTGCACGCATTTATGATTTCATACACCTTGGCACACTCGGTGTTGCTTTTTTATACGCATTTGAGTTATTGATGCATTTCCGTGCACTTGTTGCACCCGATTTGTATTTTGTGCAGTTGTTGCACTAGGTTTTTAAGCTGTGCATTGATGCACTGTATTTGGTATTTTGTGCACTGGATGCACTGTATTTGGTATTTCGTGCACTGGATGCACTGTATTCGGCATTTCGTGCACTGGAGGCACTGTATTTGATATTTCGTGCACTAGATGCACTGGAGTTGATATTTTGTGCACTTGATGCACCATATTTATAATTTTCTGCGATTGTTGCGCTGTATTGTATTTCGTGCACTGGATGCACCGGATTCATATTTCGAGCATTTGTTGCACCAGGTAGGTATTTTGTGCATTGGTTATACCGGAATTATACTCCGTACCTTGGTTGCACCCGATTTATGTCTTTGAGCATTTGTGTTACCAGATTTGCGTTTTGTGCACGTCTGCACTTGATGTTCATTTTCAGGCATGTTACTGCACTAGATACTTTTCACGGACTGACGCACTTGGGTTTGATTTTTTGCGCATATTAGGCGCTTGATGCGATTTTGATGCACACCAGATGCACTAAATCGGGCTTCTTTGTGCATACCAGATGCACCTGATATTGTTGTCAGGCACACCCGTTGCCTTTGACAGGTGTTTAATGCACACCCGTTGCACTTAGATTTTTGTTTCTGTGCACATGTATGGCACATTCATGGATTTCGATTTCCGTGCGCAGCAGACGCACATAGCATTCATACGCACAATTTGAGATTGATTCCTTATGGAGCAGTACGTTTTTATGATATTTTCTATTTGTTTTCGTACTGAGCAGGACTAGTCAGAGGACAGTACCTAGATATATTTTGCATGCATTGATAGTTATCGAAAGGATTTCCAAAAAGAGAGCAATAGTCTCAGTATTTACCTACGTGTCTGATATGACACGAAACGTTTAAAACAAGAAAACCCATCTAAATTATTTTCAAAAACGGCGGGACGTACATATTAAACAAAGGATAAGTATATATATAGTTATTTTCTTACAATAGACGTCCGTCACTGTGTAGTGTTGTGCGCATCGCACAACAACATGAAAGGTTTGGCATGCATTTCCTTCAGATGTTTACATGTACAGTTTTGATTTATATCACATTGGTTTTCGTATTGGATTTGACATTGGTGTCTTCACCATGACTTCGATGATTGCGGGATGCTTGACGGAGTTTTGATTTTGAGTTATCTCTTCATTGTACATGCGCATGCATTGCGCTATGATGCGTCTTATGTATTGATGATTTCAAAGCCTTGACGACTTGGACTTTTTAGTGAAATGTTTTAGTATTTGAAGGGTTCAAATTTAAATTCGGGGACAGAATTTCTTTAAGGGGGAAAGATTGTAACATTTAAGAAAAATAAAATATTATTTTGGTGATTTTTATAATTAAATAATATTATATGGAATATTTTAATAAGGCGGTATAATTAAATACCGATAAATTGGGAAAAATTTGGAAAAATATGGAAATTACTGAAATGAAGGTGTTTTAGGTGAATTATGCAAATTATAAGTTTTTATGATTAATTATACACTATTTAGTGCTAATCGCGATTAAATATCGCTAATCGCGCATTAAACTTGTTTTGTGCAAAACACGCACCATGTCATTTTAACACTTGTTACATTTTATCATGGCTTTACCTTATTTCTTCATGCTTGATTTGGGTTTTATTATGAGAAGAGAGAAGAAAAGAAAAGAAAAATAATAGAAAATAGAGGTATGGGCAAGAGAGAGAAAGAGAGGGTAAGGGGTCAAACCCTGGACTTGAGCCATTCTCTCTTCAAGCATTCACTCATTTTCTCCCCTCTCCCTCTCACATTTGGTGCTGCTGCTGCTGCTGCTGCCGCTGCCCTCTCTCCCTTTCCTCTCTACCTCCTCACAATCCATAAAAAAACACCCATTAAAAGTCCATCTCACTTTCACAAAATTTGTGCACAAGCTCACAAGCTTCATTTTGGACAAAGAAAGTTTGCATTTTGGTGCCCTAGGGGATTCATGAGTGCCAAATGAGGTAAATTCTGAACCATTAGTGTAGAATTTGGGTTACTTTAGCTTCCATGCATGTTTATAAATGATTAGGCGATGTTTAGTGGGGTTTGGAAATTCCTAGAAAAGGATTAGGGCTTGAATTGATTCCTAAAGCATTATTGAGCTTAGTAGAGGCCACACAAACCGCCTAGTGTTAGAATTCAGACCCAAACCTGAGACTTAACCCCGGAACACGAACTTTGAATTTCTGCCGACATTGAAATTGTGAGAATTGTGATAGGATAACTGAATCTGCTAACACTCGGGGACCTGAAAAATTAATTAGCAAACACAGAGACACAAGAAGGCAACCTAGGACCCCCCACAGAAACCCTAGCCCCAAACCCTCTACCAAGGCCGCAATTAAATTCTTTCTGTCCACAATTTGCGGCCAGAGCAGTAGGGACTCGTCTCGTTTTTGTTCCTGGGCTATATCTCCAGCAAATTAGACCCTCCACATATGCAAAATTGGCTAATTCCACTTAGGGTAAAATCTGGAGCATGTTTTCTAAATTGCTGGATTTGTTTTACGGGTTTTATGAAATTTGGTTTTGGTATTTGATATTGTGTTTCCGTCGTGTGGCGTTTGAACGCCAACAAATATGGTTATTGGTTGTGTTTTGCATGCGAGACTATAGGTTTTAACCTATCGGTGTTTCGTACGACATTTTGGTTTTTGTGCGTGATTTCGTTTACGATGCTGTGATGTGATATGTAGGTACCTCACGGGGATTTCGAGACAATGAAGAAGAGGATGGCGGCAGCGACATCGGCAAGCAAGAGAAGGTGAGTAGATTATATCTACGGAGGAAGTAGGGTGGATGGCGTATAGCACCCCCGCAAAGTTGTGAGATTGATGTGATGTGATATAGATATACATTTATATGTTGTTAAGAGATATAAACACTTAGCAAGAAAAACTTTAGGAGATCATGGGTTAATGTTAGCGAGAATTAAGGAAAGTGGTTTAGTTGGTTTTTTAGTCGCGAAACCTAGAGTGAGGTTGTTACCCGTACACATGCACGTACGGGATATGGTTTTGGGTGTACATGTTACATGTATGTGGATAGATGTGGATGCGTGGGTTTATATATATACACATACGGGTACACGAATGATAAAGGATAGTATATGGTACTTAGAGATGAGTCGATGTGATTGGGCTTGATGCCGTGAGATCGGTGAAATGATTTGGTTCGTATTAGGAGATACGACATGATATTATAGCGGATCTTTAGGCGAGGTGTTTCAGACACACGCACATATGTTGTTGATGGTATCAGCTTGTACTAGACTTAGATCTGTACCCCAGTTCATGACATATGATGATACGGATACCAGATGAGTAATGAGATAAATATGATATTTGACCCGTACCCAGATTTGGGATGCCGTACGATAGATTTACCGTACGAGATATAGTTATGAGGATGGATCCGCACTCTTGACTCGAGGATGTCGTATTATTTATTGCATCGTACGTGATACTATTGAGGTGAGATCACCGACTACTAGATATACATATATAGATCGACTCAGACTTAGGTGGATTTCCTTACCCTTTTGACTGGGCTCGAGTCATACAAGTTTTCAAAAGTGGAGGATTGTGAGTATTTTATATACCAAATTGTATGACTCGTATATTGGATAGGGATATTCTTCAGTGTTGTTGTTACTATATCACTTTCTGTATATTCGTGGTATTTCATCGCATTGCATGCTTATACATATGTTATCTGTAATTATTATGAAACCATGCTGTCATGACACCAGCACCATTACCGATAATGCGTATGCTCCACATATACTTGCTTGCCTGCTCACACACATCATCATCGGTAATTGCCATGTCACGTACACTTTAGAGAATACTATTTCATTGACATAGCCTACTAACTGATAGTTGCAATATGTTATAGCTTTCATATGCTAGTTTAACTATTGCATTCATTGCATGATATCAGATGCATTCATATATTCATTGGTTATGCAGTATTATGGACATTTATGCCGGTTTTCACTCTCATTGACATGGTGATTTGATGTTTTCGGATCCTTCTTGAGATTTTCTGGATTTGGAAACCGCATACGAAAGTTTTATAAACTGATGATGTATTTTTAAAGAGAAAAATGCAGTTTTCCTTGATATGATGAGTCTTGTCCACCATGATGTTTTCTCGGTTCTGAGATAGTTTTCGAGACCCGATTCGAGAAGTTGGATGAACCGTCTGTGGGTACATGGTGGACCCGGTATAGTACCCCGGGGAAAGAAGCTTGAGTTGTAGACGATGAGCCCGGCAGGGGCAGACTGCCTACCGGTGATTTTACCTGGCGTGGCGGATATCCGGAGGATACCGTTCATGGTCGTGTGATTGATGATATGGGCCGATCCGGACTGACGGAGCCTAAGGTATTGAGATATTGAGATATTGAGCTTTGAGGAACTGAGATATTGAGATTTGATGATACAGGCCAGTCCAGATAGCCGGAGCCTGAGATATTGAGATATTGAGATTCATGTTTTGTGTCGATGCTTGACACTAATTTCTCTGTTGATTTCATTGATGATATTCGATTTATATGCAAACAGGAATCTCATTAAATAAAGAAAACAGTTGTCTCACTCATGATGTATTCTGTTTCTATTCATAATGCATTCATACATCATATATCTGATATGTTGCTATCTGAGGCACTGACACGAGCACGTGGTATTGCACTTATGTGTAGTTGGATCAGGATATTTATTTGAGGATATTACTTGATATGCCTTAGGATAGCGTCATACATGCAATTTCTGCTCTATGATATTTTCTACTCACGAGTTGGCAACTCACCCCCGTTGTGCCACAGTTCCTTGCAGGTTTTGCCGTACAGGTTTCATTACGGCTTTGCTGGCAAACTGTTCCTTTCGGGTGATTGCTTTGGTAGATGGGTTCTTTTGCATCAGGACCACCATTGTATATTTGTTATTTCAGTTGCATCAAGCAAAATTCCATCAACCGGACTTGTATATTTGATAGAGATAGATGACCAGTGTATATTATTTCGACCTTAGAGTCGCACGTTGTATTATTATGGTTTTCTTGATGATTTTGAGTTTCCTTTTGAGCTTTGATCCTCGCCCTTGGCATTGTATATTATATTGCATTGTGTGGTTTTGTCCGTCGATTGACGAAGAGCTAGCTCCCGCTTGGGGATGCCTTTATTCATTATATATATGCTTTATCAGGTTTTGTACCCGTTTGGGGTCAGTATTTACAAAGGAAACTCTGCAGAAAATTTCAGAAAAGACTTGAGATTTTAAAAATGCATACTTCGGCTTATGTTGTTAAACTTCTTGCTTTAAAATTGGTTTTTTCTTCACTCTACTACTTTACATGGTTTGGATTTCTGGGTTTTGGCTTACTTAGATTACGTAAGCCTCGAGACGTATCGTAGTTTAAGTGTCGGTCATGTTCCGTACTTTTCGGGTCGTGACAGATTCCCTCTGTGCTTTGATTTCCACCTTACCACGTTCAAGAGAACGTGCAAAACGGTGGCTTTTGGGTACAGTCCCGAGTCACATGGAGGCAATGAGTGATAGGAGGGGTTTCGTCTCTCCCGGTATAGGGAGTTGATGTTGCGCTGTGCTCGATTGGCTATAACAGAAAGTCCTTGGCCAGGGCTACTTTAGAGATATACCGGTAAGTGTTATCAGTAGTTTCTCGACCCATTATGAGCCTCACATCGGCATGAATTATCGAGTTGCTAGGGTTTGACGTTTACCACCCCTAGACGAGATATGCGACATATCAGACGAAAAGACCGGACTGTACGGTAGTGTGACTGATTAGATTCGCAGGAGTGTGAGCAGGCTTTCTTGTTGATCTTCTGATCACTCAATAGCCGGGTGGCCGTTATGTTTAGCAGACCACTTGCGGCTTGTGGGTGTTTGATATGATCATCACCTACTGCCGGCGTATTGACGAGTCTTTAGAGTGCTGCACAGATGTTTCCTGGTTCATGCGAAACGGAGTATGTGCACATATATGCTATGTGCAGGACCGAGATTAATGCGATATGAGATACCGCATTCTATTCTCGCGATATATGTATCGATTGGTTATATGTGATATAGCCGGGTTATCGGATCAAGTGTTGATTCGATAAGATGTTACATTAGATATTAGTCGGTTATATGTGATATGACCAGATTATTAAATCAAGTGTTGATTTAATAATTTAATATATAATTATATATTTGATATATTACATTACATTAACTAATATTAGCTCACTTAAGTATTGATTTTTCTCACTTGATGATATATTGATATATATGTGATATATGTTAAATGTATTGTTTTCTTTATGCACACTTATTATATATGTGATATATATTAGTGTGTCATGCTTGGTTACACATGCAACATGGGTGTATGAGACTCATACCATACTAGGGTTTATGTTAGGTTTTATATTTATTAAGTAATTCGAACGTTTGGTTTTTGTCATGGTTGATATTTTGTGCAAACTAGATAACCATTGGCCAAGTCTACTTGTTTGTCTTGGTTGAGATATTTATTAACCCAACATTAACCCATGACTATGGTTTATTCTCTACATGAGTTAGGCATGAGATATTAACTCACCATGGTTGCATTTCTAACCTCATCTCTTTGTTCATCACTTCATCTTCTTCTTCCTCATTTTCGAGCTCTCTTGATTTTGATTAAGTGATGAAACCTAGTGAGAAAATTAAATCTAAAGTGATCCCACTTCCTGCTTCATCATCCTCTACTACTTGCCATTTAGTTTAGGGTGTTTGCTTCACTAATCTCACCATTAGTGAATAGGAGGCATGAGCTTGAGTCTCCTCGACGTAGATCATCTTCGGTTTCGAAAGCATCGAGCAAGTCCGTTCATTTTTTCATGTGAGCCCTCACTAGAGTCCTGGAGTTCGATGATCGCAGCGAAGGGACTACTACACGGTGCTTTAGAAGTGAAGGACCGATCTACAAAGGTTGTCTTCCGCATTCACTTTACTTGCAAAGTAGTTTGCATTTCATTCCGTCCGATTTCTAGTCAACGATTCTTAGTTAGGGTTAGCTAGAACGACAAATTTTTGAATTTGGCATGGACGATGCCTTCCAAAACCTTGCTGACGTCCTAGGTAACCCTGCAGTAAAAGCCTAAAAAAACACTCCTTTTCAAAATCACTCAATTCTACAACGATATCAAGTTCATTACGCAAAAGGTTTTCATAAAAACCTGTCGTAGCCCTCCGTCATTTCAGATAAGTCATACTTAGTATTCGTGCTATGTTTGTTGACCTCCGTCAAGGCGTAGTATGCGGTAACTGAATAGTATTTATCTGCTGCATATGATGCGATTGTTTTAGGGTAGTCGTGCGACCTTGTTGACCTCCGTCAAAGGTCGTGCGGGTAGGTTTAATTCAATCAAGAAATGACGGGTTGAACTTGACTAGCAGCCTATGGTTTGTTGACCTCCGTTAAGGTCATAGGACGTTAGGGGCAAAATATTATCGGGAATTTCAAGTGTTGAAATTTGCAATGAGATTGCATACCTTCTATGAGATAGTTGGATCCCAATACCCACTGCGAGTAAGTGTTACTCCTGGGAGAGTCTTACACTTTACAATTAGCCGATCAAGTAGGTGTCTAGAAAGGTGTTTACGGGGTTATGCCTTTGGGAAAACGAGGTTTATTTTAATTAGGTCCGTGCGCAAGCACGGGGAACCTCCCTCAAAGTACCAACATTGGTCTGGCTGAAAGATTGGCGAACATGTAAGGTGTAATTAATCCCGGCTAGTCTTTCTTTTTAGGTTTTGAAGGAAGATTTGATAAAAACGGTGGGAGCCATCCTGATTAGATAAAATAATAACCAATCTGATCTTGCAAGAGCATACGCTAAAGTGTTTTCTTCTCTCTCTCTCCAGGTAACGACCATGTCACGTCTTAATCAAGATAATAATATGGATGTATTGACCTAACCCGCTTGTTATACTGAGCTGGGGAACGTTGGTTCCGTTCTTTCTTATAATTGTTATAAGACAGATCAGGAAATAGGGGAATATCCGGATTCCCACGCCACCCAAAAGAAGAATAAGCATTTTGATGCATCTTCTTCGGGTGTGTTAGTTATCGAAAACTGTTTCTCAGTTCACTCTACGTCATGGGTATTAGATACCGGATCGGGATCCCACATATGTAATATGTTACATAGGCTAAGGCAAGGTAGAGAACTGGGGATGGGTGATCATTCCGTAAGAGTAGGAATGGTGCAAATGTTGCAGCCAAAGCAGTTGGCGAATATCACCTTGTATTATCAAATGGTGATACATTGATTCTAAACGAATGCTATTACATTCCGACCCTGATATGCAATCTTATATCAGTTTCTTTATTAAGTATAAAAGGATATAATTTTGTAGTACAGAATAATGTTATGAACATCTTCCTGAATCAAAAGTTGATTGGATCAGGCTCGTTAAATAATGGCATATACGTTCTAAATCAAACCACGGTTCTTAATGTACAAAACACACATAAGAGGAAGAGTTCAGAAATGAACGAATCCTTCTTGTGGCATTTTAGACTAGGTCATATCAATGCGACACGACTAGCTAAGTTACATAAAGAAGGATATTTGAATCCGTTCGAATTATCATCTTATGAAACTTGCCATTCATGTCTCAAAGGAAAGATGACCAAAACTCCGTTTAGTAGACACGGAGAAAGAGTTACAGAACTCTTGGGACTGATACATAGTGATGTATGCGGTCCCATGTCTACACATGCCAGGAATGGTTCTTTGTACTTCATTACATTCACTAACGATCTCTCAAGATACGAACATGTGTTCCTGATAAAACACAAGTCTGAAGCTTTTGAGAAATTCAAGGAATATAAATCCGAAGTCGAGAACCAAACGGGAAAAAGTATTAAAATCCTTCGATCTGATCGAGGAGGTAAATACTTGAGCACATATTTCCTGGACTTTCTAAAAGAGAATAGGATTCTCTCTCAGCTTACGCCTCCGTATACACCACAGCACAACGGTGTATCGGAGCGGAGGAATCACACCCTATTAGATATGGTGCGCTCTATAATGAGCACTGCTGAGTTACCTATTTCCTTTTGGGGGTATGCGCTTGAGACAGCCATATACCTATTGAATAGAGTTCCAACCAAATCAGTGCCTACCACTCCATATAAGATATGGGTGGGGAAGAGACCGTGTCTTAATTTTGTTAAGATATGGGGTTGCCTGGCCTATGTTAAAAAGCAAAATCCGGACAAGCTCGAGGCAAGGTCTGTTCTGTGCAAGTTTGTAGGCTATCCTAAGCATTCATGAGGACATATCTTCTACCAACCTGAGGAACAAAAGATATTTGTTGCTCAACATGCCACCTTTTTAGAAAATGAATTTCTTGCAAAGGAAATTAGTGGCGAGGAGGTAGAACTGGAAGAAGTTCCAGCAATACAAACTACGACAGATGATTTGGTAGAACCAGAGGATTCGATAGCTCCTAACGAACCCCAGCCTCTCCACCGATCTAGTAGGGTTTCTCATCCACCTGAGAGATACAACGGTTTTCTCATTGATGGTGGAAGCGAGGATTGCATCATGGATGATGATGATCCAACTAGTTTCGAGCAGGCCATCACGAGTGGAGACTCTGTGAAGTGGCTGGATGCAATGCGATCTGAGATGGAATCCATGTACAACAACAATGTATGGACTTTGTAAGTTGCTCCTGAAGTGGTAAAACCTATTGGGTGCAAATTGATCTTTAAGAAGAAACTTGGTGTAGATGGAAAAGTTGAGACTTTCAAAGCTAGACTTGTTGCAAAGGGTTTTCGTCAAGGACCAGGTGTGGATTATGACGAAACCTTTTCTCCAGTGGCTATGCTTAAGTCCATCCTGATCCTACTTGCCATCGCTACATACCATGACTACGAAATCTGGCAAATGGATGTTAAGACCGCCTTTCTAAATGGTGATTAGAAGAGTGCATGTACATGACTCAGCCGGAGGGCTTCGTAGACAGTGGGAGCAGCGAAAATATGTGCAAGCTGCTTAAATACATCTACGGGTTAAAGTAAGCATCGCGGAGTTGGAACATCTGTTTTGATGTCGTTATCAAAGAGTTTGATTTCGTCAAAAACATAGATGAACCTTGTATATACAAGAAGGTGGCAGAGAGTAAGGTTGTCTTCCACGTATTGTACGTGGATGACATACTCTTGATAAGAAATGACATCCCTATGCTGCAATCGGTCAAGCTTTTCTTATCACAAAGATTCTCAATGAAAGATCTAGGTGATGCCTCCTACATCTTGGGGATTAAGATCTATAGAGATAGATCTAAACGAATACTGGGATTGTCCCAATCCAGGTACATTGACACCATACTAAAGAGGTTTAGTATAGAAGAATCCAAGCGTGGGTTTTTACCCACGATCTCAGGACTCACTCTCTCCAAAGAGATGTCTCCCAAGACTGATTTGGAGAGAGCTCACATGCAAAAGATACCCTATGCTTCGGCAGTAGGCTCTATCATGTACGCGATGCTATGTACCAGACCTGATGTAGCATACTCACTAAGTGTAGTGAGCAGGTATCTAGCAGATCGTGGAGAGAGTCACTGGACAGCTGTGAAGAGCATTCTCAAGTACTTGAGAAGGACTAAAGAGATGCACTTGGTGTATGGTAACGGAGCACTCCAAGTGGAGTCATTTACCGATTCGAGCTTCCAGAGTGATAAGGACGACTCTAAGTCACACTCGGGATTTGTCTTTACCCTCAATAGAGGGACGGTATGCTGGAAGACTTCCAAGCAGGAAACCGTGGCAGACTCGACGATGGAGGCTGAATACAACGCTGCTGCCAAAGAGGCTGTCTGGATGAAGAAGTTCATAACTGAACTTGGAGTGGTTCCATCCATTGGGTATCCAATACCTTTGTATTGTGATAACAATGGAGCAATGTCTTCGGCCAAGGAACCCAGGTCCCATCAGCGATCCAGGGATATTCTAAGGCGGTATCACCTGATCCGGGAGATAGTTGATTGCCGGGAGATCGAAGTCAGGAGAGTTGACACGAAGAACAACACAGCAGATCCACTCACGAAGGCCATTCCCCAGATACAGTTCGAGAGACTCTTCGGGATGTTGGGTATGCGATACTACAGCAGCTGGCCCTAGTGCAAGTGGGAGATTCTTAGTTGTTTGGATGCCCTAGAGGCCATTATTGTACATATGATGTATATTATAGTGGATGCTTGGACATATAGAGAGAGGAATTTCTTGCTCGATATGATAGTATGCTATCTGGTTGCTCTTTATCTTAACATGTATACTTGTCTCTTGATACTGTCTTATAGTTACATGTTAGCAAAGCCCTTAGGATGTGTACTTGACTACCAGGATTATGATGCAGATCATACTAGTGGGGCCATGGTAGTCTATAAGTTCATCCTTTAATGTCCCTAGTCATGGGTGTATCGAGACATGGCATCGATATACCAGAGTAGACTAGTGTATACGCTTCTCGGCCCATGTGATGGTTGATGGATGATCCCATATCCATTGATGTTTGACATCGGAGATGGTATATGGGTTCTCAGTAGAGACCGGGTACACTGGACGGACTCACCAAGAACTCCTAGATGGTATTATACCTCACGTTAGATAGCAGTTCTCTGGTGACACTGGTACAGGTTAGTCTGAAGACCCAAGATCGTCATAGAGTCTTCTGTGATTCCCACTGTACTTTGATTTCCACCTTACCACGTTCAAGAGGACGTGCAAAACGGTGGTTTTTGGGTATAGTCCCGAGTCACATGGAGGCAATGAGCGATAGGAGGGGATTTTGTCTCTCCCGGTATTGGGGGTAGATGTCGTGCTGTGCTTGATTGGCTATAACAAGAAGTCCCTGGCCAGGGCTGATTTAGAGATTTACTGGCAAGTGTTATCAGTAGTTTCTCGACCCGTTATGAGCTTCGTATCGACATGACTTATTGAGTTATTAGGGTCTGATGTTTACCACCCCTAGACTTGATATGCGACATATTAGACGAAGATACCGGACTGTACGGTAGTGTTACTGACAGGATTTACAGGAGCTTGAGCGAGCTTGCTTGTTGATCTTCTGATCGCTCAATACCCGGGTAGCTGTTACGTCCAGCTAGTACCGTTGACGGCTTGTGTGTGCTTGATGTGATCATCACCTACTGCCGGCTTATTGACGAGTCTTTAGAGTCCTACACAGAGGTTTTACTGGCTCAGCCAAAACGAAGTAGGAGCACATATATGATATGTGCGGGACCGAGAATAATACGAGTATGTGATACCATATTCTATTCTCGCGATATTTGTATCGGTAGGTTATATGTGATATAGCCGGGTATCAAATCAACTGTCGATTCGATAAGTTGGTACATATAATATTAGTCGGTTATATGTGATATAGCCGGATTATTAAATCAAGTGTGGATTTGATAATTTAGTGTACAATTGTATATTTGCTATACTAGTTTATATTAACTAATATTAGCTCACTCAAGCATTTATTTTTCTCACATGTGCACACTTAATATATATGTGATAGATATTAATTGTATTCTATTTTGTGTCATGGTTGATGACACACACTACATGGGTGTATGAGAATTACACCATACTAATTATAATGTTAGGTTTAGATATTTAAAGTAAATCCAAATTAGTGGATAATTAGTCACATGCATGAAGTTTGTAGAAGCTTGTGGATGTATTGACTTAGTCCACTAATTTTGTTTTACTAAAGATATTTATTAACCTAACCATTATAACATAGCCATGGTTATGTCTCTACATGAGTTAGATATATGATACAAACTCACCCATGGTTGATTCTCTCACCTTATGAGTTCATTCTCTCTTGATTTTTTCTTCATCTTCTTCTTCATTGAAAAAGCTTGCTAGCTTTTCTTCAAGTGAGAAAATAATGTGAGAAAAATAAAACTAAAGTGAGCCAACTTCCTACTTCATCATCCTCTACTACTTGCCATTTAGTTTAGGTTGTTTGCTTCACTAATCCACCATTAGTGAAGAGATAGCATGAGCTAGTGTCTCCTCGACGTAGATCATCTTCGGCCTCGAAGACTTCGATGCAAGCTTGTTCCGTACATCTTGTGGAGCCTCTCTCGAGTCCGGGAGTTCGTGATCGCAACGAAGGGACTACTGCATGGAGCTATTGAAGTGAAGGACCGGTCTACAAAGGTTGTATTCCTTCTTCTCTTTAGTTTGTAAATTGTTTACAGTCTAGAAAACCCTAAGTCTCTAGTTCGATCCTCGTTCGGGTTCTTTTGCTCTCTAGAAAATTTTGAAACGGCATGTTCGATGCCCTAGTAAATACCATGAGGGTTCTAAGGACCCCTATAAATTCTTCATAACCATAGTACAGTTTTCAACCGACGACGCACAGGGTTTGAGTTATTCAACTCAGGGGACTTATACAAAGTATTGTATGTTGTCCAGTGTCCATTAGGACAAAGGGGTTGGTCCTCGTACTATATTCTGTTTACTTGTGACTTCTCAAGTTTTAGACAAGTATTTCGTAGAAATACAAGGTCCAAGTTTTGAGAAGTTATAGGTACAAGAATAAAGTAGAGAACCATGTGTTGCAAGTATCGGCATTCTTCAAGGTGATCGAAGAAGTAGATACTTATGTTTTGAGAAATTCAAGTAGATATAGGTATTCAGTTGATAGTAATGGTTTTGAGAACTTGCTTCTCGTTCAGGTTACTCATATCTGGATACACTCCTAAGTTGAGTAATGTTGATCGGCCTCTCTCCATTTGGATGACATGCACTGGAGACAGCTGCATGATTTGAATCTGGTTCCAATTAAATCAGTGCCTCTGTTACTATATTGTATATAGAATGGTTCATATCTTAACGATGTTAAGGTATTTGGAGTTGTCCGGCTTATGCTTAAAGCCATACTCTGGATAACTCAAGGCACGTTTCTGAAATGGCAGTTTGTGGGTTAACCAAGGCTATGACGAGGGTTAATTTTCTACCATCTGGATGATCAATAGTGATATTGTTCTTGACTCGCCACAGTTTTAGTAAAATGGACTTTTTCAGAAAACATTAGTGGGAGTATGGTAGAACTTGAAGTGATTCCGGAACTACAGAAGATTACTGAAAATTTAATAGAACCTAAAGATTCAATCAGGTTTGACATTCCATTAGCCACTCCACAGATATGGTGGGTAACCTCAGGCACCCGAGAGGTACTCCGGTATCCTCAAGGACGGTGACAGAGAGGTTCTTGTTTACCCAGACTTGCCATTGCTGTTGTTCTAGACTATGAGACCCGGCAGGAGGATGAGTATAGCGTCGTTCTAAACTAGTTTTAGAAATGCACGTGTATATGACTCTGCCAGAGGGTTGTTATAGTCAGTGGGAGCAGCGGAAGCATAGTGGACAGGTAGCTTGTGTCTATTTATAGACTAAAGCGAATATAGCGGAGATAGATCATCTATTTTTGATGTGACAGTTATAGGTTTTGACTTCATCATAATAGGAGATGGATCTGTTAAGAAGGTAATAGGGTGTGATGTCTTGGTATTTGGATGACATGCACATTGTAGGGAGTGAAATTCCAATACTGCGATCGGTTATACTTTGGTTTTCACACAGTAGTTTCTCCACATAGGACATGGATATAATATTAGGCATTATGGTCACTATATCTATGGTTTTAGATCTAGATTTGGAAAGTGTCCCAATCTGGGTACTTAGACAGTATTCTAAAGGTATTTTAGAATGGATGACTCCTGGCATGGTAATGCACCTGCAGGTGATGGAGTCACCCTCTCTAAAGGTGTCTTACAGACTAAAGGGGAGAAGGATGTGCATGATTGGCATATCACTTGCTTAAGCAATTGAGTCAATCATGCGATGTCAAGTACCACTCCAGATGTTGTTTTTGCACAAGATGCAATAAGTTTATATATATTAATCCAATCCTGGAGAAACATTCGGAAGCAGTTTATGAGCATAAGTGGATTGTTCTAGGGATATGATAACGACAGCCTCCTTCGGGAGACAGTTATCGTTCCAGGCTTCCAAGGTGACCTGGATGACAGAGTGGCTGTTAGAGTTATAGTTTTCCCTCTGATGAGGGGCAGTAGTTTGGATAGATGGTCCAAGCGGATACTGAGGGAAGCATGGCGCAGGATACTGATTAAATTCAGTTGACGATATAGTCTAAGAAATTTGCTGGATTTGGAGTTCATTTGTGAACTGGGTCCCATCAGACATCCAGACATATTCTAAGACAACTATTGCTCATTTCAGGAGATGGCTTTCTCCGTGAACTTGAGATTAAGAGAGACATAGAAAGAAACATCAGAGCGGATCCACTCACTGAGGCTATTTCTCGAACGCAAGAGTTTCACAAACAGGCTTTTTGAGACTGATCAGTAAAGAAGTTGGGTGTTCGGTATCACACTGGCTGTGAGTATGCGACATCGCAATAAATAGCCTTAAGTGCAAGTGGGAGATTGTTGGCTATAGTGCCCTCAAGTCAATTATTAGATCGCAGGCACGCGATTGCAATGATTGAGGGAGGACCTATACCGGTAGAACAATCTTACTCGAGATGATAATATGCTATCTGGTTTGTCTTTATCATCGTGTACATGCTTCAGGTGACATTACAGTTCACTATTACAGGTTGATAGAGCCCATAGGATTCTTGCTTGACTACCAGCAGTATGATGGCGATCATATACGTGAGAGTTGGATAGTCTATAAGCACATCCTTAAAGTGTCCCTAGTCATGGGAGTTTCGAGACTGGGCATCGATACTCCATGAGTAGACTAGTGTATACGGATCAAGACCCCGACGAGGGGCGGTGGCTGGTCTCACAAACCATTGGTGTAAGTTGGTTCACCTAAGATAGTATTCAGGTGTTCATTGGGTTATGAGTACACCGGACGGACTCGCAGGGGCACTGCTGATTGGTACTATACCTATCGTCAGGAGCAGTTCCCAGGTGACATGAGTACAGCTTAGTCCGTTGACTTGACACTGCTACTTTGCCTTAAGTGTGTTCCCACCGTTCTTTGATTGCTACCCTACCATGGCTCAAAGGATTCGTGTAAACAGGTAGTAGTTAGGTGCAGTCCCGAAGCACTTGGAGGCAGCGGCGGTTAAATAGGATTCGTCTCTCCCGGTATTGGGGGTTGATATCGCGCTGTGTTTAGGAGAGCCATTACACAAAGTCCTTGGCCAAGGCAAGTGAGATTTACTGGTAGGTATTCCTATAGTTTCTCAAGGTATTCTGGGCTGCACTCCGACATGACTTATACCGCTATTGGGGGTCTGACGTTTACCATCCCCCTAGGCCCGATATGCGAATCTCATAGACGAACAGACCGGACTGTACGGAGATTGTCACAGATAGGCTCAGTAGGGTTTCAGGATGAGTTCGCTCGTCAGCCTCCCTTTCGCTCAATACCTGGGTAGCCGTTACGTACAGCTAGTGCCACTGATGTGCTTGTGGTTAAACCCACTGCAACCGTATTGACGAGTCTTTAGAGTCCCACACAGAGGGTTTCCTTAGTTCGGGAGAAACGTTGTAGAGGCTGTATGGTTTTATGGCAGGGTTCGATCATATACGTGCACTCGTGCACGGATCATGATCGGACGGATCATACTAGTGGGCTTTGGTTTAAGCCGGATCCTAGTATTAGATTGTTGGATTACTTTCATCTCGTAGTATTCGTATTTAGTTGGAATACGGATGTGGGTATGTATATACGGATGAGGGGTATTCTTGTGATCCGTTACGAGTTTACTTTAGAAGTTGCCATTCTCTTTTTGATTAAACATTTGGCTTAATGTTTAATTATATGGAAATTGTGAGTGCAAGTTTTAACCTAGGGCATTGAATATGGCATGTGCTATTTTGGTGACTCATGGTGTGATTTTTGTGCTATGTCCATTTCTTTATTGTTTTTTACTTTGGTGTGGGATATTTAGGTGAGAGAGGGCAGCCACTTATGGTGGTGATTCGGTCTTGATTTTTTGATAGAGAGCTCTCATAAAATATCTCACAAAATAGCATTGCCATTTTCTTCACAAGCTTTTTCTTATGCTCACAACTCTTCACTCATGGCTTCTTCTTCAACCTCCACTCTATCCCTCTCATGTGTTGAGAATCCTAGAGTGTATTAAGACGATGTAATCACACACTATCTCTACTTCACCTTGAACACCTAGGCTAGCAAACTAGTTGTTCAAGTTGCTTCGGTTTGAAGCGGGAGCCTGTATTAAGAATCCTCGAGGTGGATCGTCTTCGACGAGGGAGACCGGAGAGCAGACTTGTTCGGGGCAGCCGGCGAGGAACTAGGAAAGAGATTGAAGACTAAAGGACACGGATCGATCGGTATAATCTCTAAACACTTTACAGTGTTTATCTAGTTAACGGTTAATGGGACAATCCGGATAATTGGTTATGGTAGCGCCAAGTTTTACAATTTTTTTCCGCATTTGGCCACGGATTGATGGCCGGGGTGCTGCTGTAACCTAACAATAAAATCCATAGAATAATGCACCCATGCCTCAATAGTGAGTCAAGATGAATAAACTAATCAAAATAGCCATTCCTCACCATGCCACCAAAGTCTCCTCCATTTCCACCTCATTAATCCATTTAAGTAAATGGATAAAAACAATAATGAGGTGGCTCCTTCTAGAAGCATGCCTTGACAAATTACAAGTATGCCCCTCTCACCGTATATACATACCCGTATCCATATTCTGAAAAATACGGATACACTGAGACGATAACAATCCAAGAATACAATACTAAGATCCGGCTTAAACCAAAGCCCGGTAGTATTGTCTGCCTGATCAGCATCCGTGTACAAATACATGTACGTGATCGAAGCCCAGTCGTAAAACCATACGACATCTACATCAATTTCCTGAAGCAGGGAAACCCTCTGTGTGGGACTCTAAAGACTCGACAGTACGCTGGCAGTGGGTTTAACCACAAGCCGTCAGCGGTACTAGCAGCACGTAACGGCTACCCAGGTATCTGTCAATAAGAAGGATGATGAGCAAGCTCACCTGAACTCCTACTGAGGCTATCTGTGACAATCTCCGTACAGTCCGGTCTGTTCGTCTGAGATACTCGCATATCCGCCTAGGGGGATGGTAAACGTCAGACCCCTAACAACGTAATAAGCTATGCCGGAGGAGAGCCCAATACACCATGAGAAACTACTGGAGTACCTTACCAGTATTTCTCGACTGCCCTGGCCAGGGACTTTATGTAATGGCTTTCCAAAAACCGCGCGATATCAACCCCCAATACCAGGAGAGACGAATCCTATCCGATCGCTACTGTCTCTAAGTGTTTCGGGACTACACCCAACTACTACCTGTTTGCATAACTCCTTTCAGCGTGGTAGGGTAGTAATCAAAGTGTAGTGGGAACACACTCGAGACGAAGTAGCGATGGCAAGTCAATGGACTAAGTTGTACTCTTGCCACCTGGGAACGGCTACCTGACGATAGTTATAATACCAACCAGCAGTTCCAGACGAGTCCTGTATAGTGTAACTCATGACCTATTGAGCACCTGCATACTATCTCCAGTACATCGTACTAATGGCTATGGGACAGACCATATCCCCTGCTGGGATGAGAAGCGTATACACTAGTCTACTCCAGAGTATCGATGCCCTGTCTCGATAATCCAACGACTAGGAACCTATATAAGGATGTGCTTATAGACTACCCAGCCCCCACAAGTATGACTTCCATCATAACGCTGGTAGTCAAGCAAAGATCCTAAGGGCTCTACCAATATGTATAAACGATATGCTAAAAGAAACACATGCACATATTGAGGTAGAATCAAACCAGGTAGCATACTACCATATCGAGCAAGAATGTTATTATAACTGTGAAATATCCCAAGCATCCAATATGTAATATACAATCCAGTATGATACAATAATGGCCTCTAGGGCATATATCAATAACAAAACGATATAGAGGCCGTATGGTTTTACGTGCAGGGTTCCGATCATATACGTGTACTGGCTATACGGATGTTCTTCGAACGGATAATACTAGTGGGCTTTGGTTTAATCCAGATTCTAGTATTATATTATTGGATTATTATTATGTCACCGTATTTGTCTTTTCGCAGTACGAATGGTCTGTATATATGGTGAGGGCATTCTTGTAATTTTACAAGAGATGCTTCTAGAAGGGGACACCTCATTATTGGATTTATCTATTTTGGAAAATAGATTAATGAGGATATTTGTGTCATGGGTGAAGCATGGTTTATTCATTTGTTTTTTCGTTTGGATTTACTATTGAAGCATGGTTGATATTTTCTATTGAAAATAATCCATACTTCATGTGAGAAAATAATGAGCCATTCTTCACTAGCCTCAAGATTTAGCTCATTTGCATTTTTCCTTTCTCTCTCCAATTTTCCTTCTCCTTCTTCCTCAAGAGCCTAACCCTCACATGTGTTGTGAACCCTAGGGTCCTTTGAGATAAAATACTCCAATTAACTTTCTACATCTTCTAAGCTACCTAATTTAGCGAACTAGATACTTTAGTTACCTTGGTTTAAAGGTTGGAGCTTGAACCATAGACTCTCGGTTCGATGGTCTTCGACACGAGGAGGCCGACGACCGAGCTAAATCTGCATCTTTGAAGAGCTCAAGCTAAGGGGAAGAAGACCCAAAAGACTAGAATCAAGGAGGTATAAACTCTATCAGAGTAGTTAGAACCTCCAAGTAGTTTAGCTAGTTAAGGTTTCCGAAAAGATCCTGTATGATAGGTCGGTGTTGCAAGTTATTGTTAGTTATATGTATGCCCTAGAGGCCATTACTGTACATAGGATGTATATTGTAGTGGATGCTGGGACATATATAGGGAGGACTTTCTTGCTCGACATGATAGTATGCTATCTGGTTACCCTTTACCTTAACGTGTATGCTGATTGTCTCTCTGTTACATGTTGGTAATGCCCTTAGGATCTGTACTTGACTACCTGAACTATGATGCGGATCATACTAGTGGGGACATGGTAGTCCATAAGTACATCCTTCAAAGTCCCTAGTCGTGGGTGTATCGAGACGGGGCATCGATATACCAGTGTAGACTAGCGCATACCTTCTCGACCCATACAGATGGGCGATGGATGATCCCATATCCATTGGTGTTTGACATTAGAGATGATATACGGGTGCTCAGTAGAGACTGGGTACACTGGACGGACTCGCCGAGAACTCCCAGATGGTATTATACCTCACGTCAGATGGCAGTTCTCGGGTGACACTGGTACAGAGTAGTCTGTTGACCCGAGATCGTCATAGAGTCTTGTGTGGTTCCCACTGTGCTTTGATTTCCATCTTACCACGTCCAAGAGGGCGTGAAAAACGGTGGTTTTTGGGTACAGTCCCGAATCACATGGAGGCAATGAGCGATAGGAGGGGATTCGTCTCTCCCGGTATAGGGAGTTGATGTTGCACTGTGTTCGATTGGCTATAACAGGAAATCTCTGGCCAGGGTTGCTGAGATTTACTGGTAAGTGTTACCAGTAGTTTCTCGAATAGTTATAGACCTCATATCGACACGACTTATCGAGCTATTGGGGTCTGACGTTTACCACCCCTAGGCGAGATATGCGACATATCAGACGATCAGACCGGACTGTACGGTAGTGTTACTGGTTGGATTCACTGGAGTGTGAGCGGGCTTGCTCGTCGATCTTCAGATCGCTCAATACCCGGGTGGCCGTTACGTTTAGCAGACTGCTTGCGGCTTGTGGGTGCTTGATATGATCATCACCTGCTGCCGGCGTATTGACGAGTCTTTAGAGTCCTACACAGAGGTTTCCTGGCTCAAGCGAAACGAAATAGGAGCGCATATGAGATATGTGCGGGACCGAGAATAATGCGTGTATGTGATACTGTATTTCATTCTCGCGATCAATGTGTCGGATGGTTGTATGCAATATAACCTAGTTATCGATTCAAGCGTTGAATCGATAAGCCGATACATTGAATACTAGTCGGTTGTGTGCGACATGACCGGATCATTGAATCAAGTGTTGATTTAATGATTTAATGCATAATTATATATTTGATATATTACTTTGCATTAACTAGTATTGGTTCACTTTAAATGGATTTTCTCACTTGGATTGTGCACATTGTATATGTGATATACATTTGTACATTTGATTGTATCATGTTTGATGATACATGATAGTTTGGTGTATGGATTAAACCATGGTTGGTCAATGGTTAGGGTTTCTTTTGCTTCATTTATTCATTTATTTATCCATTTTGTTTATTTTAGCAAAAGAAAATAATGAAGAGATAATGGTGGCTTTCTTTGTTTGTTTATGAACCTTCATGAAGGTTTGACCTAAGTGACCATTTTGTCTTCATGTCTTAACCCAACCATTCACTAACCCTTGTTAATTCTCTACACCTAACTATGGTTTGATTATGATAAGGATGATTATTCTTTTCTATTCAAAAATTCTAATCATAACTCATCATAATACTTTCTTCTTCTTCATCATCTTCTTCCTTGAAGAAAACCTTACTTCATGGTGGATTGATGAAACAAGTGAGAAATCCAATTCTAAAGTCTACCCACTTCCTATTTCTTCATCCTCTACCTCTTGCCAAGTAGTAGAGTGTGTTTTCTTCACAAGTTTCTTGACTTGGTGAAGTCGGAGCTTGATTTAGCGATGCCTCGACGTAGATCATCTTCGGCACGAAGCCGACGACCTTGCCTGCTCTTTCTCCGATGAAGCCGATGCTAGAGCCCGGATTTTGATTTGGACAGCGGAGATGACTTCATCACGGAGCCGTGGAGGTGGAGGACCGGATCTACAAAGGTTGTATTTCCGTTTCCTTATAGTTAAGTGTTAACTAGTTACTTTTTCGCCTAGAATTCTAGCCAACGATCCGTTCTAGGGTTTCTCGGCACCGTTCAAATTTGAAATTGGCATGGTTGATGCCTTGTGAGACCTCATTAGGGTGCCTAGGAACCCTACAGTGGTATCAGAGCCTAGCTAGAGCCTTAGGAGAAGTCTAGACGCAATTTGAAGTCCGATCGAACCAAAACCCGAACTCGAAACATGCTCTCTGTCCTTTTTTCAAAAACTGGGATTTTTCCAAATTAAAAATATGCAGAAAAACCAGCAGGGAAATCTAAGAATTACGGCATAAAATTGGGGTCATGAACAGTGCAAGCTGCGGCGGAACCGTGGCAGAAGCCTGCCTTAGGCGGCGGTTCCGCGGCAGATTGATGACGTCAGCCATAACTGTTTGCACAGTAATTCATTGTTTCAGGTGCTGAGTTCTCTGGGTATTTTTAAAATTTATTCAAGAGTTGAATTTTCTGGAGTTGTTTTGGGGATTCGTATGTTCGATCGGATTATCAAATTTTGTCTGTGTGGCTTTCCGGATAAATTTTAGAATATGTTAAAAAGTTCGACCGGATATAAATACCCAATTTTTCCCCTGTCGGGAAATTTCCAAGTGTTGGATTTTTCCGTAGTTTAACAACGTTCTAAGTAGTGCAAGTAACACGATGGACCCTCTAGAAGACAACAAACCTTAACTCGATTATGTGACCGCCTTGAACTGCCCTTTGAACCTTCGGGTTTGGGGCAGTACTCGTGCCACATGTGAGGCGTTGGCTTGACCCTTCTACGGCTGGACCGTTGGTACTGAGGCACGAACTGAATGTTTTTAGACTTGTTTCATGTGTTGATCTGTATCGGGAAAACTTGGGTGTTCGAATGTTCAATCGGAAAGTTTAACATTTTCTAATTATCTGGAATGGGATACAATAATTGGAATTCACAAGAGTTATGAGATAACTAAATGAATGTTATAAACATAGCAGTTTAGTCTCACTTGATCGGTTGCCACAGAATTTTGATGTGATCAAAAGTCCGTCGCAATCACGTAGCGTATGCGGATACTCGCCGGGTAAACTTAATAGACAGCTAGACCCCATTGCCCCGACCAAGTGACTGTAGGAGAACCCCGTCGCCGAAAGCATCCGTTCGGGTGCTCGCGGTGGCGGTGTTCCGCCTTGGTGCACTTCGTCGACGGTATCGGGGGTGCGACCGTCTACTAAAGTTTGCGACGAGCATTCGATCAGGATGTCGGGAATCTTGTTGAATTGCCCGACTTGATATTGAAAAGTGTTTTCGATTCTGAGACTAAAATGCGGGATTTATAATTGTTAGGCATGCGATGTCTAAGGAATTCATTTGGTCAGGCATGCGATGTCTGAGGTGGTTGCGGATTCCAACTGTTGTAGTTTTACACTTTCTTTTCTGTGACCGTAAGTGTAATATGTAATATCGCCGGTTTCGTTGCTATATGTCAACGACAATTGGGATGGACATATTTACTTACGATGATGACATGTGATGTTATGTGTTGCTGGATATGTTATATTGGATCGTCGTGTTTGAATAGCCGGGGTTTTTTTATGTGAGATGAGTGTTTTTCATTTTCATTCATGTAAAAACTTGTATGTAATATTCTTTTATTGGGGCACTTCCAGGTTGCGGAAGTTGTCACCTTTTGTATATTATTTACTTTTCCGCACTAGGATAGACCCAAGGAGGAGGGCACAAGTAACCGGGTTCTGGAGTCCAGTGGGAGACCAACTCGAGGAGTCGAGTCCGGGTCTCCTAACTCTAAAATTGGCAGGGTTGCTTGCCGCTCTCGTAGGGGTCTAGGGGTGTGGGTTTGGCTATTCATCACGACCGTGGAATCCGTGTTTTATACTGGCTCGTATTGAAAACACGGACGTCCTAATATATCCAATATTTCATATGATTCTTCTGCTGCGATATCTGTGATGTGATCATGAGATGTTCTGTGATAGATACAGTATATAGTATATATGATATATTATATAGGCATTACTTATGTTTTACACCCGCGCTAGCCCTGCCCCGCTCTGCCGTTAGTTACCTAACCTAACGGTGCATGAGGGGACATCGAGGCGAATGCGGATGGCATAAGTGTACGTCGTATTTATCTGTGATGTTTTGGTAATTTAAATGATGGGACTTCATTAATGTGATTAATGAAATAAAAGAAACCTAAGATGTTGTATAATCGAATTTCAAAAATAAAACAGGTAGCTACAGTTCTTGTTTTGCACAGCGGTATATGTGATATATCCTGCACCTTATTCGATAAGGAAAGGACCGAGATCCCTTCACCGGGAGTGACTCCTTTAGCAATAACTGGCAGATGCTACACACTCGGTTTGTCTTTTGATTGCTTTTAAGAGTTTTTGCTTTGCATAGTGATATATGTGATATATCCCGCACCTCATTCGACGAGGAAAGGACCGACGATCCGTTCACCGGGAGTGACTCCTTTAGCAAAACTAGAAAAGCCTCAAAAACACTCCATTTCAAAATTCATTCGATCCTACAACGATATCAAGTTCATTACGCAATAGGTTTTCAGAAAAACCTGTCGTAGCCCTCCGTCATTTCAGATAAGTTGTATATAGTATTCGTGCTGCATTTGTTGGCTTTCGTCAAGGTGCAGTATGCGGTAGCTATATGCTGCTTATCTGCTAGCATACGATGCGATTGGATTAGGGTAGTCGTGCGGCTTTGTTGGCTTTCGTCAAGGGTTGTGCGGGTGGGTTTAATTCAATCAAGAAATGTACGGGTTGAACTTGACTAGCGGGCTATGGTTTGTTGGCTTTCGTCAAGGTCATAGCACGTTAGGGGCAAAATATTATCAGGAATTTCAAGTGTTGAAATTTGCAATGAGATTGCATACCTTCTATGAGATAGTTGGATCCCGATACCCGCTGCGAGTAAGTGTTACTCCTGGGAGAGTTTTATACATTACAAATTAGCCGATCAAGTAGGTGTCTAGAAAGGTGTCAACGGGGTTACGCCTCTGGAAAAACGAGGTTTACATTAATTAGGTTCGTGCGAAAGCACGGGGGACCTCCCTCAAAGTACCGACACTGGCCTGGCTGAAAGATTGGCGAACTTGTAGTGTGTAATTAATCCCGGCTAGTCTTTCCTTTTAGGGTTTGAAGGAAGATTTGATAAAAAGCAGTGGGAGCCATCCTGATTAAATAAAATAATAACCAATCTATTCTTGCAAGAGCGCACGCTGAGTGTTTTCTTCTCTCTCTCTCCTGGTAGCGACCATGTCACGCCTTAATCAAGATAATAAAACGGATTATTGACCGAACCCGCTTGTTATACTGAGCTGGGGAACGTTGGTCCCGCTCCAACTTATAATTGTTATAAGATAGAGCAGGAAATTGGGGAATACCAGATTTCCCATGCCGCCCAAACGAGGAGAGTGCATGCTGATGCATCATCTTCGGGTGTGTTCATTACAAAGAACTGTTTCTCTGTATCCTCTACATCCTGGGTATGCGATACCAGATCAGGATCCCATATATGTAATCTGTTGCATAGGGCTACAGATAGGTAGAGAACTGAGAACGGGTGATAAGTTTCATGAGGCAGAAAACGGGGCAAGAGTTGCAGCCAAGTCTGTTGGTCACTGTCACCCTGTATTACCAATACATTGATTCTGAACGAATGTTATTAGATACCGAACCTGATATACAAAATCATATCTATCTCTTTATTAGTAAAGAAAGGATATAATTTTGTATTGTTGGATAATGTTTTGAACATTTCCTATATCAAAAGTTGATCGGTTCATGCACGTTATTTAAAAGCATTAATGTTCTAAATCAAACTACAGTTCTTTAGTATACGGAACACACACAAGAGGAGGAGTTCAGAAATGAACGAATCCTTCTTGTGGTATTGTAGACTAGGTCATATCAATGCGACCCGACTAGCTGAAGTTACATGTAGATGCATATTTAAATCAGTTTGAATTTACATCTCATGAAACTTGCGAGTCATGTCACAAAGATAAAATGACCTCAGCTCTGTTTATTGGAAACAGAGAAAGAGTTAGTGAACTCTTGGGATGATACATGTTGATGTATGTAGGTCCCCTGTCTACATGTGCCAGGACTGGTTCTTTGTACTTCATTACATTCTCTAATAATCTCTCAAGATTCAGACCTATGTTCCTGTTGAAACACAAGTCCGAACCTTTTGAGATATTCACAGAATATAAGTTAGAAGTAGAGAACCAAAATGGGTATAAGTATTATGTCCTTTGATGTGATCAAGGAGGAGAATACTTGAGCACGGAAATCCTGGAATATTCTAAAAGAGAATGAGATTCTCTCTCAGCATTACTCCTCCGAATACACCAAAGCACGATGGTATATCGGGGTGGAGCTATCTCACCCTATATGATAAGGTGTGCTCTATGATGAGTACTATTGAGTTACCTATTTCCTTTTGGGGGGTTATGCACTTATGAAGTTGCATACCTATTGAATAGGGTTCGAATCAAATCAGTTGCCTACCATTTCATATGTGATATGGAAAGGGAAGCGCCCATATCTTAAGTTAATTAAGATTTGGAGTTGTCCGGCCTATGTCTGAAAGCAAAATCCGGACAAGCTCGAGGCAAGGTCTGTAATGTAGAACTGGAAAGGTTCCAGCTATACAAACTACAGCTGATGATTTGATAGAACCAAAGGATTCAATAGTTACCAATGAACCTCAGCCTCTCCGCCGATCTAGTAGGGTTCCTCACCCACCTGAGAGATACTTCGATTTCTCTATGACAGTGGGAGCGAGGATTGCATCATGAGATGATGACCCAACTGGTTTCGAGCTGGCCATCGAGAGTATGACTCTGTAAGAATGGCTGGATGCTTAGTGATCTGAGATGGAATCCATGTACACCAACAAAGTATGGACTTTGGTTGCTATATCTGAAGGGTTAAATCCTCATCAGGACCAAGTATATCTTGAGAAGATTACTTGGTGTAGATGGAAAAGTTGAGACTTTCAATGCTAGACTTGTTAAAGGTTTGCATCATTGACCAGGTTTGGATTATGTTGAAACCTTTTCTAAGGATCTATGCTTAAGTCCATCCAGATCCTACTTACCACGGCTACATACCATGACTACGATATCTGGTGGTTGGGTGTCATGACTGGCTTTTCTAAATAATGTTTTAGA
This sequence comes from Agapanthus africanus, assembly GCA_030015575.1. Lineage (NCBI taxonomy): Eukaryota > Viridiplantae > Streptophyta > Magnoliopsida > Asparagales > Amaryllidaceae > Agapanthus > Agapanthus africanus. Next base: position 114,698,224 of record CM057347.1, read on the forward strand.
AGAGGGAGTCTATAAGTACACAACCAGAAAGCTTCGTAGATAGTGGGAGCAGCGGAAACGTGTGCAAGATGTTTTATGTGATGAAGCAGGCATCGCGGAGTTGGAACATCTGTTTTGATGAGTTTGTCAAACAGTTTGACATCATCAAAATGGTAGATGAACCTTGTATAAACAAGAAGGTAGTAGGGAGTATGGTGACGATCCTCGTAGAGTACGTGGATGACATACTCTTGATAGGGAAGGAGTTTCCTATGCTACGCTCGATCAATCTTCGCTTATCACAATGATTCTCCATATAGGATCAATGTGATACCTCCTAAATCCTGGGTTTTTAGATCTATGAGATAGATCTAATTGGATGTTAGGACTCTCACTAGTTGTAGTGAGACGGTATCAACCGATCCTGGGGAGAATCACTGGAAGGGTTCCAGGGTGATAAAGACGACTGAATGTCAGTCACAGGCATTGTCTTTACCCTCAGTGGAGGGACGGTATGTTGGAAGAGTTCCAAGCTAGATACCGTGACATACTAGACGATAAAGGCTGGATACATCGCTACGTAAGATGCTACCAAAGTGGCTGTCAGGGTGTATATTGGTTCATGAGATGAACTTAGTTCCTCCCATTGTGTGACAATGGAGTTGTGGCTTATGCCAAGGAACGTCCGTCCCATCAGTGATCCAGACATATTCTAAGGCAGTATCACCTGATCATGTAGATGGTTAATCTCCAGGGGATCGAGGTTAGGAGAGTAGACTCAGAGGACAACACAGCGGATCCACTCACAAAGGCCTGTTCCCAGAGAGAGACTTTTATGGGATGGTTGAGTATGAGATACTGCAACCACTGCTACAGATGGCCCTAGTGCAAGTGGGAGATTGTTAGTTATATGTATGCCCTAGAGGCCATTACTGTACATAGGATGTATATTGTAGTGGATGCTGGGACATATATAGGGAGGACTTTCTTGCTCGACATGATAGTATGCTATCTGGTTGCCCTTTACCTTAACGTGTATGCTGATTGTCTCTCTGTTACATGTTGGTAAAGCCCTTAGGATCTGTACTTGACTACCTGGACTATGATGCGGATCATACTAGTGGGGACATGGTAGTCCATAAGTACATCCTTCAAAGTCCCTAGTCGTGGGTGTATCGAGACGGGGCATCGATATACCAGTGTAGACTAGCACATACCTTCTCGACCCATACAGATGGGCGATGGATGATCCCATATCCATTGGTGTTTGACATTAGAGATGATATAAGGGTGCTCAGTAGAGACTGGGTACACTGGACGGACTCGCCGAGAACTCCCAGATGGTATTATACCTCACGTCAGATGGCAGTTCTCTGGTGACACTGGTACAGAGTAGTCTGTTGACCCGAGATCGTCATAGAGTCTTGTGTGGTTCCCACTGTGCTTTGATTTCCATCTTAACACGTCCAAGAGGGCGTGCAAAACGGTGGTTTTTGGGTACAGTCCCGAATCACATGGAGGCAATGAGCGATAGGAGGGGATTCGTCTCTCCCGGTATAGGGAGTTGATGTTGCGCTGTGTTCGATTGGCTATAACAGGAAATCCCTGGCCAGGGTTGCTGAGATTTACTGGTAAGTGTTACCAGTAGTTTCTCGAATAGTTATAGACCTCATATCGACACGACTTATCGAGCTATTGGGGTCTGACGTTTACCACCCCTAGGCGAGATATGCGACATATCAGACGTTCAGACCGGACTGTACGGTAGTGTTACTGGTTGGATTCACTGGAGTGTGAGCAGGCTTGCTCATCGATCTTCAGATCGCTCAATACCCGGGTGGCCGTTACGTTTAGCAGACCGCTTGCGGCTTGTGGGTGCTTGATATGATCATCACCTGCTGCCGGCGTATTGACGAGTCTTTAGAGTCCTACACAGAGGTTTCCTGGCTCAAGCGAAACGAAATAGGAGCGCATATGAGATATGTGCGGGACCGAGAATAATGCGTGTATGTGATACCGTATTTCATTCTCTCGATCAATGTGTCGGATGGTTGTATGCAATATAACCTAGTTATCGATTCAAGCGTTGAATCGATAAGCCGATACATTGAATACTAGTCGGTTGTATGCGACATGACCGGATCATTGAATCAAGTGTTGATTTAATGATTTAATGCATAATTATATATTTGATATATTACTTTGCATTAACTAGTATTGGTTCACTTTAAATGGATTTTCTCACTTGGATTGTGCACATTGTATATGTGATATACATTTGTACATTTGATTGTATCATGTTTGATGATACATGATAGTTTGGTGTATGGATTAAACCATGGTTGGTCAATGGTTAGGGTTTCTTTTGCTTCATTTATTCATTTATTTATCCATTTTGTTTATTTTAGCAAAAGAAAATAATGAAGAGATAATGGTGGCTTTCTTTGTTTGTTTATGAACCTTCATGAAGGTTTGACCTAAGTGACCATTTTGTCTTCATGTCTTAACCCAACCATTCACTAACCCTTGTTAATTCTCTACACCTAACTATGGTTTGATTATGATAAGGATGATTATTCTTTTCTATTAAAAAATTCTAATCATAACTTATCATAATACTTTCTTCTTCTTCATCATCTTCTTCCTTGAAGAAAACCTTACTTCATCAATGGTGGATTGATGAAACAAGCGAGAAATCCAATTCTAAAGTCTACCCACTTCCTATTTCTTCATCCTCTACCTCTTGCCAAGTAGTAGAGTGTGTTTTCTTCACAAGTTTCTTGACTTGGTGAAGTCGGAGCTTGATTTAGCGATGCCTCGACGTAGATCATCTTCGGCACGAAGCCGACGACCTTGCCCGCTCTTTCTCCGATGAAGCCGACGCTAGAGCCCGGATTTTGATTTGGACAGCGGAGATGACTTCATCACGGAGCCGTGGAGGTGGAGGACCGGATCTACAAAGGTTGTATTTCCGTTTCCTTATAGTTAAGTGTTAACTAGTTACTTTTTCGCCTAGAATTCTAGCCAACGATCCGTTCTAGGGTTTCTCGGCACCGTTCAAATTTGAAATTGGCATGGTTGATGCCTTGTGAGACCTCATTAGGGTGCCTAGGAACCCTACAGTGGTATCAAAGCCTAGCGAGAGCCCTAGGAGAAGTCTAGACGCAATTTGAAATCCGATCGAACCAAAACCCGAACTCGAAACATGCTCTCTGTCCTTTTTTCAAAAACTGGGATTTTTCCAAATTAAAAATATGCAGAAAACCCAGCAGGGAAATCTAAGAATTACGGCGCAAAATTGGTGTCATGAACAGTGCAAGCTGCGGCGGAACCGCGGCAGAAGCCTGCCTTAGGCGGCGGTTCCGCGGCAGATTGATGACGTCAGCCCTAACTGTTTGTACAGTAATTCATTGTTTCAGGTGCTGAGTTCTCTGGGTATTTTTAAAATTTATTCAAGAGTTGAATTTTCTGGAGTTGTTTTGGGGATTCGTATGTTCGATCGGATTATCAAATTTTGTCTGTGTGGCTTTCCGGATAAATTTTAGAATATGTTAAAAAGTTCGACCGGATATAAATACCCAATTTTTCCCCTGTCGGGAAATTTCCAAGTGTTGGATTTTTCCGTAGTTTAACGACGTTCTAAGTAGTGCAAGTAACGCGATGGACCCTCTAGAAGACAACAAACCTTAACTCGATTATGTGACCGTCTTGAACTGCCCTTTGAACCTTCGGGTTTGGGGCAGTACGGCGTGCCACATGTGAGGCGTTGGCTTGACCCTTCTACGGCTGAACCGTTGGTACTGAGGCACGAACTGAATGTTTTTAGACTTGTTTCATGTGTTGATCTGTATTGGGAAAACTTGGGTGTTCGAATGTTCAATCGGAAAGTTTAACATTTTCTAATTATCTGGAATGGGATACAATAATTGGAATTCACAAGAGTTATGAGATAACTAAATGAATGTTATAAACATAGCAGTTTAGTCTCACTTGATCGGTTGCCACGGAATTTTGATGTGATCAAAAGTCCGTCGCAATCACGTAGCGTACGCGGATACTCGCCGGGTAAACTTAATAGACAGCTACACCCCATAGCCCCGACCAAGTGACTGTAGGAGAACCCCGTCGCCAAAAGCATCCATTCGGGTGCTCGCGGTGGCGGTGTTCCGCCTTGGTGCACTTCGTCGACGGTATCGGGGGTGCGACCGTCTACTAAAGTTTGCGACGAGCATTCGATCAGGATGTCGGGAATCTTGTTGAATTGCCCGACTTGATATTGAAAAGTGTTTTCGATTCTGAGACTAAAATGCGAGGTTTATAATTGTTAGGCATGCGATGTCTAAGGAATTCATTTGGTCAGGCATGCGATGTCTGAGGTGGTTGCGGATTCCAACTGTTGTAGTTTTACACTTTCTTTTCTGTGACCGTAAGTGTAATATGTAATATCGCCGGTTTCGTTGCTATATGTCAAAGACAATTGGGATGGACATATTTACTTACGATGATGACATGTGATGTTATGTGTTGCTGGATATGTTATATTGGATCGTCGTGTTTGAATAGCCGGGGGTTTTATGTGAGATGAGTGTTTTTCATTTTCATTCATGTAAAAACTTGTATGTAATATTCTTTTATTGGGGCACTTCCAGGTTGCGGAAGTTGTCACCTTTTGTATATTATTTACTTTTCCGCACTAGGATAGACCCAAGGAGGAGGGCACAAGTAACCGGGTTCTGGAGTCCAGTGGGAAACCAACTCAAGGAATCGAGTCCGGGTCTCCTAACTCTAGAATTGGCAGGGTTGCTTGCCGCTCTCGTAGGGGTTAGGGGTGTGGGTTTGGCTATTCATCACGACCGTGGAATCCGTGTTTTATACTGGCTCGTATTGAAAACACGGACGTCCTAGTATATCCAATATTTCATATGATTCTTCTGCTGCGATATCTGTGATGTGATCATGAGATGTTCTGTGATAGATACAGTATATAGTATATATGATATATTATATAGGCATTACTTATGTTTTACACCCGCGCTAGCCCTGCCCCGCTCTGCCGTTAGTTACCTAACCTAACGGTGCACGAGGGGACATCGAGGCGAATGCGGATGGCATAAGTGTACGTCGTATTTATCTGTGATGTTTAGGTAATTTAAATGATGGGACTTCATTAATGTGATTAATGAAATAAAAGAAAACTAAGATGTTGTAGAATCGAATTTCAAAAATAAAACAGGTAGCTACAGTTCTTGCTTTGCACAGCGGTATATGTGATATATCCTGCACCTTATTCGATAAGGAAAGGACCGAGATCCCTTCACCGGGAGTGACTCCTTTAGCAATAACTGGCAGATGCTACACACTCGGTTTGTCTTTTGATTGCTTTTAAGAGTTTTTGCTTTGCATAGTGATATATGTGATATATCCCGCACCTCATTCGACGAGGAAAGGACCGACGATCCCTTCACCGGGAGTGACTCCTTTAGCAAAACTAGAAAAGCCTCAAAAACACTCCATTTCAAAATTCATTCGATCCTACAACGATATCAAGTTCATTACGCAATAGGTTTTCAGAAAAACCTGTCGTAGCCCTCCGTCATTTCAGATAAGTTGTATATAGTATTCGTGCTGCATTTGTTGGCTTTCGTCAAGGTGCAGTGTGCGGTAGCTATATGCTGCTTATCTGCTAGCATACGATGCGATTGGATTAGGGTGGTCGTGCGGCTTTGTTGGCTTTCGTCAAGGGTCGTGCGGGTGGGTTTAATTCAATCAAGAAATGTACGGGTTGAACTTGACTAGCGGGCTATGGTTTGTTGGCTTTCGTCAAGGTCATAGCACGTTAGGGGCAAAATATTATCGGGAATTTCAAGTGTTGAAATTTGCAATGAGATTGCATACCTTCTATGAGATAGTTGGATCCCGATACCCGCTGCGAGTAAGTGTTACTCCTGGGAGAGTTTTATACATTACAAATTAGCCGATCAAGTAGGTGTCTAGAAAGGTGTCAACGGGGTTACGCCTCTGGGAAAACGAGGTTTACATTAATTAGGTTCGTGCGAAAGCACGGGGGACCTCCCTCAAAGTACCGACACTGGCCTGGCTGAAAGATTGGCGAACTTGTAGTGTGTAATTAATCCCGGCTAGTCTTTCCTTTTAGGGTTTGAAGGAAGATTTGATAAAAAGCAGTGGGAGCCATCCTGATTAGATAAAATAATAACCAATCTATTCTTGCAAGAGCGCACGCTGAGTGTTTTCTTCTCTCTCTCTCCTGGTAGCGACCATGTCACGCCTTAATCAAGATAATAAAACGGATTATTGACTGAACCCGCTTGTTATACTGAGCTGGGGAACATTGGTCCCGCTCCAACTTATAATTGTTATAAGATAGAGCAGGAAATTGGGGAATACCAGATTTCCCATGCCGCCCAAACGAGGAGAGTGCATGCTGATGCATCATCTTCGGGTGTGTTCATTACAAAGAACTGTTTCTCTGTATCCTCTACGTCCTGGGTATGCAATACCAGATCAGGATCCCATATATGTAATCTGTTACATAGGGCTACAGATAGGTAGAGAACTGGGAACGGGTGATAAGTTTCATGAGGCAGAAAACGGGGCAAGAGTTGCAGCCAAGTCTGTTGGTCACTGTCACCCTGTATTACCAATACATTGATTCTGAACGAATGTTATTAGATACCGAACCTGATATACAAAATCATATCTATCTCTTTATTAGTAAAGAAAGGATATAATTTTGTATTGTTGGATAATGTTTTGAACATTTCCTGTATCAAAAGTTGATCGGTTCAGGCACGTTATTTAAAAGAATTAATGTTCTAAATCAAACTACAGTTCTTTAGTATACGGAACACACACAAGAGGAGGAGTTCAGAAATGAACGAATCCTTCTTGTGGTATTGTAGACTAGGTCATATCAATGCGACCCGACTAGCTGAAGTTACATGTAGATGCATATTTAAATCAGTTTGAATTTACATCTCATGAAACTTGCGAGTCATGTCACAAAGATAAAATGACCTCAGCTCTGTTTATTGGAAACAGAGAAAGAGTTAGTGAACTCTTGGGATGATACATGTTGATGTATGTAGGTCCCCTGTCTACATGTGCCAGGACTGGTTCTTTGTACTTCATTACATTCTCTAATAATCTCTCAAGATTCAGACCTATGTTCCTGTTGAAACACAAGTCCGAACCTTTTGAGATATTCACAGAATATAAGTTAGAAGTAGAGAACCAAAATGGGTATAAGTATTATGTCCTTTGATGTGATCAAGGAGGAGAATACTTGAGCACGGAAATCCGGAATATTCTAAAGGAGAATGAGATTCTCTCTCAGCATTACTCCTCCGAATACACCAAAGCACGATGGTATATCGGGGTGGAGCTATCTCACCCTATATGATAAGGTGTGCTCTATGATGAGTACTACTGAGTTACCTATTTCCTTTTGGGGGGTTATGCACTTATGAAGTTGCATACCTATTGAATAGGGTTCGAATCAAATCAGTTGCCTACCATTTCATATGTGATATGGAAAGGGAAGCGCCCATATCTTAAGTTAGTTATGATTTGGAGTTGTCCGGCCTATGTCTGAAAGCAAAATCCGGACAAGCTCGAGGCAAGGTCTGTAATGTAGAACTGGAAAGGTTCCAGCTATACAAACTACAGCTGATGATTTGATAGAACCAAAGGATTCAATAGTTACCAATGAACCTCAGCCTCTCCGCCGATCTAGTAGGGTTCCTCACCCACCTGAGAGATACTTCGATTTCTCTATGACAGTGGGAGCGAGGATTGCATCATGAGATGATGACCCAACTGGTTTCGAGCTGGCCATCGAGAGTATGACTCTGTAAGAATGGCTGGATGCTTAGTGATCTGAGATGGAATCCATGTACACCAACAAAGTATGGACTTTGGTTGCTATATCTGAAGGGGTTAAATCCCCATCAGGAGCAAGTATATCTTGAGAAGATTACTTGGTGTAGATGGAAAAGTTGAGACTTTCAAAGCTAGACTTGTTAAAGGTTTGCATCATTGACCAGGTGTGGATTATGTTGAAACCTTTTCTAAGGATCTATGCTTAAGTCCATCCAGATCCTACTTACCACGGCTACATACCATGACTACGATACCTGGTGATTGGGTGTCATGACTGGCTTTTCTAAATAATGTTTTAGAAGAGGGAGTCTATAAGTACACAGCCAGAAGGCTTCGTAGACAGTGGGAGCAGCGGAAACGTGTGCAAGATGTTTTTTGTGATGAAGCAGGCATCGCGGAGTTGGAACATCTGTTTTGATGAGTTTGTCAAACAGTTTGACATCATCAAAATGGTAGATGAACCTTGTATAAATAAGAAGGTAGTAGGGAGTATGGTGACGATCCTCGTAGAGTACGTGGATGACATACTCTTGATAGGGAAGGAGTTTCCTATGCTACGCTCGATCAATCTCCGCTTATCACAATGATTCTCCATATAGGATCAAAGTGATACCTCCTAAATCCTGGGTTTTTAGATCTATGAGATAGATCTAATTGGATGTTAGGACTCTCTCTAGTTGTAGTGAGACAGTATCAACCGATCCTGGGGAGAATCACTGGAAGGGTTCCAGGGTGATAAAGACGACTGAATGTCAGTCACAGGCATTGTCTTTACCCTAAGTGGAGGGACGGTATGTTGGAAGAGTTCCAAGCTAGATACCGTGACATACTAGACGATAAAGGCTGGATACATCGCTACTGAAGATGCTACCAAAGTGGCTGTCTGGGTGTATATTGGTTCATGAGGTGAACTTAGTTCCTCCCATTGTGTGACAATGGAGTTGTGGCTTATGCCAAGGAACGTCCGTCCCATCAGTGATCCAGACATATTCTAAGGCAGTATCACCTGATCATGTAGATGGTTAATCTCCAGGGGATCGAGGTTAGGAGAGTAGACTCAGAGGACAACACAGCGGATCCACTCACAAAGGCCTGTTCCCAGAGAGAGACTTTTATGGGATGGTTGAGTATGAGATACTGCAACCACTGCTACAGATGGCCCTAGTGCAAGTGGGAGATTGTTAGTTATATGTATGCCCTAGAGGCCATTACTGTACATAGGATGTATATTGTAGTGGATGCTGGGACATATATAGGGAGGACTTTCTTGCTCGACATGATAGTATGCTATCTGGTTACCCTTTACCTTAACGTGTATGCTGATTGTCTCTCTGTTACATGTTGGTAAAGCCCTTAGGATCTGTACTTGACTACCTGGACTATGATGCGGATCATACTAGTGGGGACATGGTAGTCCATAAGTACATCCTTCAAAGTCCCTAGTCGTGGGTGTATCGAGACGGGGCATCGATATACCAGTGTAGACTAGCGCATACCTTCTCGACCCATACAGATGGGCGATGGATGATCCCATATCCATTGGTGTTTGACATTAGAGATGATTTACGGGTGCTCAGTAGAGACTGGGTACACTGGACGGACTCGGCGAGAACTCCCAGATGGTATTATACCTCACGTCAGATGGCAGTTCTCTGGTGACACTGGTACAGAGTAGTCTGTTGACCCGAGATCGTCATAGAGTCTTGTGCGGTTCCCACTGTGCTTTGATTTCCATCTTACCACATCCAAGAGGGCGTGCAAAACAGTGGTTTTTGGGTACAGTCCCGAATCACATGGAGGCAATGAGCGATAGGAGGGGATTCGTCTCTCCCGGTATAGGGAGTTGATGTTGCGCTGTGTTCGATTGGCTATAACAGGAAATCCCTGGCTAGGGTTGCTGAGATTTACTGGTAAGTGTTACCAGTAGTTTCTCGAATAGTTATAGACCTCATATCGACACGACTTATCGAGCTATTGGGGTCTGACGTTTACCACCCCTAGGCGAGATATGCGACATATCAGACGATCAGACCGGACTGTACGGTAGTGTTACTGGTTGGATTCACTGGAGTGTGAGCGGGCTTGCTCGTCGATCTTCAGATCTCTCAATACCCGGGTGGCCGTTACGTTTAGCAGACCGCTTGCGGCTTGTGGGTGCTTGATATGATCATCACCTGCTGCCGGCGTATTGACGAGTCTTTAGAGTCCTACACAGAGGTTTCCTGGCTCAAGCGAAACGAAATAGGAGCGCATATGAGATATGTGCGTGACCGAGAATAATGCATGTATGTGATACCGTATTTCATTCTCGCGATCAATGTGTCAGATGGTTGTATGCAATATAACCTAGTTATCGATTCAAGCGTTGAATCGATAAGCCGATACATTAAATACTAGTCGGTTGTGTGCGACATGACCGGATCATTGAATCAAGTGTTGATTTAATGATTTAATGCATAATTATATATTTGATATATTACTTTGCATTAACTAGTATTGGTTCACTTTAAATGGATTTTCTCACTTGGATTGTGCACATTGTATATGTGATATACATTTGTACATTTGATTGTATCATGTTTGATGATACATGATAGTTTGGTGTATGGATTAAACCATGGTTGGTCAATGGTTAGGGTTTCTTTTGCTTCATTTATTCATTTATTTATCCATTTTGTTTATTTTAGCAAAAGAAAATAATGAAGAGATAATGGTGGCTTTCTTTGTTTGTTTATGAACCTTCATGAAGGTTTGACCTAAGTGACCATTTTGTCTTCATGTCTTAACCCAACCATTCACTAACCCTTGTTAATTCTCTACACCTAACTATGGTTTGATTATGATAAGAATGATTATTCTTTTCTATTCAAAAATTCTAATCATAACTTATCATAATACTTTCTTCTTCTTCATCTTCTTCTTCCTTGAAGAAAACCTTACTTCATCAATGGTGGATTGATGAAACAAGTGAGAAATCCAATTCTAAAGTCTACCCACTTCCTATTTCTTCATCCTCTACCTCTTGCCAAGTAGTAGAGTGTGTTTTCTTCACAAGTTTCTTGACTTGGTGAAGTCGGAGCTTGATTTAGCGATGCCTCGACGTAGATCATCTTCGGCACGAAGCCGACGACCTTGCCCGCTCTTTCTCCGATGAAGCCGACGCTAGAGCCCGGATTTTGATTTGGACAGCGGAGATGACTTCATCATGGAGCCGTGGAGGTGGAGGACCGGATCTACAAAGGTTGTATTTCCGTTTCCTTATAGTTAAGTGTTAACTAGTTACTTTTTCGCCTAGAATTCTAGCCAACGATCCGTTCTAGGGTTTCTCGGCACCGTTCAAATTTGAAATTGGCATGGTTGATGCCTTGTGAGACCTCATTAGGGTGCCTAGGAACCCTACAGTTATAAAATCGTTTTTTGTTAATTCTGCCTCCCCACAAGTGCGCGGGGTGTGCAACATCGACTTACAGCAGTCGTCATCTTTGACACCACTATTTATTGGGAGAGCCAGTGGATATATACACTGACCACATGAGTCTGAAGTATGTATTTATTCAGAAGGAACTCAACATGCGGTAGAGAAGATGGCTAGAACTCATGGTGGACTTCAACATCAACCTACAGTATCATCCTAGGAAGGTTAACGCAGTTCCTGACGCTCTTAGTCTCCAGCCATTAGCAATGAACCTCACCGCTCAGTGGAAGCTACAGCAAGAATTACACGGATTAGAGATCGAAGTAGTTATGCCAGGTAACGCTTCATATTTGATGAACTTACAAGTCCAGTCCACTCTTGTAAATCAGATCAAGGCAGCTCAAGCAAACGATGCCAAACTACAAAAGATCCGAGAACAAGTAGAAAGTGGACTTCGAACTGACTTCATCATCCACGAAGATGGATCCTTGTAATATGGAAGCCATTTTTGTATGCCAGTTGGCCCTGTACAAGAAGAGTAGATGAAAGAAGCCCACTGCTCTCCGTATTCGCTACACCCCGGTGGTATGAAGATGTACAAGGATCTACGGCAACACTACTGATGGCATGGAATGATGTGCGAAGTAGCAAGGTGCATAGCCAAGTGTTTGGTGTGTCAGTAAGTGAAGGCTGAACATCACAGAACTGTCGGTCTACTTCAGCCGTTACCAATCCCTAATGGAAAGGGCAACACATTACCATAGAATTCGTGACTGCTCTCCCCCATAGCACGAAGGGTAACGACGCAATTTGGGTTATTGTGGATCGACTCACTAAGTCGGCTCACTTTATTCTATTTCGAGTTGGCCAGTCAACCGAAACATTAGCAAGGAAGTACATGGAGGTGAGTAAAAATCTAAAGTAAGATTTAACCCTTAAGGATGTAACATACTTGTTTTGATACCCATAAGTCATGCAGGAGATCGTGAGATTACATGGGGTACCTATCAGCATCGTCTCCGATCGTGATACAAGGTTCCGATCACAATTTTGGCAGAGTCTACAAGCTAGCCTGGGAACGAGTTGGAATTTCAGCACGGCGTATCATCCATAAACAGATGGAAAGTCCGAGCGAACAATTCAAATATTAGAAGATATGCTGAGAGACTGTATGTTAAACTTCAGAGATTCGTAGGAAGATCACCTACACCTTGTGGAGTTTTCATAAAACAACAGCTATCAGGCAAGCATTGGGATGGCACCTTCGCAGCACTCTACGGACGGAAGTGTCATTCCCCATTGAGTTGGAACGACGTTGGAGATCGTGAACTCCTTTGTAACACCTTAGAAAGCAATTAATGTTAATTAAGCAATAATGTGGTTTTTTACTAAAAAGTTTACCAAAACAGTTTTCAAACATTTTATCAAAATTAATTAATATTTTATTAATATTTATTTTGGGTTTGCACACACATGTGCATGTTAACCTAGGGTTAATTTTGGGTTAAACCATGCTTAAGTAGCCATGGCATGTTAACCCATTCCTTTAAGTATTAGGTAATTAGTTAATTAAATTAGTTTGCAAAATAAAATAATTAGGGTTTTTGAATTTTGGGGTTGAGTTGAGAGAGAAGGGGAGAGAGAGAGGGCATGATGATGCATGGCAAGCATGCCATGCATTTAATGAGGAGAGAGGAGAGGGAGGCATGCTTGTGCTAAACTCACCCCTCAATTCCCACACCCCTCACCCTCACACATGTTGGGATACCTAGAATGGCAGCAAGGTTTTGGAAGGCATCATCCATGCCAAGTTTAAAAATTTGCCATTATTGATAACCCTAACCATGAATCTTAAGCTAAAGAATCAAACAAAAACAACATGTTAACAACCTAACATCTAAGAGTTAGGGATTACAACCTTTGTAGTCCGTTCCTTTATTTCATAAGCTCCGAGTTGAAGTTCCTTCGCTGTGATCATCAAGCTCCCGGACTCTAGAGAGGCTCCATGAGGTGAATGAGACATCCTTGCTTGAAGACTTCATAATCCAAGATGATCTACCTTGAGGAATCACAAACCCAAGCTCTTTATTCACTAATGAGATATTAGTGAAGTGAACACCCTAACATAAGCTCACTTAATAGATTCTTTTTCTCACTTGATGATACATTGATATATAATTATCAACACTTGATCCGATGACCCGGCTATATCACATATACCCGGTCGATATCTCATATCGCGAGAATCGAATACGGTATCACATACACGTATTATTCTTGGTCCCGCACATATCACATATGTGCTCCTACTCCGTTTTACCTGAGCCAGGAAACCTCTGTGTAGGACTCTAAAGAATCGTCAATACGCCGGCAGTAGGTGATGATCATATCAAACACCAACAAGCTGCAAGCGGTCAGCTAAATGTAATAGCCACCCGGGTATTGAGTGATCAAAAGATCAACAAGCAAGCCTGCACACAATCCTGTGAATCCAATCAGTAACACTACCGTACAGTCCGGTCTCTTCGTCCGATATGTCACATATCCAGTCTAGGGGTGGTAAACGTCAGACCCTAGTAACTGATAAGTCGTGTCGATGTTAGGCTCATAACGGGTTGAGAAACTACTGATAACACTTACCAAAAGATCTTCAAATCAGCCTTGGCCAGGGAATTCCAGTTATAGCCAATCAAACACAACGCAACATCAACTCCCAATACCGGGAGAGAAGAAACCCCTCCTATCACTCATTGCCTCCATGTGATTCGGGACTGTACCCAAAAGCCACCGTTTTGCACGTTCTCATGAACGTGGTAAGGTGGAAATCAAAGCACAGTGGGAATCACACAAGACTCTATGACGATCTCGGGTCTACAGACTAACATGTACCAGTGTCACCAGATAACTACTACCTAACGATAGGTATAATACCATCTAGGAGTTCTCGGTGAGTCCGTTCAGTGTACCCAATCTTCACTGAGCACCCGTACACCATCTATGATGTCAAACACCAATGGATATGGGATCATCCATCACCCATCTTATGGGTCAAGATGCGTATACACTAGTCTACTCTGGAGTATCGATGCCCTGTCTCAATACACCCTCGACTAGGAACAGTTATAGGATGTACTCTTGGACTACCATGGCCCTACTAGTATGATCTACATCATTGTCCTAGTAGTCGAGTACATATCCTAAAGGCTTCATCAACATGTGAGAGCAAGACAGTAAACTAATACAAGTCAACATGTTAAGACAAAGTAAAACCAGATAGCATACTATCATATCGAGCAAGAAAGTCCTCTCTATATATATCCAAGCATCCACTATAATATATATCGTATGTACAACAATGGCCTCTAGGGCATATATACAACTAACAATCTCCCACTTGCACTAAGGCCAGCTGTTGTAGTATCTCATATCCAACATCTCGAAGAGTCTCTCAAAATGTATCTGGGGTATGGCCTTCATCAGTGGATCCGCATTGTTTTTCTTCGTGTCAACTATCCTGACCTCGATCTCTCGGCAATCCACTATCTCCCGGATCAGGTAATACCGCCTCAAAATATGCCTGGATCTCTGATGGGACCTGGGTTCCTTGGCCAAAGCCACAGCTCCATTGTTATCACAATACAAAAGTATTGGATGCACAGTGGACGGAACCACACCAAGTTCAGTGATGAACTTCTTCATCCAGACAGCTTCTTTGGCAGCATCGTTGGCAGCGATGTATTCAGCCTCCATCGTCGAGTCTGCCACGGTTTCCTGTTTGGAACTCTTCCAACAAACCGCCCCTCCATTGAGGGTAAAGACAAATCCCGAGTGCGACTTAGAGTCGTCCTTATCACTTTGGAAGCTCGAATCGGTAAAGGACTCCACCTGGAGTTCTCCGTTACCATACACCAAGATCATCTCCTTATTTCTTCTCAAGTACTTGAGAATGTTCTTCACAGCTGTCCAGTGATTCTCTCCTGGATCTGCTTGATACCTACTCACTGCACTTAGTGAGTATGCTACTGTAACGTTTTGAAAATCGTTTCGGTGAAATTTCGAAAAAACGGTAAAATAAGGGGGTTTTCTGTAAAAAGTCAAAATGCAAATATCTTTATTATAAAATTAAATATACATATTCTAACTATGTAATTGCTAGTATTTGGTGTTTATTGAGCCACTGGTGAAATTTCAAATTTTCTGAAATTTTTTCCGAAATTAATTATTTTAATATTATTTTAAGCCGTCACAAATACATTTAATTAGGGAAAATTACAAATTGGAATGAGTTGAAACAAATTTTGTGCATCATTAAACATTAAATAAAATTTTATCATGTGGTTTTTGAAATGAAA
Organism: Agapanthus africanus; assembly: GCA_030015575.1. Taxonomy (NCBI): domain Eukaryota; kingdom Viridiplantae; phylum Streptophyta; class Magnoliopsida; order Asparagales; family Amaryllidaceae; genus Agapanthus; species Agapanthus africanus. The sequence continues at coordinate 114,713,869 of CM057347.1, forward strand.
TCGTTTGCCAAAACGGTTTAGAAAATATCGAAAAAAGGCTTTTTTTTAGTGTAAATGGATGTTTGGGGTATTGTATTTATCATTTCCATCACCCCACACCCATACCCACACTCACACACCCCCATTTATTTCTTCCCTTGGCTGAATTCAGCAGCCCCCACCCATTTTCCCTACTTGAATTTCAAAGAAAAGAAAAGAAAGAAAAGAAAAGAAAAGAAATGAGAATGGATAAAAGAGTTGGTATTTGGTTGACTTGGACTTTTCCCTCACCATACCTCACACCACACTCCCTCTCTCCTCTCCCCCACCTGCAATGGCCGAGCCCTTCCTCCATTTCAGCCCCTTCATTCTTCATCTCTTTCTCTTTAAAAAAAAAATTCATCAAAAGTGCTTGAAAATCCACAAAAAATCAAGCAAAAATCCAAATCAAAATCCACCTCCTACCCATTTTTCCTTGGCTACCATTGCATGGATCTAGGGATTTAGATTCCAATTTGGGAGGCTAAGTGTGCTTGTGGGATCTTCAAATTTATTTGGGTATAATTCTAACCTTTTTGTTAAATTGTTGTTAATTGCTTTAAGTTAGCTTAATTAGGTGTTTAATTAGGTTTAATTACTAGTTTGGAAAATTTATGAGTTAGGGTTTGAATTCAAATATGGTTATTGTCACTTGTTTAAGTTTACAAAGTGTATTTTGGCATGTGAGGGCATGGAAAACCTAATCTAGTTGCTATTATGTAAATTGTTGCATTTAAATTGTCCAAATCAAGTTTTTAAGCAAACTAGGTTTTTGAAATTTGATTAAGTAATGGAGATAAAAATCTAATTAGGGTATTCATGGCATTATTAACAGTTTAAAGTGTAGTTTAATACTTTAGTTCATGAAAATCCAAGCTAGATTGTGGTTTGTGCATTTTTTTGCTATAAAATTATTAAAATTTGGGTATATTGTAAACTAGAATTTTGGAATTTATGGAAATTGATGAGAATAAATTATAGGAATGGTTTATATGACTTTGTTATGATATTTAGTGAATATTGTGGCCGCTAGATTCGTTTAAACATCAAGATGTTGTATTAAAGCGGTTAATTTTGCTTATTAGGTTTTCGGAAAAATAGCTTTAAAGCGAATTTGAAGTTTTGGTGATTTTAACCCTATTTTATATATATAATTAAGGTGTTGTGTAACCACGATTGATACGTTTGAGTTTTTCTCAATGGTTTGGCATTTGTACGCCGACGTCGAGGGTTTTTGGGTTGATTTGTGAAAGCAACCATAGGTTTTGACCTATGTGGGATTCACGTGTCGTTTTTGGGTCATGAGTCGGATTTTAATACGACACGGTGCGTTATGATATGTAGGTACCCCATGTGGACTTCGAGACGACAAGCAAGCACGTGGCGACGTCGGCACCGGCTAGCGAGGACCAGGTAAGTAGATTTATATCTACGGGGAGAAGTCGGGTGGATGGCGTATAGCACCCCCGCAGTCCGTAGTGTAGCTCATATATATATGCTTATATAGGTGTTTTATGGTACGAGAATATTCATTCATGTTATGTTTATGTGTTCATGGAGTACCTTTGGGTTAGTTGCGAAACCATAGAGTAGTTGTTATACCCACATACGCACACACAGACTTGCATACTTTATTATCTTGTGCGCAGATTGAGATGTGTATATATGTATATATGCGTGGGTATGGGACTATGCATATGTACATTCATATACGCATGCATGGATAATGAGGATAGTACTTGGGATTTAAGATGAGTCAATGAGATTTGATTTGAGGCCATGAGATCGGTGATATAGCAGGGTTCGTATTTGAGATACGACATGACGTTGTAGCGGGTCCTTGACGTAGTGTTTCACACACGTCCATGCATACTTAGGCGGTATCAGTAGTGTACTAGACGTAGATCAGTACCCCGATCATGATATTTGATAAAGAGGATACCAGGTGAATAGTATGATGAATGTGATATTGACCCGTACCTAGATTTAGGATGCCGTACGACGGATTTACGTACGAGCTATATTGATGATTGATCCGCACTCTTGACTTGGGATGCCTGATTATAGATATGGTATCGGATATGATATTATTGAGGCGGGATCACCGACTATACATATACAGGTATGTATATGTATCGACTCAGATGATAGGCGGTTTCCTTACCTGTAGTTCAGCTTGTTAGTTCAGCCGTATAGTTTAATGTAGTTGTTAGATTAGATTAGACTCCTACCTATTTCAAAACTAGCGGATCGTGGGTATTTTAAAAGACAGGTCAAGGGATCTACGGATATTTCAAAAAACGTATCCTTTCTTAAAAATCACCGTAGCCCCTATTTTCAAAACCCCGCGATTCGTGTTATTTCAAATGGCACCATTGTTTAATATTTAGCTCCCGCTCATTTTGGTTACTCGCTCCGCATCGTATACTTACATTGTTATTTCATATTGCATTGTTGACATTAAGCTGTTAGGACACCAGCACCATTACCGATGATGCGTATGTACCACATACACTTACTTGCCGGCTCACACATATCTTCATCGGTAATTGCCATGTCACGTACACCTTAGAAAATATTATTGCTTAACTTAGATTGATAGCTAGTAGTTTGACATAATATTAGTGTACATACCTTATATGCCAGCTTAGATATTGTAGTTATTACTTGTCGCTTCATGCATACTGTTATTCATTGTTATGCCGTATTCATGAATTCTCATGCTTATATTCATGGTTTTACATGCTATTGATGATTCGGATTTCCATGATATTTTCTGGATTTGGAGGAAAACCGCAAAACATATATAAACTGCTTTCTCTCTTTTTAAATAAAAATACGGTTTTCCCATGATGTATGAGTCGTCCACCATGAGTTTGCTGATGGATTTCGAGACCCGATTCGAGGAGATGGATGAACCGTTTCGGGTACATGGTGGGCCCGGTAAGGTACCCCGGGACAAGAAGGTCGTGTTGCTGACGTTGGCCTGGCAGGGGAGCACTACCTACCGGTGATATTACCTGACGCGTCGGATATCCGGAGGATACCGTCGTGGTCTTGAGATGGATGGTAGGGGCCGGTCTAGACTGACGGCGCCCTAGATATTGTGATTGAGACATTGAGATTTCGAGATATTGAGGTACAGAGACTGTGATACAGAGATATCGAGATATTGGTAGTACGTTTTGTGCCGATGCTAGGCACTGTTTTATGCTGATTTCATTATGATACCTCATTTTAAAAATACAGAAATCTCACTAATTTATGAAAGCAGTTTTCTTCAGTACATGCATTCTGTTTCATGCATTCATACATCATCCATATGATATATTGCTACCTGAGGCACTGACACGGGCCCATGAGATTACACTCGGTTAGATATTACCCTAGCCATTGTTATAGGCTGCATGTTATACATATAATTGAGGATATTATGATCATTGACCTAGGTCGCGTTATTTATGCGATTTCTTTCCGTAGATGTTTTTCTATTCACGAGTTGGCAACTCACCCCCGTTGTGCCCCAGTTTCTTGCAGGTTTTGCCGTACAGGTTTCATTACGGCTTTGCTGGCACTGCTTCCCATTTCCGGGTGACTTGCTAGTAGGTGGGTTTACTTGTATCGTACCCCCATTATATATCTTGTATATCATTATTCTGTTGTATCTAGAAGTTCCATCAACCAAACATGTATTTATTTTTGAGATAGAGACCAGTGATGTTATTCTTTCGACCTTAGAGTCGCGCGTTGTATTTCTGTGGATTCTTGTTGTTTTGCGTTTCCTTTTGAGTTTTGATCCTCGCCCTTGGCGTTGTATATTATATTACTTGTGTGGTTGTGACCGTCGATTGACGAAGAGCTAGCTCCCGTTTGGGGATGCCTTTTTATTGATTTCGTATACTATTCATGTTGTATCCCGTTTGGGGGCCAGTATTTACAAAGGAGACTCTGCCGAAATTTTCGGGAAATATTTGATGTTTTTTTAAAAAACCGCATAATTCGGCTTATGATATTAAAACTACTTGTTTTAAATTGGTTTTCGTTCACTCTACTACCTTTCTTGGTTTGGATTTCTGGGTTTTCGGCTTACTTAGATTACGTATGCCTCAAGACGTTCGTAGTTTAAGTGCCGGTCATATTCCGTACTTTCGGGATGTGACAGCTACATCGGGTCTGGTACATAGCATTACGTACATGATAAAGCCTACTGCTGAAGCATAGGGTATCCCTTGCATGCGAGCTCTCTCCAAATCAGTCTTAAGAGACATCTCTTTGGAGAGAGTGAGTCCAAAGGTCGTCGGTAAATACCCACGCTTGGATTCTTCCATACTAAACCTCTTTAGTATGGTGTCAATGTACCTGGATTGGGATAATTCCAGTATCCGCTTAGATTTAGCTCTATAGATCTTAATTCCCAAAATGCAGGAGGCATCACCTAGATCTTTCATTGAGAATTTATGTGATAAGAAGAGCTTGACCGAGTGCAGCATAGGAACATCATTTCCTATCAAAAGTATGTCATCCACGTACAATACGAGGAAAACAACCTTACTCTCTGCAACCTTCTTGTAGATACAAGGTTCATCTACGTTCTTGATGAAGTCAAACTCTTTGACTACCACATCAAAGAAGATATTCCAACTCCGCGATGCCTGCTTTAACCCGTAGATGGATTTAAGCAGCTTGCACACCTTTCCGCTGCTCCCACTGTCTACGAAGCCCTCTGGCTGAGTCATGTACACGCACTCCTCTAAATCACTATTTAGAAATGCGGTCTTAACATCCATTTGCCAGATTTTGTAGTAATGATATGCAGCAATGGCAAGTAAGATCCGGATGGACTTAAGCACTGGAGAAAAGGTTTCGTCATAATCCACACCTGGTCGTTGATGAAAACCCTTTGCAACAAGTCTAGTTTTGAAAGTCTCAACTTTTCCATCTACACCAAGTTTCTTCTTAAAGATCCATTTGCTCCCAATAGGTTTTACCCCTTCAGGAGCAACTTCCAAAGTCCATACTTTGTTGGTGTACATGGATTCCATCTCAGATCGCATTGTATCAAGCCATATCACAGAGTCCCCACTCGTGATGGCCTGCTCGAAGCTAGTCGGGTCATCATCTTACATGATGCAGTCCTCGCTCCCACCATCTATGAGAAAACCGTAGTATCTCTCAGGTGGATGAGGAACCCCACTAGATCAGTGGAGAGGCTGGGGTTCGTTGGGAGCTATCGAATCCTTCGGTTCCACTAAATCTTCAGTTGTAGTTTGTGCTGCTGGAACCTCTTCCAGCTCTACCTCATTGCCACTAATTTCTTTTGCAAGAAATTCCTTTTCTAAAAAGGTTGCATGTCGAGAAATAAACACCTTTTGTTCCTCGCTGTGATAGAAAAGACATCCATGTGAATGTTTAGGATATCCTACAAACTTACAAAGAACTGACTATGCCTCGAGTTTTTCCGGATTTTTCCTTTTGACATAGGCCGGACAACCCCATATCTTAACACGTTTAAGACATGGTCTCTTCCCACTCCATATCTCATATGGTGTGGTAGGTATAGATTTAGACAGAACTTGATTCAATAGGTATGCAGCTGTCTCAAGCGCATAACTCCAAAAAGAAATAGGTAACTCAGCCGTGCTCATCATAGAGCGCACCATATCTAACAGGGCGCGATTCCTCCGTTCCGATACACTATTATGCTATGGTGTATAAGGAGGAGTAAGCTGAGAGAGAATCCCATTCTCTTTTAGATAGTCCAGGAATTCATTGCTCAAGTATTCTCTTCCTCGATCAGATCGAAGAATCTTAATACTTTTACCCATTTAGTTATCTACTTCGTGCTTATATTCTCTGAATTTCTCAAAAGCTTCAGACTTGTGTTTCAACAAGAACTGTCACAACCCGAAATGGTACAAGATTGGCACTTGAATCATATGAAGTTTATAGGACCCCATCTAATTCAAGTAAGCCGAAAATCCCAGAAATCTAAACCATTTTAAAGAAAGAAGTGAAGAAAACATGTTCTAAAACAAGGGATTTTTAAATAACATAAGCCGAATATGCATTTTAAAATCTCAAGTCTTTTCTGAAAATTTCGGCAGAGTTTCCTTTGTAAAAACTGGCCCCAAAAGGGGTACAACATGCATAATATGAATAGAGGCATCCCCAAGCGGGAGCTAGCTCTTCGTCAATCGACGGTCACAACCACGTAAGCAATATAATATACAACGCCGAAGGGCGAGGATCAAAACTCAAAAAGAAACTCAAAATCATCAAGAAAACCATAATAATACAAGCGCGACTCTACGGTCGAAATAATAATACACTGGTTTTCTAAGTCTGAAACAATATACAAGTTTGGTTGATGGAGTTTCTAGATACAACTGAAATAAATAGAGTACAATGGTAGTCATGATACAAGTGAACCCACCTACCAAGCAATCACCCGGAATGGAAGCAGTGTGCCAGAAGCTGCAATGAAACCTGTACGGCAAAACCTGCAAGAACTGTGGCACAACGGGAGTGAGTTGCCAACTCGTGAGTAGAAAATTTCACAGAGCAGAAATCGTATGTATGACTCAATCCTAGGTCAAAACGATCAGTAATATACATTCTCAATATGATAAAGTCTGAAGCATGATAAGGTGGCAAGGGTAAACATCTATACCAAGTGTAATACCAAGTGCTCGTGTCAGTTCCTTAGGTAGCAACATATCATAAACATGAGGTGTGATCAATGTAATCATCAGGAAATCAGTGTCAACAATATCATGAAGTCTATAAGTATGTGGATATCATCCAACTATATAATCAATGCATGTATGCATGTGGATCTCGTCTACGTGTCAACCAATGACACAACAACATCATGCATGTAAATGTCATAAAAGCATATGCATGAAAGTATGAGGATATAAATCAACGGGTGTCCATCGCGACACATCAAAATCATGAAAACCTGATTGCCCAGCATCGACACTCGAAACATAATGAAACCCATGTCTAGCATCGACACGTAAATCCTCATCTATCAGGTGTTGTCACCACGACTGGCCCTGATAGGTACGTATCATACGCTATCTCGAAAACCCGAGTGCCTAGCTTCGACTCTCGCAATTCGACGTATCCATACGTACATAACTCCGGTCGGTATCCCCACGATAACCGCCGAGTCTAAGTACTATCACCGGTAGGTAGTGCTCCCCTGCCAGGTCACCGTCCAACATATACGAGTCTTCTTGCCCCGAGGTACCTCACCGGGTCCACCATGTACCCACAGACGGTGTCTACCGCTCCTCGAATCGGGTTTCACATGCCACTCTCAGAACCGAGAAAACACATGGTGGACGCACTGAAATATCATATCAAGGGTAACCGGGTTTTTAAAACAATACATACTCTCTTTTGAAATAACCACGGTTCCCAAATCCAGAAATATCATGGAAACAACATATCTCAATGCGTATAATCATAAAGCATGATGTATGCGACATATAATAGAAATGTAAGCATATCAGTATATCATACAACATCAAACAGTAATATGCACATATCGAGGGAAAACCGCTCTTTTAAATGAATCCAGTTTAAAAACATATCATGCGGTTCCCAAATCTCCAAAATCAAGCAAAAATCATCTATGTATGTGCAAATGTGTATGTATGAAGCATGGGTGTACAATATGTGTGTACGCAAGTATGGATGTATAATATGTATGCACGCAAGTATGAGTGTACGATATGTATGTACGCAAGTATGAGTGTACAATATGTATGTACGCAAGTATGTCATGTAAGGAGTCATATCCTGATGTAAGTACACGGTAGCGTCCCGGCCGTCTAACAGACGCCAAATGCGGAACAAAAACTTTTTAGCTGGCGCTATCGTATACTATAACCCGGATCTGCCATTAAAACTAAACTAACAAACTAAAAAGTGGGTAGAAATGTTATACCGAACGATCCGAGTCCTTCGGTCTTCAACCATCATCCCACGCTTTGTTGCGGCTGCTCCGATCTCCTGAATCTCCAGTCTTCTCGTCCAGGTGGCACCACATCGACGGATCTTTAAACGGGCTCCCGCCTCTGAACCGAGGCAACTCGATCATCAAGTTTGCCAAAAGATATGACCAAGATTGATGTAGAGAATGAGTAGAACACTTTGTCTCACTTCGTCCAAAGCCATGGACGAACGGTTAATGAAGTTGCCATTTGAATCGGGTAAATGAGAAATGAGCAATTCTAATTTTCATGAACCAAACTCTATATTCTTTTCTTTTGCAAAATCAACCCTTGCCATTTGCAAGAGGGGACCGGCCACTATATGGAGGAGGGGTGAATGTAGGAAAGGGAGGGGGTGACCATAAGAATGAATGATTCACAAGACACCTTGCAAAAACAATTAATGCAAATGAAGATGCATTAACCTAGTCACCATAAACATTAAATGAACAATAAATGCTCTAATGAGTCACTTAACACCTCATCATCCTAGTCACCATTTCTAGAATCTTCTAGAACCTTCCACACTCAACAAGAAAAGATAAATCCGTCTTTAACCGAATGTTAAAGACGGGTGATAGAAAACAGGAAACTGGCAACTTCCAAAAACGATCCCGAAACGAATTTCAGGATAACCCCGTAACAGTATAAACATTCCCGCATTTGTATTACGACCGAATACAAATGCAACTGAGACAAATATATTATATCTACACAGTATAATACTCGGATCCGGCTTAAACCAAAGCCTGCCAGTATTATATGCCCGAAATATGACACGTGCATAAACGCACGTGCATTTTTCGAACCCTGCCATAAAACCATACGGCTTCTACAACGTTTCGCCCGAACTTGGGAAACTGTCTGTGGGGGAATCTAATGACTCATCAACACACTGGCACTGGATATAACCACTAGCATGTCAGAGGTACTAGCTGTACGTGAAGGTTGCCTATGTATTGATTGGAAGGGAAGCTGACGAGCGAACTCATCCAGAAACCCTACTGAGCCTAACAGTGACAATATACATACAGTCCGGTCCGTTCGTCTATGAGTATCGTATATCGGCCTAGGGGTCTGGTAACGTCAGACCCCCAATAGCGGTATAAGTCGTGTCAGAGAGTAGCCCAGAACACCCTGAGATACTACTGGAGTACCTACCAGTAAATCTCCTGCCTCGGCCGAGGGCTTTGTGTAATGGCTCTCCTAGACACAGCGCGATCTCACCCCCAATACCGGGAGAGACGAATCCCCTGCCGATCCACTCACTTGCCTCCATGTGGCTCGGGACTGTACCCAAAAAAGACCTGTTTGCACGACTCCTTTGAGCCGTGGTAGGGTAGAAATCAAAGCACAGTGGGAACTCATACGAGACAAATGACGGCCTCAGATCTATGAACTAACCTGTACACATGTCACCAGGGAATTGCTATCTGACGCTAGGTATAATACCAACTAGCAGGTTCCCGGCGAGTCCTGTCCGGTGTACTCATAACCCAATGAGCACCTGTATACATCTTAGGTGAACCAACTAACACCATTGGCTTGTGAGACCGGCCACCGCCCCTCGTCGGGGTCTCGACTGTATACACTAGTCTACTCTGGAATATCGATGCCCTGTCTCGAAACTCCCATGACTAGGGACACTTTAAGGATGTGCTTATAGACCCCAGCTCCCACGTATATGATCGCCATCATACTGCTGGCAGTCAAGAAAGAATCATATGGGCTCTATCAACATGCAATAGTGAACTAAAGCATGTATATGATGATAAAGACAAACCAGATAGCATACTATCATCTCGAGCAAGACTATCATATCGGTATAGGTCCTGCCTCAATCATTGCAATCACGTACCTGCGATCCAATAATTGACTTTGAGGGCACTATATCCAACAATCTCCCACTTGCACTTAAGGCTAATTATTGCGATGTCGCATACTTACAGCCCGTGTGATACCGAACATCCAACTCCTCTACTAATCAGTTTCACAAATCCCGTTTGTAAAACTATTGTGTTTGAGAAATAGCCTTAGTGAGTGGATCCGCCCTGATGTTTCCTTCTATATCTCTCTTAATTTCAAGTTCGCGGAGAAAGCCATCTCCCGAATCGAGTAATACCTGTCTTAAAATATGTATGGATATATGATGGGACCTAGTTCATAAATGAACTTCAAATCCAAACTTCTTAGACTGTAGAGATCACTGAACCTAATCAGTATTCAGCACCATGCCTCCCACAGTATCCTCTTGGACCACCTGTCCATAATACTGTCCCTCGTCAGAGGGAAAACTATAACTCTAACAATCACTCTGTCATCCATGTCACCTTTGAAGCCTGGAATGATAACCGTCTCCCGAAGGAGGCTGTCGTCATCAAATCCGTAGAACATGCACTTATGTTCTAAAACTGCTTGCTTATGTTTCTCCAGGATTGGATTAATATAAACTTATCGCATCTAGTGCAAAAACAACATCTGGTGTGGTACTTGACATCTCACGATTGACTCAATTGCCTAAGTAAGTGATCTGCCAATCATGCATATCCCTCTCCCCTTTAGTCTGTAAGACACCTTTAGAGAGGGTGACTCCATCACCTGCAGGCACACCACCATGTCAGGAGTCATCTATTCTAAAATACTATTAGAATACTGTCAAAGTACCCATATTGGAAAACTACCCAAATCTAGATCTAATACCATAGATCTAGTAACCAGAATATCAGATATTATATCCATGTCCTTTATGAAGAAACAACTGTGTGACAACCACAGTACAACCGATCGTAGTATAGGAATTTTACTTCCTACTCTGTGTATGTTATCCAAATACCAGGACATTACACCCTACCGCCTTCTTAACAGATCCATCCCCTATTCTGATGAAGTCAAAGCCATGACTGTTATATCAAAATTAGATGATCTTATCTCCGCTATATTTTCTCAAGCCTATAAGTTGATATAAGCTACTTGCCCACTATGCTTCCGCTGCTCCCACTGACCACAACAACCCTCTGCCAGATTAATATATATACGTGCACTTCTAAAGCTAGTTTAGAACGACGCTAAACTTATCCTCTTGCCAGGTCTCATAGTCTGGAACAACAGTAGTGTCAAGTCTGGGTAAACAAGAACCTCCCTGTCACCGTCCTTGAGGTACCAGAGTACCTCTCGGGTGTCTGAGGTTACCCACCATATCTGCGGAGTGGCTATTGGAATGTCAAACCTGACTGAATATATAAGTTCTATTAAATTTTCCGTAATCGTTTGCGGTTCTGGAATCACTTCCAGTTCTACTATACTCCCACTACTGTTTTCTGAAAAAATCCATTCTACTAAAACTGTGGCGAGTCAAGAACAATATCACTATTGATCTTCCAGATGGTAGAAAATCAACCCTCGACATAGCCCGGGTCAACCCACAAACTGCCATTACAGAAACGTGCCTAGAGTTATCCAGAGTCTGGTTTTAAGCATAAGCCGGACAACTCTCTGTATCTTAACATTGTTAAGATATGAACCATTCTATATACAATATAGAAATAGAGGCACTAATTTAATTTGGTACCAGATTCAAATCATGCAGTTGTTTCCGGTGCATATCAACTTAATGGAGAGAAGCTAATCAGCATTACTCAACTTAGGAATACATCCAGTTATGAGTAACCCGAAAGAGAAACAAGTTTCTCAAAATCATTACTATCAACTGAATGCCAATCACAAGAATCTATATCTTTGATCTCTTTGAAGAATCCCGATACTTGCGATACCTGGTTCTCTACTTTATTCTTATACCCACAACTTCTCAAAACTTAGACATTGTATTTCTTCGAAACACTTGTCTAAAAACTAGAGAAGTAAACAGAACATAGTACGAGGACCTACCCCTTTGTCCTTACGGACACTGGACAACATACAATACTTTGTATAAGTCTGCTGAGTTGAATAACTCAAAACCTGTGCATCGTAGGTTGAAAACTGTACCCAGGCGATTTCCTCAAATATCACCAATTACAACGAATTCCGATATAATGAGGATGATCACCTAATTCCTAATAACTTACTCTCTCTCATTATCTGTAAAACCTTACAGATGTGAGAATCATACCTGGTAAATACATACCCTGGAGTAAGTATCTAATCGGGAAATCAGTTTTCCTTTAACAATGCGCAGTGAAACTGAAACATTAAAATGTCTCGTAGGGGTATTCTGGTATTCCTACTAATGCATCTTCCATAATCCAATTCATGACTATAACCGTATATCTCTTTGCCATCTCTCCAAATCCTTTTATTTGTCTTTAGTCGTTACCTTTTGTACACCATTGTTAGGCTAAATGGTTTTCTTCTTTCCCTACAGTTCGGCACCAGCCTATGGTATGGAAGAAGACTATCCAGTAAGCATAATAGGTGTACCCTCCTAAACCAAGGAGTACTCGCAACTTGAGAGAAGGTGATGATAAAAGACAACTGAATAATACCTTATTCTATTTCTCCCGAACTGGGGAAAAAGCAAAGGTGAAATAGGAGTGGCGATGAAGTACGTGGTTTGGTCGTGAATGATAACAGACGCAATTTACTTTGCTCTCTTTCTAATCCCTTTATTTTGTCTTTAGTTATTACCTTCTGTACACCCTACTTAGGCTAATTGGTTTTCTTCATTCCCTACCTTTCGGCACCTGCCTATGGTTTAGAATAAGACTATCCAATAAGCGTAATAGGTGTACTCTCCTAAACTCAGGAGCCCTCGCAACCTGAGAGAATGTGATAATAAAAGACAACCGAATAAACCAATTCTATTTCTCCTGAACCTGGATCCATCCACGATGAAGTCCCTTCGAGTTCGTATATAACCATACGATGGATCTATCCAATGGAAGTGGATGTCCGTAGTAATACGGGGTGTTCTGAGAAATACAAAGGGTAAAAGAAGGAGCGGCAATGACTTATGCAACTTTAGACAATCCAAAAGCCAGTATTTCAAGAAGGTTCGGTCAACTTGGTCACTGAGTCATAGTCTAGGGTCGGTCAAAGGTTGCTGCCAAAGAGAGAGAGAAAAGAAACACTCTGCGTGCACTCTAACCTAGATCAGAATGGTTATCAATTTATCTAATCAGGAAACCTCCCACTGTACCGTCAAATTCTCCTCCAAACCTTAAAGAAGAATCAATAGGGATCACCCAAAGAATAAACCAACTCATCAGTGAGAATCGGGATCCAACTATCATCGCATGATAACTTGATGGAAGCCACTCAAGTTATCACACTCCAGAAGGTATGCGCATGCCTGGCAAGTTTCAGTTTCTTTAGAAACTCCCGATATGATTTTTGCCCCATGCTCTTATGACCTTGGCGTTGGTCAAAATGTCATAAGTCACATGCCAAGTTCTACCCGTCACTATCCAGGTCAATTTGAACCCACCCGCACATGCCCTTGACGTTGGCCAAAATGGCAGAACGACTGTCCCAAACCAACTCATCTATCTATGCAACAAATGAATACCCAGCAGCTACCAAACACTATGCCTTGGCGTTAGTCAAAATACATAGCTTGAATACTACTGAATACCCAAAAGAAATGACGGAGGGCTACGGCTGGTTTTTAGCGAAAAACCTTTAACGTAATGAACTTGATCTCATTAAAGGAACCTGATAGCTTTTTATAAAAATATAGTGGCGAAAACCTTTTGCTAAAGAGGTCACTCCCGGTGAAGGGATCTCGGCTCTTTCCTCGTGAAATGAGGTGCAGGATATTCTAACTGAATACCGCGATGCATAGCAACTTGTAATCGACTATAGTGAAGTTATTACCCTGACGTAAACTTCTGCCCAAGGGGTCACTCCCGGTGAAGGGATCTAGGCCCTTGCCTCGTCGAATGAGGTGCGGAATATTCTAACTGAATACCACGATGCAAAACAAAAGGAAACGTCTTTGTAATAACACCTTTTAAAATTTGTTCCAACAACATCGAATATAGGTTTGTTATATCCTTGCATTGATAAGAATCAATGCAGTCCCATCAATCAATCACACCAGAAATGAACGAAAATATAATGTACGTATATGCCATCCGCATTTGCCACTGGGTCCCGTCATCACCCGTTAGGTTACTTAACTAACGACAGAGCGGGGACTGGACTAGTGCGGGTGTAAAACATATATAACATCTAATAGTATATATACCAATATACAATAATCGCTCCAGGCGTAATAATATGAAACATTACAGAAAAGTAATAAGCATCACAGAACAATACAGATAATCTGGGATCCCCGGGTTTCACAGAGCCGCTACTGAAACCCGACGTTCCCCTGGTCGTGTGGATAGCCTGTGCAATGAAACCTAGACCCCTACGGGTGCGGCAAGTTACCCGCCAAAACCTGAAGCGAGGCAGCCCCCTATACATAGTGAATGGATCACCCGGCACTTCACGGAATCCGGTAACTTGAGCTCCCCTCCTTGGGTCAACCTGTACCCCCTACGAGTGCGGCGAATAGTCTGCCAATTCTAGAGTGAGGCCCCTCTGCCTCTCAAAACCATGAGATACGAACCCGTTGCCCTCTAGAACCCGGCTATCCGTGCACTCCGTCGCGGGGTAAACCTAGTACAGAAATAAATAAAAAATATGTACAACGGGTACATCGACCTCAGCCCGGTCGTGCCCCAAAAAGAATATTATACAAACAGGCAGTGACGGCAGTCCACATGTTGGACACTCACTCCGCAATATCAAATATACAAATAAATCCAAATTGCACTACCATTGCACACTGCTATCCACCACGACAAATCCGCAACATCACAGCACAACACAGAACATCAACGCGAATGTCACATTCGCAAATCCGTCTAAAAGGACTATAGCAATTAGACGCAATTTACCGCTCGAATGACATTCCCGGTCGGAGATATAATATAAGTACTGCATACTAACAAGTTTAAAATTTCGATCGACAAAACTTCCCGAAGTGGGCCCCACGTACATCTGGTGTACAGTAATAAAATCTGGGCCCAAAAGAAATATACTTGAAACCACAATTTCCTGTTAATAACCTACTGTACAAATTTGGACCACTGGTCCCACATACTGGCTGCGGATGCGCGGTCAAACCCTTGGTTTGACCGCGGATCCGCGGTGGTACTGTAGGATCACATGACCAAATTTGTACAGTTTTCTTAAAAAACCCTGCTCAATTTTCTGGGATGCTCAAAATAATTTTTAGGCCAGATTTAAAATCGACAGAAACATTGAACAGAAAAATTGCAGTTTTTGAAATTCCGTTCGATCGATGATTTAAACGCGTTAGCACAAGTTAGTAAAGCTTAATGGTGAGGCTCCGATACCACTGTAAGTACACGGTAGCGTCCCGGCCGTCTAACAGACGCCAAATGCGGAACAAAAACTTTTTAGCTGGCGCAATCGTATACTATAACCCGGATCTGCCATTAAAGCCAAACTAACAAACTACAAAGTGGGTAGAAATGTTATTGTAAGTCCATGCTACCTCTCCCGGTACTTACGGGCTTGCGGAATATGGTGAAAAACGATTTTCTTAGAGGTGGTAACATGGACTCAAAACCCGGATCTTTGTTAAACTGCTAACTAACAACCTAACAAGAGTTTACTTACTCGGTTAGGGGGCTATACCTTTCTTGAACTCCTTCGTCTTCAACTCGTCCCGGAGTTCGGATCGGCCTCACCTCGTCGTCTCCTTGCTTCGAAGATGGATCCACCCGAAAGCTTCTACCTTTGGCTTGTTCTTCGGACTTTGAAGAAACTAGATCACTTGGCTTGCTAGGCCTTGTGAGCTAGAATGAGTAGAGAAGAGTATGTTGGGATTTTGCTCTATGGTTCTTGCTTCTCAACACATGAGACAAGTGAACCATAGACTAAAAAAGAGAGAGCAAGAGGAAAAGGGTGAGAGCAAGAGCATGAGAGCTCAAAAACAAGAGAGAGAAAGGTCAAGCAAGAATGAGCCTCTCTTTTGTCTTTCACCCTCTCATAATCCAAAAACATCATTAGCCATAATGTCAACCAAGTATTATGTGATGGTTCATATCATGACAAAGGCAATATCATTTCCATGCACTCATTTTGCAAACTACAACAAGCAAGCAAAATTCTTTGCATGAAAATGACAACCATTGTGATGATGATGGTCAACTAGTCCAACCTAGTCAACCGGTCAACAAAGTCAACAAGTCAACAAAGTCAACCCTCCAACAACCATGTCACTATAATACTTAATTAATATTATTGCTAAATATATATATATATATATATCATATTCTCATTAGGGTTGAGCAAAAAGTCAATAGTCAACAGTCAACGGTCAACAACCCTAATGAGAATTCTCTGCCTCTGTCTCTCCGTCAACTGTGCATACACACCCGCATCCGCGTTCCGAGGAACACGGATGCAAACTGGATAAAACCAATCCCAATACGTACACTAGGATCTGGCTTAAACCAAATCCCGCTAGTGTAAACTGTCCGGACACTAAACGTGCACAAGTGCACGGATGTGACTGAACCCTGTCGCAAAACCATGCGACCTGTCGCAAAACCATGCGACCTCTACTCTTTTGCCTAAAGGCGAATAGCTTTCTGTGTGGGACTCTAAAGACTCGACACTACGCTGGCAATGGGTTTAACCACAGACCGCAAGCGGCACTAGCTGTGCGTAACGGTCCCCAGGTAGATGCCGACAAGAAGACTGACGAGGCGAAACCCATCTGAACTCCTACTGAGCCTGAATGTGACATTCTCCGTACAGTCCGGTCTGTTCGTCTGATACATCGCATGGCGGGTCTAGGGGGCGGTAAACGTCAGTCCCCCAATAGCGGTACAAGTCGTGTCGGAGTGAAGCCCAAAACACCCTGAGATAACACTGGAAGCCTACCAGTATATCTCGTTTGCCCTGGCCAGGGACTACTCGTGTAATGGCTCTCCTAGACACAGCGCGATGTCAACCCCCAATACCGGGAGAGACGAATCCTGTCTAACCGTCACTGCCTCCAAGTGCTTCGGGACTGCACCCAACTACCACCTGTTTGCACGACTCCTTTGAGCCGTGGTAGGGTAGTAATCAAAGTACTGTGGGAACATACTCGAGGCGAAGTGACAGTGTCAAGTCAACGGACTAAGCTGTACTCATGTCACCTGGGAACTGATAACTGACGATAGGCATAATACCAACTAGTCAGTTCCCGACGAGTCCTGTCCAGTATACTCGTAACCCAACGAGCACCCGCATACTATCTCAAGTACGACGTACCGACGGCTGTGGGACAGACCGTCTCCCACACTGGGATGAGAAGCGCATGCGCTAGTCTACTCCGGAGTATCGATGCCCTGTCTCGATAGTCCTGCGACCAGGGACCTGCATAAGGATGTGCTTATAGATTACCCAGCCCCACTAGTGTGACCGCCATCACAACGCTGGTAATCAAGCAAAGATCCTAAGGGCTCCACTAATGTGTATAGGCGATATACTAAAATAAACACATGTACACATTGAAGTAGAAACAAACCAAGTAGCATACTACCATTTTGAGCAAGATTGTCAATACAAGGTGAATATCCCAAGCTTCCATTAAGTAATATACATACTAGTATGATACAGTAATGGCCTCTAGGGCATATACACTAACAATCTCCCACTTGCACTAAGGCCATGTACTGGCGTATCGAAGACCTATCATCTCGATCAGCCGCTCGAACTGAGTCGGGGGTAAGGCCTTCGTGAGTGGATCAGCAGTGTTATCTTCCATATTTACTCTCTTCACCTCGATCTCCCGGCGATCAACGATCTCTCTGATCAGGTGGTACCGCCTCAAAATATGCCTGGACTTTTGATGGGACCTGGGTTCCTTCGCTAATGCTATAGCACCGTTGTTGTCACAATACAGCGGTATTGGATCAACACTGGTAGGAACCACCTGAAGTTCCGTGAGGAACTTCTTCATCCAGACAGCTTCCTTTGCGGCATCGCAAGCAGCTATGTACTCCGCTTCCATAGTTGAGTCAGCAACGGTTTCCTGCTTGGAACTCTTCCAGCAAACCGCCCCTCCATTGAGGGTAAAGTCATAACCCGACATGGACTTGGAGTCATCCTTATCACTCTGGAAGCTGGAGTCAGCAAAGGCCTCCATCTGGAGGTCTTTTCCGCCATACACCAAGAACATCTCCTTAGTCCTTCTCAGGTACTTGAGAATGTTCTTTACTGCTATCCAGTGTTTCTCCCCTGGGTTCGACTGATACCGGCTTACAACGCTCAATGCGTATGCTACATCTGGTCTGGTACACAACATCGCATACATAATAGAGCCTACCGCAGATGCGTAGGGTTTTGATGACATGCGAGTCCTTTCCAAATCAGTCTTGGGAGACATCTCTTTGGAGAGGGTGATTCCGTGACAAGCCGGTAGATTGCCGCGCTTGGAATCTTCCATACTGAATCGTTTCAGTATGGTGTCGATGTACCTTGACTGTGAAAGTCCCAACATCCTCTTAGATCTATCACGATAGATCTGGATCCCCAGAATGTAGTTGGCATCGCCCAGGTCCTTCATGGAGAACCTCTGTGACAAGAATCCTTTGACTGACTGTAGCATAGGAATATCATTTCCTATTAGGAGAATGTCATCGACGTACAAGACGAGGAATACCACATTTCTCCCTACAATCTTACTGTAAATGCATGGTTCATCTGGGTTTTTGACAAAGTCGAATTCTTTGACAGTATCATCAAAGCAGATGTTCCAACTCCGCGATGCCTGCTTGAGTCCATAGATGGACTTGAGCAATTTGCACACTTTACCGCTGCTCCCACTCTGATTGAATTCCTCTGGCTGATCCATATAGACGCACTCATCCAAATTTCCATTTAGAAAAGCCGTCTTTACGTCCATCTGCCAGATTTCATAATCGTGGAAGGCAGCAATGGCAAGAAGGATCCGAATGGATTTAAGCATGGCCACCGGAGAAAAGGTCTCGTCATAGTCCAAACCAGGTCTTTGACGAAAACCCTTTGCAACGAGCCTAGCTTTATAGGTTTCAACCTGCCCATCTACACCAATCTTCTTTCTGAAGATCCATTTGCAGCCTACGGGTTTTACCCCTTCTGGAGCAAAGTCCAAAGTCCAAAGTCCAAACTTTGTTGGTGTACATGGACTCCATCTCGGTCCGCATTGCATCCAGCCATTTTACCGAGTCACCGCTCTGAATGGCTTGCTGGAAGCTAGTAGGCTCACCATAATCCATGGTGCAATCCTCTCTATCCCCGTCTATGAGAAAACCGTAGTATCTCTCGGGCGGATGAGACTGCCTACTACTCTTGCGGAGTGGCGTAGGAATGTCCGGTTCCCCTGAACCTTCTGGTTCTACTAAGGTTTCAGTAATAGCTTGTGGTTCTGGAATTTCTTCCAGTTCTATTGCGCTCCCACTTATCTGATTTTCTAAAAACTCAGTTTCCAAGAAGCGGGCATGACGAGAGACAAGGACTTTTTGCTCCTCTGCGTAATAGAAAAGATACCCCTTGGAGTTCTTTGGGTATCCTACAAACTTGCATTATACTGAGCGTGCCTCGAGCTTGTCCGCATGCTGCTTTTTTTTACAAAAGCTGGACATCCCCATGTCTTAAAGGATTTAAGACAGGGTTTCTTCCCACTCCACATCTGATATGGTGTGGTAGGCACTGTTTTAGTAGGAACTTGGTTCAAGAGATGTGCAGCTGTTTCTAGTGCATAACCCCAGAAAGATCGCGGTAACTCAGCCTTACTCATCATGGAACGAACCATATCTAATAGGGTTCGATTCCTCCTTTCCGATACACCGTTGTGTTGTGGTGTGTATGGAGGAGTAAGTTGAGAGAGAATTCCATTCTCTTTTAAGTAGCCCAGAAACTCGGCACTCAAGTATTCTCCACCTCGATCCGATCTTAGAATCTTGATACTTTTGCCGGTTTGTTTTTCAACTTCATTCTTGTATTCTTGAAATTTCCCAAAGGCCTCGGATTTGTGCTTCATTAAGAAGACATGTCCATACCTAGAGAAATCATCTGTGAAAGTAATGAAGTATGAATAACCACTTCGCGCATGTGTAGACATTGGACCACACACGTCACTGTGTATGAGTCCCAAGAGCTCGCTCGCTCTTACTCCGTGTCCAGTGAACGGAGTCTTTGTCATCTTTCCCATGAGACAAGATTCACAAGTGGCATAAGACTGGTACTCGAACGGATCCAAGTATCCTTCTTTATGTAACTTAGTCAACCGTGTCTCATTGATGTGACCCAGTCTACAATGCCATAAGAAAGCCTGATTTAATTCTGGAGACTTTCTTTTAAGTGTGTTCTGGACACTGAATATCTGAGCTTGATTCAATACGTATATACCGTTATTTAATGTACCTGACCCAATCAGTACTTGATTTAGGTGGATGTTTACTACATCACTTACAAAAGCAAAATCATATCCTTCCTTAAAAAGTAAGGATACAGATATGATATTACAAGTCGCACCTGGTACATACAAACAGTTACGCAGAATCAATATCTGCCCAGTTGTCAGTCCTAGGTGATATTCCCCTACGGATACAGCATCCATGCTCATTCCGTTAGCAACCCTGAGAGTCATATCACCTTTCCAGATAACCCTACGGTTTCTCAGAGCCTATAACGAATTACAGATGTGAGATCCTGATCCGGTATCCAATACCCAGGAAGTAGGGTTAACTGATAAACAGTTCTCTATTACAAACACACTCGAAGCCGAAGCCACAACATGCTTCGAATTCTGGCTACTGGCTTTGCAAGCCCTGCAATCTTTCTGCCGCTGATCATTCCCGTTACAATAGGAACGTCCCTCTTTTACTATATCCAGTCCTGAAACTTTTGCCCTTGCTTTTCCTTTTTCTTCCCTGGTTTCTTTCAGGGTATAAGCAGAGGGCAGGGACTGTAGAATTAAGTCAGTACTTGACCCATTCTTCAACGTGGTCTCCAGGTCCGTGAGCTTAAAATAGCTGGTCTCTGTAAGGACGTTGTCCCTTACAGATGACCCGACAGCCAACCTCGCTTGAAGCAATTCGTTCGAGGTCTCATATCTTGCGATACGAGATTGCTCTCCATATAAATTTTTGTTATGGAGGAAGATAGAAACTGAGTCCATCTTCTCGTGCTGCCCCTGGTTCGCACCATCAACTGAGGCTAACACGAGGCACTTGGCTTTCGCACAATCCTCTTCCGATGTCCTTTGGATGTAAACATCCGTGACAGGGGAAACTGGACCTGAGACGGCAGGGGTTTGATTAGTTAAGAGGTGTCCCAGCTTGTCATGGGTAATGGACATTTGGACAGACCTTTTCCAGTCATAACAGTCAGATTCAGTCTTTTTTATTATCTAGATGTAACCTAGGTGCGGTCACTTGGTCGCTGCAATTAAGAGAGAGAGAAGAAAACACTCAGCATGATGCTCTTGCAAGTTTAGAGTGGTTTTTAATTTGTCTAAACAGGATGGCTCCCACTGTCTCTCGAATCCCTCCTCAAAACCAAAAAGGAAGAATTAGTCAGGATCAATCTCACCGTACAATTCTTGCTTAACCGTTCAGCTAGGCCAGTGTCGGTACTTCGAGGAGGTTTTCCAACGCTTTCGCGAAGTTCCTTAATTCAAGAACCTCTTTTCCCTGGGGGCGTAGCCCCGCTAACACCTTTCTAGGCACCTACTTGGTTTATAACATTGATCGTTAAGTGAGAAATTTCCCGAGGAGTAGCATATACTCACAGTAGGATCGGGATCCAAATATCATCGTGTGACGAAACTGAAGGAATCCTACCAGGATCATCACACTCCAAATGGTATGCAACACTAGCAAGTTTCAGTACTTTTGAAACTCCCGATGTGGATTTTTGCCCCATGCTCTTATGACCTTGACTAAGGCCAACAAATCATAAGTCACATGTCAAGTTCTACCCGTCGTTGTCCAGGTTGATTTGAACCCACCCGTATATACCCTTGACTATGGCCAACAAAGTAATACGACTGTCCCAAACCAACGCATTCTATCTATGCAACATATGAATACCCACCAGCTACCAAACACTGTGCCTTGACTAAGGCCAACAAACACAGCTTGAATACTGTTGATTATTCATATGAAACGACGGAGGGCTACGGATGGTTTTGGCGAAACCTTGAACGTAGTGAACTTGATATAATCGAAGGAACGAAATAGCTTTTAAAAGGAGTGGCTCAAGCTCCGCATTTAACAGTTAGTTTTGAAAAGAACCGAGTGGTTTTTCGAAAGTGTTCCAACGATTTTAACTTGGTTTATTTTCTTGCATTAGTTCTTTTAATGCGTGATATTCTTGCATTAGTTCTTTTAATGCGTCCCATCATTTAATCCTACCATTGCAGAAAACAACCAAAATATGACGTACTCTTATGCCATTCGCATTCGCCACGGGGCCCCGTCATTACCCGTTAGGTTACTTAACTAACGACAGAGCGGGGGCTGGGCTAGCGCGGCTGTCAAACATAAGCAACGCCTAAATAATATCATATATAGATATACTGCAATGATAGCCATTTCAGATCACAGATGAACACATTGGATATACTAGGAATCCGCAATTCGTACGAGCCTGTAACGAAAAGCAGATTACACGGTCGCGGTGAATAGCCAATACCCCACCCAAGACCCCTACGGGTGCGGCAAACTACCCGCCAAGTACCCGAAGCCAAGCAACCTCCCTCAACTCCGTGAGTAGGCCACTCGGCACTTCGGCATACCCGGTAGTTTGTGCACCCCCTCCATGGGTCTATCCTAGGAGCAAAAACAGTAAAAAGAAATTATACAATGACGGCTACAACCCCGACCCGGTTGTGCGGCCATACAAATAATTATTACATCAATTTACAAATTTACATGAATTGAAAAAAAAGAAAACTCTCGTCTCACAACCCCCGGCTATTCACCCGCGACAATCCAATGAATTCATATACACATTCCAATAACATTGCAGATCACGGATTTGTATAACCCCCACTAATCGACATATAGCGATTAGCAGACGTTCAATACAAATATCACATTACAGAAAAACCCGTCAGCTTAAGTCTTTTAGAAGTTCGATCAAAAATACGGATTTTTAGGACCCCAAAAATAAAATTTTCGTTCTGGAAAATCTGGGATGAAAGTACATATTCCAAAAATCCCAAAACAACCCCAGAAAAACACTGCACCAAACTTGGACCTCGGCCGAGTAAACTCGGCCGTGGAACCGCGGCGGGAGCGTGCTCCCGCCGCGTTTCCGCGGCGCTTTGACTCGATCGTTGGACCAAATTTGGTGGGTGATCACACAAAAGCCTGACCCGATTTTTAAGATAAAATTTATCAATTTTTGAACAGAAAAAAAATCGGCAGAAACTTGGCATATCGGGTTCGTTTTGTGACTTTTTCTTTGATCGATCTTCTAGCTACTTTGCTAACATGTTAGATAGAGTTTAACTAGGCTCTGATACCACTGTAAGTCCATGCTACCTCTCCCGGTACTTACGGGCTTGCGGAATATGGTGAAAAACGATTTTCTTAGAGGTGGTAACATGGACTCAAAACCCGGATCTTTGTTAAACTGCTAACTAACAACCTAACAAGAGTTTACTTACTCGGTTAGGGGGCTATACCTTTCTTGAACTCCTTCGTCTTCAACTCGTCCCGGAGTTCGGATCGGCCTCACCTCGTCGTCTCCTTGCGTCGAAGATGGATCCACCCGAAAGCTTCTACCTTTGGCTTGTTCTTCGGACTTTGAAGAAACTAGATCACTTGGCTTGCTAGGCCTTGTGAGCTAGAATGAGTAGAGAAGAGTATGTTGGGATTTTGCTCTATGGTTCTTGCTTCTCAACACATGAGACAAGTGAACCATAGACTAAAAAAGAGAGAGCAAGAGGAAGAGGGTGAGAGCAAGAGCATGAGAGCTCAAAAACAAGAGAGAGAAAGGTCAAGCAAGAATGAGCCTCTCTTTTGTCTTTCACCCTCTCATAATCCAAAAACATCATTAGCCATAATGTCAACCAAGTATTATGTGATGCTTCATATCATGACAAAGGCAATATCATTTCCATGCACTCATTTTGCAAACTACAACAAGCAAGCAAAAGTCTTTGCATGAAAATGACAACCATTGTGATGATGATAGTCAACTAGTCCAACCTAGTCAACCGGTCAACAAAGTCAACAAGTCAACAAAGTCAACCCTCCAACAACCATGTCACTATAATACTTAATTAATATTATTGCTAAATATATATATATATATATCATATTCTCATTAGGGTTGAGCAAAAAGTCAATAGTCAACAGTCAACGGTCAACAACCCTAATGAGAATCCTCTGCCTCTGTCTCTCCGTCAACTGTGCATACACACCCGCATCCGCGTTCCGAGGAACACGGATGCAAACTGGATAAAACCAATCCCAATACGTACACTAGGATCTGGCTTAAACCAAAGCCCGCTAGTGTAAACTGTCCGGATACTAAACGTGCACAAGTGCACGGATGTGACTGAACCCTGTCGCAAAACCATGCGACCTGTCGCAAAACCATGCGACCTCTACTCTTTTGCCTAAAGGCGAATAGCTTTCTGTGTGGGACTCTAAAGACTCGACACTACGCTGGCAGTGGGTTTAACCACAGACCGCAAGCGGCACTAGCTGTGCGTAACGGTCCCCAGGTAGATGCCGACAAGAAGACTGACGAGGCGAAACCCATCTGAACTCCTACTGAGCCTGAATGTGACATTCTCCGTACAGTCCGGTCTGTTCGTCTGATACATCGCATGGCGGGCCTAGGGGGCGGTAAACGTCAGTCCCCCAATAGCGGTACAAGTCGTGTCGGAGTGAAGCCCAAAACACCCTGAGATAACATTGGAAGCCTACCAGTATATCTCGTTTGCCCTGTCCAGGGACTACTCGTGTAATGGCTCTCCTAGACACAGCGCGATGTCAACCCCCAATACCGGGAGAGACGAATCCTGTCTAACCGTCACTGCCTCCAAGTGCTTCGGGACTGCACCCAACTACCACCTGTTTGCACGACTCCTTTGAGCCGTGGTAGGGTAGTAATCAAAGTACAGTGGGAACACACTCGAGGCGAAGTGACAGTGTCAAGTCAGCGGACTAAGCTGTACTCATGTCACCTGGGAACTGATAACTGACGATAGGCATAATACCAACTAGTCAGTTCCCGACGAGTCATGTCCAGTGTACTCGTAACCCAACGAGCACCCGCATACTATCTCAAGTACGACATACCGACGGCTGTGGGACAGACCGTCTCCCACACTGGGATGAGAAGCGCATGCGCTAGTCTACTCCGGAGTATCGATGCCCTGTCTCGATAGTCCTGCGACCAGGGACCTGCATAAGGATGTGCTTATAGATTACCCAGCCCCACTAGTGTGACCGCCATCACAACGCTGGTAATCAAGCAAAGATCCTAAGGGCTCCACTAATGTGTATAGGCGATATACTAAAATAAACACATGTACACATTGAAGTAGAAACAAACCAAGTAGCATACTACCATTTTGAGCAAGATTGTCAATACAAGGTGAATATCCCAAGCTTCTATTAAGTAATATACATACTAGTATGATACAGTAATGGCCTCTAGGGCATATACACTAACAGTTATACCGAACGATCCGAGTCCTTCGGTCTTCAACCATCATCCCACGCTTTGTTGCAGCTGCTCCGATCTCCTGAATCTCCAGTCTTCTCGTCCAGGTGGCACCACATCGACGGATCTTTAAACGGGCTCCCGCCTCTGAACCGAGGCAACTCGATCATCAAGTTTGCCAAAAGAGATGACCAAGATTGATATAGAGAATGAGTAGAACACTTTGTCTCACTTCGTCCAAAGCCATGGACGAACGGTTAATGAAGTTGCCATTTGAATCGGGTAAATGAGAAATGAGCAATTCTAATTTTCATGAACCAAACTCTATATTCTTTTCTTTTGCAAAATCAACCCTTGCCATTTGCAAGAGGGGACCGGCCACTATATGGAGGAGGGGTGAGTGTAGGAAAGGGAGGGGGTGACCATAAGAATGAATGATTCACAAGACACCTTGCAAAAACAATTAATGCAAATGAAGATGCATTAACCTAGTCACCATAAACATTAAATGAACAATAAATGCACTAATGAGTCACTTAACACCTCATCATCCTAGTCACCATTTCTAGAATCTTCTAGAACCTTCCATACTCAACAAGAAAAGATAAATCCGTCTTTAACCGAATGTTAAAGACGGGTGATAGAAAATAGGAAACTGGCAACTTCCAAAAGCGATCCCGAAACGAATTTCAAGATAACCCCGTAACAGTATAAACATACCCGCATTTGTATTACGACCGAATACAAATGCAACTGAGACAAAGATATTATATCTACACAGTATAATACTCGGATCCGGCTTAAACCAAAGCCTTCCAGTATTATCTGCCCGAAATATGACATGTGCGTAAACGCACGTGCATTTTCCGAACCCTGCCATAAAACCATACGGCCTCTACAACGTTTCGCCAGAACTTAGGAAACTGTCTGTGGGGGACTCTAATGACTCATCAACACAGTGGCACTGGGTATAACCACTAGCATGTCAGAGGTACTACCTGTACGTGACGGTTGCCTATGTATTGATTGGAAGGGAAGCTGACGAGCGAACTCATCCAGAAACCCTACTGAGCCTAACAGTGACAATATACATACAGTCCGGTCTGTTCGTCTATGAGTATCGCATATCGGCCTAGTGGCTGGTAATGTCGACCCCCAATAGCGGTATAAGTCGTGTCAGAGAGTAGCCCAGAACACCCTGAGATACTACTGGAGTACCTACCAGTAAATCTCCTGCCTCGGCCGAGGGCTTTGTGTAATGGATCTCCTAGACACAGCGCGATCTCACCCCCAATACCGGGAGAGACGAATCCTCTGCCGATCCGCTCACTTGCCTCCATGTGGCTCGGGACTGTACCCAAAAAAGACCTGTTTGCACGACTCCTTTGAGCCGTGGTAGGGTAGAAATCAAAGCACAGTGGGAACTCATACAAGACAAATGACGACCTCAGGTCGATGAACTAATCTGTACACATGTCACCAGGGAACTGCTATATGACGCTAGGTATAATACCAACTAGCAGGTTCCCGGCGAGTCCTGTCCGGTGTACTCATAACCCAATGAGCACCTGTATACATCTTAGGTGAACCAAATAACACCAATGGCTTGTGAGACCGGCCACCGCCCCTCGTCGCGGTCTCGACTGTATACACTAATCTACTCTGGAGTATCGATGCCCTGTCTCGAAACTCCCACGACTAGGGACACTTTAAGGATGTGCTTATAGACCCCAGCTCCCACGTATATGATCGCCATCATACTGCTGGCAGTCAAGCAAGAATCCTATGTGCTCTATCAACATGCAACCGTGAACTAAAGCATGTATATGATGATAAAGACAAACCAGATAGCATACTATCATCTCGAGCAAGACTGTCATATCGGTATAGGTCCTGCCTCAATCATTGCAATCACGTACCTACGATCCAATAATTGACTTTGAGGGCACTATATCCAACACCTGATGCAACAGTCCTATTGTGTAGTGACATGGCAATTATTAATGATGAAGTGTGTGAGCCGGCAAGAAGATGTACGTGGAACATACGAATCATCGATAATGGTGCTGGTGTCCTGATACCATGGGTTTAATATAACAATAAACACATTTAAACATGCAATGCGATGTGAATAGCAAGAATATTCGAAAAATGAATAATAAACACAACAGTGAAGAATCTACATCAATATATATATATATATATATATATATATATATCATACAGTTTTGCCATTTGAAACAACACGAATCGTGGTGTTTAGAAAAATTAGGGCTACGTTGTTTTAAGAAAAGATGTGTCTTTTGAAAATATCCGTATAATCCCTTGGCCTGTCTTTAAAATACTCACGATTCGTTAGTTTTGAAATAGGTATGACTCGGGTCTTGTCTACTGTCTATAAGTAAACTACATGACTAATAGTAAGGTAAGGAAACCACCTAAATCTGAGTCGATACATATAAATATAATAGTCGGTGATCCCGCCTCAATAGTATCACATACGATACAATGTATATATTATGACATCCTTGAGTCAAGAGTGCGAATCTCTCATCAATATATAGCTCGTGCTTAAATCCGTCGTACGGCATCCCAAATCTGTGTACGGGTCAAAAATCACATTCATCTCATCATTTATCCGGTATCCTTATCATCATATCTCATGAACCGGGGTACTAATCTAAGTCTAGTACAAACTGATATCATCTGCATATATATGCGTATATGAAAACACACACCTAAAGGCCCTCTAAAATCTCATGTCGTATCCCACAATACGAAACAAAACATATTACCGATCTCATAGCATCATGCCCAATCTCATCGACTCATCTCCAAATACCATATACAATCCTCATCATCCATGTGTAGGTATAAGTATATATATATAAATAGTCCCATACCTATGTGTGTGTATATATATATATACATATCCCCATATACACACCAGTAAAACAAAGTAAGCATGTGGGTGCGTGTGGGTGTAAATCTTATTCTAGGGCTCGCGACTAAACAACTATCGACACCATCATCCAATGATACTAGAATTATCCATGACTCCCAAAGTTTATCTAGATAATCATAACCTCGCAATAACATATAATTATATCCATATAATATATATATACCATACACTATACTACGAACCGTGGGGGTGCTATACGCCATCCACCCGACTTCCCCCGTAGATATGTATCTACTCACCTTGACCTTCGCTTGCCGATAACGACGTCGCCATGTGCTTGCTTGTCATCCCGAAGTCCTTGTGGGGGTACCTACACATCATAACGTATCGTGCCACATTAAAATCCAAATCAAAACCAAACGACACGCTAAAAGCCTATATGTTAGAACCTATGGACTACGCCTTTCAAACCCACCAAACAACCCTCGATATCGTCATACAAACGTCAAGTGATCGAGGTAAAACACAAATACTAAAATCCAGAATCCAAAATACGAAAAATATAACCCCGAATCAAAACAGCAACTCATGAAAATAGTCTCAGATTTTACCCTAAGTGAAATTAGCTAATTTTGCATATGTAAAGGACCTATTTTACTGGAGATGGAGCCACAGAACAAACACGAGACAAAATGCAGCAGGTCAAGCCACAAATTGCGGCCAGAATGAATATATTTGCTTCCATGGAGAAGGGGTTGGGGCTAGGGTTTCATTGGTGGCTCCTACGTTGCCTGCATGTATCACTGTCTTCGCTAAATATTTTGTTGAGTCCCTGGGTGTTAGCAGATAACCAAAAACCATCACAATTCCCACAATTTCCGTATCTGCAGAATTTCAAAGTTCGTATTTGGTGGTTAATTCTTTGGTTCAATCCACTAAATCATCACAACAAGAGTTGTATAGGCTCTACTAACCTCAATTACCCTTCACCACTCAAGACTTCATCACAACCCTAACTAGGAATTTCAATGATCACTAAACCGCACTAAATCACAACTAAACACATATGGATACTAAAGTGAATGAAATACAATTCTAATGGCAATGAAAGTACCTCATTTGGCAACCCAAGAATTTTCTTGAGTTGCCCCAAGTCTTCAAAATCCGATTTTTCTTGGTCCAATGTGTTTGTATTGAGCTTGTGCAAGTTTTTTGTGAAGGGAACTATGTGTTTTGATGTTGATTTGGGGGTGAAGTGAGGTGTAGGAGGTGGTGGAGGGAGAGGGCAGCAGCCATGGAGGTGAGAGGAGAGAGGATGAGGGTGATGAAGTGAAGGAGGAATGGCCCAAGTCAAAGTAAACCCCTCCTTTTCTCTCTCTTGCCCATGCTTCCCATTTCATTATTCTTTTCCTTTTTCTTTTCATTTCTTTTCATTGTTTTCTTTTCTCTTCTCATTTAAACAAAAACCATGCATGAAAAATGAGAAAAAAGCCATGATAAAAATGTAACAAGTGTTAAAATAACATGGTGCATGTTTTGCACAAAACAAGCTTAATGCGCGATTAGCGATATTTACCGCGATTACCATTAAAATAGTGTATAATAAATCATAAAATTTCATAATTTGCTTAAATCAATTAAAGCACCTTCATTTCAATAATTTCTGTAATTTTCCAAATTTTTCCCAATTTATCGGTATTTAATTATACCGCAAAATTAAAATATTCATTAAATTTATTATTTAATTATAAAAATTCCCAAAAATAATATTTTATTTTTCTGAAATGTTACAGTCTTCCCCCCTTAAAGAAATTCATTCCCCGAATTTAAATTTAAACTCCCCCAATTTCTAAAACATTTCAGCAAAACGATCATGTCGTCGGGGCTCCGAAATCAAAAATACATAAAACACATCGTAGCACAATGCACGCGCATGAAAAATGAGCATATAAACCAAAATCCAAACTTCGTCAAGCATCCCGCAATCATCGGAGTCATGGTGAAGACATAATATTGCTCTCACTGAGTTCTATCCAACACACGGGCGATCGACATCTCCTCCCATATAACGCTTCGAAATGTGCCATTTGAATGTTCTCCTGGAAGTTGTTATTATAGGAAAACCTTATCAAGGGCAAGTGGCGATCCCAATTGCCACCGAAAACTAGAACGCAAGTTCGGAGCATGTCTTCAAGAATATAAATGGTCCTCTCTAACTAGTCGTCGGCTCGCGGATAGAAAACTGTACTAAAACTCAATAAGTGTCCAAAGCCTCCTGATGTTTCTGCCATAGTCGGCTGGTGAACTGGGTGCCTCTGTCGGACATAAACAAATCGGAACTCCATGTAATCACACCATCTTATCAACATACATCTGAGCATACTTAACGAGTCCAAAAATAGTCTTGTCTGGCAGAAAATGAGCTGCTTTCCGTCAATCGGTCTACGATCTCCTAAATGGAGTCATACTCTTGACTTGCTGACAAGTCCGCATCCTGAAACAAGTCTGTGACATCCCTCTTCATCCTTTTACATGATATCCGAACGACGTTAAACTTTTTGATCGATTCATCAAAGTCCCACAATTTCCCAAGAGCTCAACACTTGAGCACAGTTTAAAAATACCCAGAACGTGCCACAGTACCTATGGACCAACCGTAGAAGGGAAGACCCAAGCCTCATTAATGGCACCGTGGAACTGCCGCAAACCCTAAGCTTCGAAAGCGGTTCCATGGTCATTAAGTCAAGTTAGGGTTTCATTCTTCTAGAGGGTCCACAGAATTACTTGCATGATTTTCCGAATACCTTAAACTTGGGAAAATGGGTTTTTGTTATTCGTTCGAACGTTTTAACTTCGCCTAGACAACATGCGAAAACCCGAAACAATGTTAAACTACAAATACGAAACACTCCGAATTGCCTATATTGTAATATCACATCACCTGCAAACTTAGCAAAAACAAGCAACGCCTGAAAAATATTTGAAGCCAGGACTCTCAAACAGGGCCGACTGTCACATAAAATCTGATAATTTGCTGTCGACTGTCCCTGTACTGTGCTCAACCAACAAACTACCTCCGGCTTCCGACTCAAAACATCTGCCATAACATTCTCCTTTCCCAGACGATAAAAAATCTCGCAGTCATAGTCTTCACTAGCTACATCCATCGGCGTTGTCTCAAATTTTGATATCACGGCTGAAAACGTACTTTAAGCTTTTTGTGATCCGTAAATATCTAGCACGACTCGCCGTAAGTAGTGTATCCAATTCATAAGTGTAAAAGAAAATTCACTGCAGCCATCTCTAAGTCATAAGTGGGATAATTCTGCTCGTAATTCTTCAACTGCCGAGAAGCATATCAATAAACAACAAAACCGCCTGATCCTTAAGGCAAAGATAATACTGGCGTCGACATCAAACGAGTCTTCAACTGTTGAATGCTCCGCTCGCCTACCTCAGTCCAAGGAAAAGAAACTCCCTACCGGCCAAACCCAAAAATGCTGTGAACCTCCGTCACTGATACAGGTCTGGACCAACGCTGAATGACCTTGATCTTCTTCGGTTCCATACTTACCATCTCTCATCACTATGTGACCCTAGAAGTCTGTTAGTTATATGTATTCCCTAGAGGCCATTACTGTACATGAGATGTATATTGTAGTGGATGCTGGGACATATATAGGTAGGACTTTCTTGGTCGACATGTGTCACGACCCGAAAGTACGGAACATGACCGGCACTTAAACTACGAACGTCTCGAGGCGTACGTAATCTAAGTAAACCGAAAACCCAGAAATCCAAACCAAGAAAATAGTAGAGTGCAGGAAAAACCAACTTAAAGCAAGTAATTTCAATAGCATAAGCCGAATTATGCGGTTTTTAAAACATCAAAAATTTACTGAAAATTTCGGCAGAGTCTCCTTTGTAAATACTGGCCCCCAAACGGGATACAACATGAATAGTATACGAAATCAAGAAAAAGGCATCCCCAAGCGGGAGCTAGCTCTTCGTCAATCGACGGTCACAACCACACAAACAATATAATATACAACGCCAACGGCGAGGATCAAAACTCAAAAGGAAACTCAAAACCACCAGAAATATAACGAGCGACTCTAAGGTCGAAAGAATAACCAACACTGGTCTCTATCTCAATAAATACATGTTTGGTTGATGGAATTTACTAGATACAACTGAATAATATTATACAAGGTAATATGATGGGTACGATACAAGAAAAACCCACCTACTAGCAAGTCACCCGAATGAAACTGAGCCCGCAAAGCCGTAATGAAACCTGTACGGCAAACCTGCAAGAAACTGGGGCACAACGGGGGTGAGTTGCCAACTCGTGAATAGAAAAACATCTACGCACAGAAATCGCATAAATAACGCAATCCTAGGTCAATGATCATAATATATCCTCAAAAATGTATATAACATGCAGCCTATAACAAGGCTAGGGTAAATATCTAACCCGAGTGAAATCTCATGTGCCCGTGTCAGTGCCTCAGGTAGCAATATATCATATGAATGAGGTATGAATACATGAAAACAGAATACATGTAAATGAAGAAACTGTTTTCATAAATTAGTGAGATTTCCTTCGTATTTTTAAACTGAGGTATCATAATGAAATCAGTATCAACAGTGTCTAGCATCGACACAAAACATAAATCTCACTGTCTCGAAATATCAATGTCTCAATCTCAATATCTAGGGCGCCGTCAGTCCAGACCGGCTCCTACCATCCATCTCAAGACCACGCGGTATCCTCCGGATATCCGACGCGTCGGGTAATATCACCGGTAGGTAATCTGTCCCCTGCCAGGCTCAACGTCAACACCACATTCATCTTGCCCCGGGGTACCATACCGGGCCCACCATGTACCCGAAACGGTTCCTCCACTCCTCGAATCGGGTCTCGAAATCCATCAGCAAACTCATGGTGGACGACTCATACATCATAGGAAAACCGCACTTTTTATTTTAAAAGAGAGAAAAGGTTTATTTATGTTTTTGCGGTTTTCCTTCAAATCCAGAAAATCACATGGAAATCCGAATCCAAAACCTCAATAACACGTAAAATAGTGAATATATGCATGAGAATCCATAAATGCGGCATAACGATGAATAAGAGTATGCATGAAGTGACAAGTAATAACTACAATATCTAAGCTGGCATATAAGGTAAGTACACTAATATTATGTCAAACTACTAGCTATCTAGCTAAGTTAAGCAATAATGTTTTCTAAGGTGTACGTGACATGGCAATTACCGATGAAGATGTGTGTGAGCCGGCAATTAAGTGTACGAGGTACCTACGCATCATCGGTAAAGGTGCTGGTGTCCTAACAGCATGATATCACTAATGGAGTATGAAACATAAAATAAGCATGCGATGCGAAGCGGACCACAAAAATGAGCGGGAGCTGAAAACTAGACGCAACTATAACAATCTGCATTAATCTAATATAAGTCCTACAAATGGTACCTTTTGAAATAACACGAATCATGGGTTTTGAAAATAGGGGCTACGGTGTTTTTTTTTTATGAAAAGATACGTCTTTTGAAATATCCGTAGGATCCCTTGGGTTGTTTTTAAGAATGCCCACGATTCGTTGGTTTTTGAAATAGATACAAAGTCTAATCTAATCTAACAACTACACTAAACTATACGGCTGAACTAACAAGCTGAACTACAGGTAAGGGAACCGCCTATCATCTGAGTCGATACATATACATACCTGTATATGTATAGTCGGTGATCCCGCCTCAATAATATCATATCCGATACCCTATCTATAATCAGGCATCCCAAGTCAAGAGTGCGGATCAATCATCAATATAGCTCGTACGTAAATCCGTCGTACGGCATCCCAATCTGGGTACGGGTCAATATCACATTCATCATACTATTCACCGGGTATCCTCTTTATCAAATATCATGATCGGGGTACTGATCTACGTCTAGTACCATACTGATACCGTCTACGTATGCATGGACGTGTGTGAAACACTACGTCAAGGACCCGCTACAACGTCATGTCGTATCTCAAATACGAACCCTGCTATATCGCCGATCTCACGGCCTCAAATCAAATCTCATCGACTCAGCTCAATCCCAAGTATCATCCTCAAATCCGTATATGAACACATAGTCCCATACCCATGTGAACCCATAACTATAAAGAATCCCATGAGCATATATCAATAGGAATGTATGCAAGTATGTATATGTGTATGTATAGTGCAACACTACCCTAGGGTTCGCAACACTAAGGTAATCCAACACACCAATATCCATCCTAAGCAACGTTATTAATCCTAAATAACATATAATAAATGTTGGTGTGTATACGCATCCGTATACACCACCACGGACTGCGGGGGTGCTATACGCCATCCACCCGACTTCTCCCCGTAGATATAAATCTACTCACCTGGTCCTCGCTAGCCGGTGCCGACGTCGCCACGCGCTTGCTTATCGTCTCGAAGTCCACATGGGGGTACCTACATATCATAACTCACCATATCGCATTAAAACTAAATTCGAAATCGAAACGGCATACGAAAATCAAATCGGCACGCGTATCACGCATAGGTCCAAACCTATCGCCTACGCATGCAAGAATAGTCAAACCAACCCTCGATGTCGATGTACAAACGTCAAACCATCGAGAAAAATCCAATCACACTCATTTGCACATTCACGAACACTAATTTTAATATAAACTAGGTTAAAACTCACAAAAACCCCAACTTTACTTAAAAAGTCACTTTTCCGAAAATCTAGCAAGCACAATTCGCCGTTTTTGTACAAAACAGGATGTTTAAATGAATGTAGCGGCCAATATATTTATTAAATATCTTAAATAAGTCATAGAAACAATTTCCGGAATTTAATCTCATTAAACTCCAAAAACCCTAATATTCTAGTTTACAAAATACCCTTTTTTTTAACAATTTCATAGCAAAAAAATGCGCAAACTACAATTTAGGTTGGATTTTCATGAACTAAAGTGTTAAACTGCACTTAATAAAGTTAATAATATGATAAAAACCCTAACCATATTTTTAATCTCACATATAAATGCATTTCATAAAACCCTAGTTTGCACAAAAGCTTAATTTGGACATTTTTCAAGTAACAACTTGTAATATGCAACTAGATAAATTTTAATAATTTTTCAAGATGTTAGCTCACATCACAAACCATGCACAAGTGATCACAACCCAATTTCAAAACAAAACCCTAACTAGAATTCCTTAATCATACAATTGAATCCACATAAAGCCAAATTAACACTTAATTAAGCTAACTACAAGCAATTAACAACAATTTAAGCAAAAGGGTTAGAATTTACCCAAACAAATTAAAGATCCCACAAGCACACATAGCCCTCCAAAATGCTCCCTTGTCACCAAAATCCATGCTATACGGGCTAAGCTAAAATGGGTAGGAGTCGGATTTTGATTTGGATTTTTGCTTGATTTTTTGTGGATTTTTCTTTGATGGAACAAAGAGAGGAGAAGAGGAAAATGGGGCTGTTGGGGGGTTGCTGGTTTCAGCCAGGTTGTGGGGGGGTTGGGTGAGGGAGGAGAGAGAGTGAGGTGGAGAAAATAACAAGTAAGGAAGTCCAAGTCAACACAAAGTCAAAAGTCCAACTCATTTATCCATTTTCTTTTCTTTTCTTTCATTTCTTTTCCTTGAAATCCAAGTGGGGACAAAAGAGGGGGCTGCTGAATTCTTCAAGGGGATAAGTGAATAGGGGTGTGTGGGTGTGGGTACGGGTGTGGGGTGATGAAAAATGATAAATACAATACCCCAAACATCCATTTACGCTAAAAAAAAGCCTTTTTTCTTCAATAATTTCTAAACCGTTTTGGCAAATGATTTCGTTCCAAAAACCACATGATAAAATTTTATTTAATGTTTTATGATGCACAAAATTTGTTTCAACTCATTCCAATTTGTAATTTTCCCTAATTAAATGTATTAGTGACGGCTTAAATAATATTAAAATAATATTTTTTTCAGAAAATTTGAAATTTCACCAGCGGCTCAATAAACACCAAATAATAGAAATTACATAGCTAGAATATGTATATTTAATTTTTATAATAAGATATTTGCATTTTGACTTTTTACAGAAAACCCCCTTATTTTACCGATTTTTCGAAATTTCACCGAAACAATTTTCAAAGCGTTACAATCTTCCCCCCTTAAAGAAATTCGGTCCCCGAATTTAAATTCAAACTCCCCCAAATACTAAAACATCTAAGAAAACCCATCAAGTCGTCGGGGCTCCGAAATTGTAAATACATAAAACAAATCGTAGCGCAGCGCATGCGCTTGAAAAATGAGCATATAACTCAAATCAAAACTCCGTCAAGCATCCCGCAATCATCGGAGTCATGGAGAAGACATCAATGCCAAATCCAAATCAAAACCAATATGACATAACTCGAAACTATACAAGTAAATATCGAATCTATATCTGTAAGTATCTGAAGGAAATGCATGCCAAATCTCTTTAAGTCGCTGTGCAACGCGTATAACACTGCACAGTGGTGGACGTCTATCATAAGAAAATAACTATATACATATATACCTTTGTTTGAAATGTACGTTCCGCCATTTTGGAAACAATTTAGAAGGGTCTCCTTGTTTTAAACATTTCGTGTCATATCAGACACGTAGGTAAATACTGAGGCTATAGCTCGCTTTTTGGAAATCCCTTCAATAACTATCAATGCATGCAAAATATATTCAGGTACTGTCCTCTGACTAGTCCTGCTCAGTACGAAAACACATAGCAATATCATAAAAACGTACTGCTTTATACGAAATCAATCCCCAAAATATGCACATGAATGCTACGTGCGTCTGGTGCGCACGGAAATCAAAATCCATGAATGTGCCATACATGCGCACAGAAACAACATCTAAGTGCATCGGGTGTGCATGAAACATCTGTCGTAGGCAACATGTGTGCCTGACAGCAAAATCAGGTGCATCTGACATGCACGAAAAATCTCGATTTAGTGCATCTGGTGTGCACCAAAATCGCATCTCAAGACATGCGCGAAAATCCAAATCAGGTGCATCCATCGTGCACGAAATCATGAAATCCAATATCAAGCGCCGAACGTGCGCAAAATCAATCAGGTGCACAAGGTGCACAAAACAAATATCGAGTATCACAATCGAAATCGAAGTCCAGTGCACACTGCAAGCATATAATAACTATACAGAGTGCAGGAACCAATTCGTGTGCGTGCATACGCACAAAATCAACTCAAATGTCTAAAACCGTAAAATCACAAACATGTGAAACCCAAGCACGAAAACGATATCAAGTGCAACACTATGCAAAGATCGTAAATCCTCAATCATCAAAATCAAATCATGCGAATAAATCACCCAAAACATCGAAATCAATAATGGCGGAATAGTATCGCTCAAGTGCATCCTCTAAGAATCTCGGACCAACTGTCGCGGTCACTAATGGGACGTCTCATCGATGATCATGAACTCTGGCCTGCTGGTGTGCGTAACCATGACCACTCCTGGGTCAAGGTCTTCACTGTGAATTACCAATCTTTCGGTCCATCGGCTCATCGGCCCTGTCAGGTATGCTAACGGGGACGATTCCGTTCTGGCACTTCTCTGGTCATCTCTTGGTCAATCATCGCGACCACTCGTAAGACAGCATATCACTAGCGTCGGCCTCTGGCTCTCTGAATGTACGTGACACATCTGATCCTGGGTGCAAGTATCATTGCAGCAATGTCCTGGAAGGAATCCTGCTCACGGTCTCTTCCATGTCTCGTCTCTGCCAACTGTCCAGAAGTCGTTGTCCTTTCCTATATCTGCATCTTGCTCTGGAACGACTGCATACTCATCGCGACTCCTTCTGGAAGGTAAGTCCAAGTACCATGCCTCGGCATGCGCATCGCCTCTCTGATGTCGGCGGAGTGGAACATCATCTCATCTAGATCTGGTGCGAACCTCTTACTCCACTTTTCTCTAATGTCGTCTGCTTTGGACTCGTCTCGTCGCGGCGCATGGACTGAGCTCCAACGACTATCCTCGAATCTGGAGTCTCCCAAGAAATGCATCTCACCACCTAGCATCCGAATTAAGTCGAACCATCCAATCGATTGTCAAAACCTCATAATCCCCCAAGGGCTCAACATCTTGGGTACAGTTTAATAGTATCGAGTACATACCACAGCATCGGTGGTCCAGCCGTAGAAGGGCAAACCGAAGCCTCACTAATGGCGCCGTAGAACTGCCGCAAACCCGAAGGTTCAAAGGCTTTCACACGGTCATTGAGTCGAGTTAGGGTTTCATTCTTCTAGAGGGACCATAGAATTGCCTGCATGTCTTTCCGACTACTTTAAACTTGGAATAATAGGTTTCCGACATTCGATCGTCTCTGTCGACCCTCATGTCTCTGCGTGAAGTCGTCTCTAGCTGGAATCAATCTATCTGATGACCTCGCATCGGGGTAAGCGAACGATCCACATGTCCTAGTCATTCATCCTAGATGACTAGCGACCTCCTATCATCTCTTAGTACAACTTATACTGCAATAGCTCCAACATCTGGGGCGATATCTCGTCGTTCGCAGCAATAACTGGCTCACTCGTCTGCATGCTGAACCGTGCCTCAATCATCAGGAGTAAGCAACACACCAACGGTCATCAAAATCTGGCTGGCCTCCATCATTGGCTCAATTCTCTAGTGTCGATCAGCACCTCCGAGTAACCTCATAAAGGCGATCCACCAATCGTTCGTGGCGCGGAAACACAGTAAAAAGACACATCTCTGCAATCGTGTGTCGCCGGAATTTCGCCCTGGTCAGTCCTCATTCGTGACGAGCTTGGGCTGACCGCAACTCTAGCCGTAGCTCTCCCTGCCCGTAACCGTAGCAGCAAAACCAAACTGGTACCGATGAGGCTAGATTAGGAAGAAATATAATACTGAATAAGGAAATGTACATCCTAAGGCTTCATAAGTGGAGTGGCGTGTCGTAAATATGCCGCGGAACATATCAACGGTACGTCACTCTACTTTAGTCACATATTCCATCAACCAAGGGTCATCCTACGCTCCGAAGGTTAAAACCTAACGCTTTGATACCAACTTTGTCACGACCCGAAAGTACGGAACATGACCGGCACTTAAACTACGAACGTCTCGAGGCGTACGTAATCTAAGTAAACCGAAAACCCAGAAATCCAAACCAAGAAATTAGTAGAGTGCAGGAAAAACCAACTTAAAGCAGGTAATTTCAATAGCATAAGCCGAATTATGCGGTTTTTAAAACATCAAAAATTTACTGAAAATTTCGGCAGAGTCTCCTTTATAAATACTGGCCCCCAAACGGGATACAACATGAATAGTATACGAAATCAAGAAAAGGGCATCCCCAAGCGGGAGCTAGCTTTTCGTCAATCGACGGTCACAACCACACAAACAATATAATATACAACGCCAACGGCGAGGATCAAAACTCAAAAGGAAACTCAAAACCACCAGAAATATAACGAGCAACTCTAAGGTCGAAAGAATAACCAACACTGGTCTCTATCTCAATAAATACATGTTTGGTTGATGGAATTTACTAGATACAACTGAATAATATTATACAAGGTAATATGATGGGTACGATACAAGAAAAACCCACCTACTAGCAAGTCACCCGAATGAAACTGAGCCCGCAAAGCCGTAATGAAACCTGTACGGCAAACCTGCAAGAAACTGGGGCACAACGGGGGTGAGTTGCCAACTCGTGAATAGAAAAACATCTACGCACAGAAATCGCATAAATAACGCAATCCTAGGTCAATGATCATAATATATCCTCAAAAATGTATATAACATGCAGCCTATAACAAGGCTAGGGTAAATATCTAACCC
Organism: Agapanthus africanus; assembly: GCA_030015575.1. NCBI lineage: Eukaryota > Viridiplantae > Streptophyta > Magnoliopsida > Asparagales > Amaryllidaceae > Agapanthus > Agapanthus africanus. Next base: position 114,754,407 of record CM057347.1, read on the forward strand.
GAGTGAAATCTCATGTGCCCGTGTCAGTGCCTCAGGTAGCAATATATCATATGAATGAGGTATGAATGCATGAAAACAGAATACATGTAAATGAAGAAACTGTTTTCATAAATTAGTGAGATTTCCTTCGTATTTTTAAACTGAGGTATCATAATGAAATCAGTATCAACAGTGTCTAGCATCGACACAAAACATAAATCTCACTGTCTCGAAATATCAATGTCTCAATCTCAATATCTAGGGCGCCGTCAGTCCAGACCGGCTCCTACCATCCATCTCAAGACCACGCGGTATCCTCCGGATATCCGACGCGTCGGGTAATATCACCGGTAGGTAATCTGTCCCCTGCCAGGATCAACGTGAACACCACATTCATCTTGCCCCGGGGTACCATACCGGGCCCACCATGTACCCGAAACGGTTCCTCCACTCCTCGAATCGGGTCTCGAAATCCATCAGCAAACTCATGGTGGACGACTCATACATCATAGGAAAACCGCACTTTTTATTTTAAAAGAGAGAAAAGGTTTATTTATGTTTTTGCGGTTTTCCTCCAAATCCAGAAAATCTGATGGAAATCCGAATCCAAAACCTCAATAACACGTAAAATAGTGAATATATGCATAAGAATCCATGAATGCGGCATAACGATGAATAACAGTATGCATGAAGTGACAAGTAATAACTACAATATCTAAGCTGGCATATAAGGTAAGTACACTAATATTATGTCAAACTACTAGCTATCTAGCTAAGTTAAGCAATAATATTTTCTAAGGTGTACGTGACATGGCAATTACCGATGAAGATGTGTGTGAGCCGGCAATTAAGTGTACGTGGTACCTACGCATCATCGGTAATGGTGCTGGTGTCCTAACAGCATGATATCACTAATGGAGTATGAAACATAAATAAGCATGCGATGCGAAGCGGACCACAAAAATGAGCGGAAGCTGAAAACTAGACGCAACTATAACAATCTGCATTAATCTAATATAAGTCCTACAAATGGTGCCTTTTGAAATAACACGAATCATGGGTTTTGAAAATAGGGGCTACGGTGTTTTTTTTTTATGAAAAGATACGTCTTTTGAAATATCCGTAGGATCCCTTGGGTTGTTTTTAAGAATGCCCGCGATTCGTTGGTTTTTGAAATAGGTACAAAGTCTAATCTAATCTAACAACCACACTAAACTATACGGCTGAACTAACAAGCTGAACTACAGGTAAGGGAACCGCCTATCATCTGAGTCGATACATATACATACCTGTATATGTATAGTCGGTGATCCCGCCTCAATAATATCATATCCGATACCCTATCTATAATCAGGCATCCCAAGTCAAGAGTGCGGATCAATCATCAATATAGCTCGTACGTAAATCCGTCGTACGGCATCCCAATCTGGGTACGGGTCAATATCACATTCATCATACTATTCACCGGGTATCCTCTTTATCAAATATCATGATCGGGGTACTGATCTACGTCTAGTACCATACTGATACCGCCTACGTATGCATGGACGTGTGTGAAACACTACGTCAAGGACCCGCTACAACGTCATGTCGTATCTCAAATACGAACCCTGCTATATCGCCGATCTTACGGCCTCAAATCAAATCTCATCGACTCAGCTCAATCCCAAGTATCATCCTCAAATCCGTATATGAACACATAGTCCTATACCCATGTGAACCCATAACTATAAAGAATCCCATGAGCACATATCAATAGGAATGTATGCAAGTATGTATGTGTGTATGTATAGTGCAACACTACCCTAGGGTTCGCAACACTAAGGTAATCCAACACACCAATATCCATCCTAAACAACGTTATTAATCCCAAATAACATATAATAAATGTTGTTGTGTATACGCATCCGTATACACCACCACGGACTGCGGGGGTGCTATACGCCATCCACCCGACTTCTCCCCGTAGATATAAATCTACTCACCTGGTCCTCGCTAGCTGGTGCCGACGTCGCCACGCGCTTGCTTATCGTCTCGAAGTCCACATGGGCGTACCTACATATCATAACGCACCATATCGCATTAAAACTAAATTCGAAATCGAAACGGCATACGAAAATCAAATCGGCACGCGTATCACGCATAGGTCCAAACCTATCGCCTACGCATGCAAGAATAGTCAAACCAACCCTCGATGTCGATGTACAAACGTCAAACCATCGAGAAAAATCCAATCACACTCATTTGCACATTCACGAACACTAATTTTAATATAAACTAGGTTAAAACTCACAAAAACCCCAACTTTACTTAAAAAGTCACTTTTCCGAAAATCTAGCAAGCACAATTCACCGTTTTTGTACAAAACAGGATGTTTAAATGAATGTAGCGGCCAATATATTTATTAAATATCTTAAATAAGTCATAGAAACAATTTCCGGAATTTAATCTCATTAAACTCCTAAAACCCTAATATTCTAGTTTACAAAATACCCTTTTTTTTAACAATTTCATAGCAAAAAAATGCGCAAACTACAATTTAGGTTGGATTTCCATGAACTAAAGTGTTAAACTGCACTTAATAAAGTTAATAATATGATAAAAACCCTAACCATATTTTTAATCTCATATATAAATGCATTTCATAAAACCCTAGTTTGCACAAAAGCTTAATTTGGACATTTTTCAAGTAACAACTTGTAATATGCAACTAGATAAATTTTAACAATTTTTCAAGATGTTAGCTCACATCACAAACCATGCACAAGTGATCACAACCCAATTTCAAAACAAAACCCTAACTAGAATTCCTTAATCATACAATTGAATCCACATAAAGCCAAATTAACACTTAATTAAGCTAACTACAAGCAATTAACAACAATTTAAGCAAAAGGGTTAGAATTTACCCAAACAAATTGAAGATCCCACAAGCACACATAGCCCTCCAAAATGCTCCCTTGTCACCAAAATCCATGCTATACGGGCTAAGCTAAAATGGATAGGAGTCGGATTTTGATTTGGATTTTTGCTTGATTTTTTGTGGATTTTTCTTTGATGGAACAAAGAGAGGAGAAGAGGAAAATGGGGCTGTTGGGGGGGGTTACTGGTTTCAGCCAGGTTGTGGGGGGGTTGGGTGAGGGAGGAGAGAGAGTGAGGTGGAGAAAATAACAAGTAAGGAAGTCCAAGTCAACACAAAGTCAAAAGTCCAACTCATTTATCCATTTTCTTTTCTTTTCTTTCATTTCTTTTCCTTGAAATCCAAGTGCGGACAAAAGAGGGGGCTGCTGAATTCTTCAAGGGGATAAGTGAATAGGGGTGTGTGGGTGTGGGTACGGGTGTGGGGTGATGAAAAATGATAAATACAATACCCCAAACATCCATTTACGCTAAAAAAAAGCCTTTTTTCTTCAATAATTTCTAAACCGTTTTGGCAAATGATTTCGTTCCAAAAACCACATGATAAAATTTTATTTAATGTTTTATGATGCACAAAATTTGTTTCAACTCATTCCAATTTGTAATTTTCCCTAATTAAATGTATTAGTGACGGCTTAAATAATAATAAAATAATATTTTTTTCAGAAAATTTGAAATTTCACCAGCGGCTTAATAAACACCAAATAATAGCAATTACAAAGCTAGAATATGTATATTTAATTTTTATAATAAGATATTTGCATTTTGACTTTTTAAAGAAAACCCCCTTATTTTACCGATTTTTCGAAATTTCACCGAAACGATTTTCAAAGCGTTACAACATGATAGTACGCTATCTGGTTGCACTTTATCTTAACATGTACACTTATTGTCTCTCTGTTACATGTTGATAAAGCCCTTAGGATGTGTACTCGACTTGCAGGACTATGATTCAGATCATACTAGTGGGGCCTGGGTAGTCCATGAGTATATCCTGTTAGTGTATATGCCCTAGGGGCCATTATTGTATCATACTAGTTTGTATATTACTTAATGGAAGCTTGGGATATTCACATGTATATAACAGTCTTACTAAACATGGTAGTATACTACTTGGTTTTTTCTATCTTAATATGTGAGTATACGTATTGATAGAGCTCTTAGGATCTTGCTTGACTACCAGCGTTGTGATGGCAGTCACACTAGTGGGGGCTGGGTAGTCTACAAGCACATCCTTATTCACGTCCCTAGTCGTTGGATTATCGAAACAGGGCATCGATACTCCGGAGTAGACTAGTGTGTACGCTTCTCATCCCAGTTGGGGAGATGGTCTGTCCCACAGCCGTCAGTACGTCGTACTGGAGATAGTATGCAGGTGCTCGTTAGGTTACGGGTACACCGGACAGGACTCACAGGGAACTGTTGGATGGTTTTAAACCAGTCATCAGTGAACAGTTCCCAGGTGACATGAGTACAGCATAGTCCGCAGACTTGACACTGCTACTTCGCCTCGAGTGTGTCCTACTGTTCTTAGATTGCTACCCTACCACGACTGAAAGGAGTCGTGCAAACAGGTAGCAGTTGGGTGCAGTCCCGAGCACTTGGAGGCAGTGGCGGTTAGACAGGATTCGTCTCTCCCGGTATTGTGGGTTGATATCGCGCTGTGTCAGAGAGCCATTACGCAAAGTCCCTGGCCAGGGCAAGCGAGATTTACTGGTAGGTTCCAGTAGTTTCTCAGGGTGTAATGGGCTTCGCTCCGACACGACTTATACCGCTATTAGGGGACTGACGCTTGCCGCCCCCTAGGCCCGATATGCGATAGTCTTAGACGAACGGACCGGACTGTATGGAGATTGTCACATCAGACTCAGTAGGAGTTCGGATGGGTTTCCTCATCGGCCTTCTTATCGACATCTACCTGGGGACCGTTACGTACAGCTAGTGCCGCTTGCGGTCTATGGTTAAACCCAGTGCCAGCGTAGTAGTCGAGTCTCTAGAGTCCCACACAGAGAGTTTCCCTACTCCAGGCGAAACGATATAGAGGTCGTATGGTTTTACGACTAGGGTTCGGACGCATACGTGTGTTTACGCACGTACGACTTTCGGATAGTTTTTACCAGTCGGCTTTGGTTTAAGCCAGTTACTGGTATCCGGTTATTGGATTTATACAGTCTAAAGTTTTTCCGTATTTTTGCGGAAAGGAGGGGCGTTCTCGTAATTGCGCGAGAAGCTTCTAGAAGATGGTGACTAAGGAGGTTTAGGTGGCATATACAATGAATGTGATTAGTGAGTCATATGGATGATTCATCCATGTCATTAATGCTTCATAATTGCTTAATGACTCATGGAGATGAATCACCACAAGATATTTATCAAGCATGGTTGTAAATTATTTTCTTTTCTTTTCTTGATATTACAAAATGCTTGATATATATTATGATAACTCATTCTTCTTACTTCATTTTTATGATCTTCACCTTCTCTCTCCTCAAGCTCTCCCTCTTCAAACCCTAATCCTCCCCTCTCATGTGTTGAGTACAAGGATTAGTTAGACTAATTAAACCATAACCCTCACTCTATATCACCTAGCTTCTTTGATTAGCACTTAAAGAAAGTTAGTTGCCTCAAGTTTAGAGGCTAAGCTTGGAGTAAAGCTCTCGGGTGGATCGTCTACTACTTCAAGAAGGCCGAGGAAAGAGGTGGAGTTCGTAAAGACGAAGGACATGATTCGTTAGGTATAATCCCTTTACATAGTAGTTGTTAACTTCTATGTTTGATGTTAGTTATCGTTTAGCTTCGATTCATGCGGTTAGTCGATGTTTAAGCAAAGAACAAGATCGTTTTTCATATTTCCGCCTCCCCGCAAGTCGTGGGGTGTTGTACATCGACTTACAGTGGTATCAGAGCCTCGCTAAACAATAAATAACTTACTTGCAAATTTGTATGAATTTCGAACGAAAAAAACGAAACCGGAAAAGCCCGAAATCATGGTTTTCTGTCGAATTTTAAATGAAGTCCTAAAATTTTTCAGGGAGGTTCAGAAAGCTTAAAAAGACAGTAGAAGAACACCCAAGAAATTTGGGCCCCTGAATCGCCTAAAAAGCCGCGGAACCGCGGCTGATCGCACCGATCAGCCGTGCTTCCGCCGCCGAGTTGGCGATTCAGGAACCCAATTTTCCTGTGTTGCTTCTCTGTGATATTTGGTATTTTCTGGAAGTTTTTATTTTTGCTCAGGTTTCAGATTTACAGAGAAGTATTGGAGCAAAATTAAAAGTGTTTAATCGATCGAAATTATACAGTATTTACTTGTTGGATTATATCTGTGTTTGTATAATGTGTTCGTAAACCTCCCCTAACTGCTAGTATGTCGGTTGGCAGGGGATTGCACATTTCTGTAATGGTTTTTACTGTTTGTGGATATGAACTGTGTTGGACTGTTGTGATGTATAGCCGGGGTTATGTGATGGGTTGTTATTTAATTCATTCGATGTAAATGTAATTTGTTGTAATATTATTTTGCGGGGCACATCCAGGTTGCGGTTGTAGCCACCGTTGTATTATTTCATTTTACTATTTTTGCTCCTAGGACAGACCCAAGGTGGGGTGCACAAACTGCCGGGCGGGTAGCTTGCCGTACCCGTTGGGGTCTTGGGTGGGGTAATGGCTATTCATCACAACTGTGTAATCCGTCTTTTGTTGCAGGCTCAAAACAAACACGGAATGCTTGCAAATCCAATAAAGTTCATCTGTGATGTGGAATGCCTATTATTGCGTCTGACGAATGTACAATATCTATATATGATAGCTATTTAGACGTCACTTATGTTTTACACCCGCGCTAGCCCAGCCCCCGCTCGGTCGTTAGTTAAGTAACCTAACGGGTGATGACGGGACCCCGTGGCGAATGCGGATGGCATAAGAGGACGTTGTATTTTCGTTGTTTTCTGTAATGATAGGTTAATGATGGGACGCATTATTTATAATGCAAAGAAAATAAACCAAAAAGTTTAATCGTTAGAACAATTTAAAAGAAACCACTCGGTTAATTTAAAAACAGATATTTTTAAATGCGGAGCTTTAACCACTCCTTTTAAAAGCTATCAGGTTCCTTCGGTTATATCAAGTTCACTACGTTCACGGTTTCGCCAAAACCATTCGTAGCCCTCCGTCATTTCATCTAGGTATTCAGTAGTATTCAAGCTATGTATTTTGACCTAACGCCAAGGCATAGTGTTTGGTAGCTACTGGGTATTCATTTGTTGCATAGATAGATGAGTTAGTTTGGGACGGTCGTATTATCATTTTGGCCGAACGTCAAGGATATATACGGATGGGTTCAAATTGACAAGATAATGATGGGTAGAACTTGACATGTGACTTATGACATTTTGACCTAACGCCAAGGTCATAAGAGCATGGGGCAGAAAAATATATATCGGGAATTTCTAAAGAAACTGAAATTTGCAAAGAGTTACATACCATTTGGAGTTTGATGAATGTTGGTAGGATTCCTTCAACATTATCATACAATGATATTTGGATCCCGATCCTACTGTGAGTATATGCTACTTATCAGGAGATTCGTCACTTAACGATCAATGCTATAAACCAAGTAGGTGTCCAGAAAGGTGTCAGCGGGGTTACGCCCCCAGAGAAAAGAGGTTATTTAATTAAGGAACTTCGCGAAAGCGTTGGAAAACCTCCCTCGAAGTATCGACACTAGCCTGGCTGAACGGTTGAGCAAGAATTGTATAGTGAGAATAGTCCTGGCTAATTCTTCTTTTATGGTTTGAGGAAGGATTCGAGAAACAGTGGGAGCCATCCAGTTTAGATAAACTAAAAACCACTCTAAACTTGCAAGAGCATCATGCTAAAGAGTTTTCTTCTCTCTCTCCTAATTGCAGCGACCCTGAAAATGACTGGACTTAAGTTACTTTTAGAGAAAAATATACTGACAGGGCCAAACTATAAAGATTGGCTGCGGAATGTCAAAATGGCTTTGACCTATGACAAACTAGGGTACGTCCTCACCGCTATGGCACCTGCTGTTCCTGGTCCCAAATCCAGCAATGCGGATAAGGAAATCCGCAAAACCTGGGATTTAGATTGCGCGAAAGCCAAGTGCATCGTGCTTGCCTCAATAAACAATGAACATCAGAGGAGGCACGAGGATATGAACCTAGATGGCATATTTCTCCATACAAAGGAACTTTATGGAGAGCAATCTCGTATAGCAAGATACGAGACCTCTAAGAACTTGTTTCGAGCGAGGTTGGCTGTCGGGTCATCGGTAGGAGAACATGTCCTAAAGATGATCGGCTATATTGAAGAGCTCGCAGACCTTGGGACGACTTTTGATAATGAGCTCTATACAGACCTTATTCTCCAGTCCCTTCCTCACACCTACGCCCAGTTTATCCTGAACTTCAACATTCAAAGAAAAGAAGTTGAACTTCCGGAACTCCTGAACATGTTAAGGAGTGCAGAGGACCCATTGCAGAAGACAAGAGAAACACCCGCTATGTTTGTTAGCGGTGCATCTTCTTCCGGGTCCAAGGCTAGGGCCAAAGGAAGGAAGAAGAAGGCCGCCACCAAACCTAGAGGAGGTGTTAGTAAGGTGGGAGGGAAGGGAAAGAAAAAGTTTGCAGTACCGGTAGTTGGCCAGGATGAGTGCTTCCATTGTCACAGGAAAGGGCACTGGAAAAAGGATTGCAAGGCGTGGAACGCCAAGAACCAGGAACCGAAGCAAGCTGTGGCTTCGACTTCAGGTGTGTTTGTAATTGAGAATTGTCTGTCGATCAACTCTACTTCCTGGGTATTGGATACCGGATCAGGATCTCATATTTGCAATTCATTGCAGGCACTGAGAAACCGTAGAGTGCTGAAGGAAGGTGATATGACCCTAAAAGTTGCTAACGGAGCTAGCGTGGGAGCTGCGTCCGTCGGGGATTATCACCTAGGATTGACAAGTGGACACATTTTGGTTTTACATAACTGTTTTTTTGTACCAAGCTTAACGTGTAATATCATATCAGTTTCCTTGTTATCATATAAAGGTTATGATTTCACGTTTGTAAGAGATGTTGTTAACATCCACCTTAATCATGGTTTGATTGGGTCCGGTACACTAAATAACGGTATATATGTTTTAAACCAACTCCAAATTTTCAATGTCCAGAACACACTTAAAAGAAAGTCTCCAGATTTAAATAAAGCTTTCTTATGGCATTGTAGACTGGGTCACATCAATGAGAGAAGGTTGACTAAGTTGCATAGAGAAGGATATTTGGACTCGTTCGAATATCAAACTTATGACACTTGTCAATCTTGTCTCAAAGGAAAGATGACAAAGACTCCATTCACTGGACAAGGAGTAAGAGCGAGAGAGCTCTTAGGACTCATACACAGCGATGTATGTGGTCCATTGTCTACACATGCAAGAGGTGGTTTTTCCTATTTCATTACTTTCACGGATGATTACTCAAGATACGGATTCATTTATCTGATGAAACATAAATCCGAGGCTTTTGAGAAATTCCGAGAGTATAAGAATGAAGTAGAAAACCAAACCGGCAAAAGTATCAAGACACTTAGATCTGATCGAGGTGGTGAATACTTGAGTGCCGAGTTCCTAGGTTACCTAAAAGAGAAAGGAATTCTCTCTCAGCTTACTCCTCCATACACTCCACAGCATAACGGTGTATCGGAGAGACGGAATCGAACCCTATTGGATATGGTACGATCCATGATGAGTAATGCTGAGTTACCGCGATCTTTCTGGGGTTATGCGCTAGAATCAGCGGCATATCTTTTGAACATAGTTCCTACCAAGACTGTGCCTACCACTCCATATCAGATGTGGAGCGGGAAGAAACCCCATCTACAGTATATAAAGATTTGGGGATGTCCAGCTTTTGTTAAAAAGCAGCATGTGGACAAGCTCGAGGCACGATCAGTAAAATGTAAGTTTGTAGGATATCCAAAGAACTCCAGGGGATATCTATTCTATTACGCAGAGGAACAAAAGGTATTTGTTTCTCGTAATGCCCATTTTCTAGAACATCAGTTTTTAGAAAAGGAATCAAGTGGGAGCGAAATAGAACTGGAAGAAATTCCAGAACCACAAACTAATACTGAAAGTTTGGTAGAACCGGTAGTTCAAGAAGAACAGGACATTCCCGCACCCCTCCGCAGGAGTAGTAGGCCGTCTCATCCGCCTGAGAGATACTACAGTTTTCTCATAAATAGGGATAGAGAGGATTGCATCATAGGTGATGATGAACCTACTGACTTCCAGCAGGCCATCCAGAGCGGCGACTCGGTACGATGGCTAGATGCAATGCGGACCGAAATGGAGTCCATGTACACCAACAAAGTATGGACTTTGGACTTTGCTCCAGATGGGGTAAAACCCATAGGATGCAAATGGATCTTCAAGAAAAAGATTGGTGTAGATGGACAGGTGGAAACCTATAAGGCTAGACTTGTTGCAAAGGGTTTTCGTCAAAGACCTGGTTTGGACTATGACGAAACTTTTTCTTCAGTGGCTATGCTCAAATCCATTCGGGTCCTTCTTGCTATTGCTGCCTTCCATGATTATGAAATCTGGCAGATGGACGTAAAGACGGCTTTTCTGAATGGAAATTTAGAAGAGTGCGTCTATATGGATCAGCCAGAGGGTTTCAATCAGAGTGGGAGCAGCGGGAAAGTATGCAAGCTGCTTAAGTCCATTTATGGACTAAAGCAGGCATCGTGGAGTTGGAACATCTGTTTTGATGAGACAGTCAAAGAATATGACTTTATCAAAAATCCAGATGAACCGTGTATATATAGTAAAGTTGTAGCCAGAAGTGTCGTATTCCTCGTCTTGTACGTGGATGACATTCTATTGATAGGAAATGACATTCCTATGCTACAATCTGTCAAAGGATTCTTGTCACACAATTTCTCCATGAAAGACCTGGGTGATGCCTCTTACATTCTGGGGATCCGGATCTATCGTGATAGATCCAAGAGGATGTTGGGACTTTCGCAGTCCAGGTATATCGACACTGTACTGAAAAGATTCAGTATGGAAGATTCTAAGCGCGGTAATCTACCGGCTTGTCACGGAATCACCCTCTCCAAAGAGATGTCTCCCAAGACTGATTTGGAAAAGGAACGCATGTCTATTATACCCTACGCTTCTGCGGTAGGCTCTATAATGTATGCGATGTTGTGTACCAGACCAGATGTAGCTTACGCACTGAGCGTGGTAAGCCGGTATCAGTCAGACCCAGGGGAGAAGCACTGGATAGCAGTAAAGAACATTCTCAAGTACCTGAGAAGAACTAAGGAGATGTTCTTGGTTTACGGCGGAAAAGATCTCAGGTTGGAGGCCTTTGCTGATTCCGGCTTCCAGAGTGATAAGGACGATTCCAAGTCCATGTCGGGTTATGTCTTTACCCTCAATAGAGGGGCGGTGTGCTGGAAGAGCTCCAAGCAGGACACCGTTGCTGACTCGACGATGGAAGCGGAGTATATAGCTGCTTGCGATACCGCAAAAGAAGCAGTCTGGATGAAGAAGTTCCTAACAGAACTTCAGGTGGTTCCTACCATAGTTGATCCAATACCTTTGTATTGCGACAACAACGGAGCTATAGCTTTAGCAAAGGAACCAAGGTCCCATCAGAAGTCCAGACACATCTTAAGGCGGTATCTGAAAGGTTCCTAGGCACTCCCAAGAGGTCTCACAAGGCATCAACCATGCCAATTTCAAAAAATTCGGGGCCGAGAAACCCTAATACGGATCGTTGGCTAGAAGTTTAGGCGACAAAGCAAACTAGTTAACACTTAACTACTAGAATACGGAAATACAACCTTTGTAGATCCGGTCCTCCACCTCCACGGCTCCGTGATGAAGTCCTCTCCGCTGTCCAAATGCAATCCCGGGCTCTAGCGTCGGCTTCATCGGAGAAGAAGCAGGCTAGGTCATCGACGACGATGCCGAAGATGATCTACGTCGAGGCATCGCTAGATCAAGCTCCAACTTCACCAAGTCAAGAAAACTTGTGAAGGAAACACACTCTACTACTTGGCAAGAGGTAGAGGATGAAGAAATAGGAAGTGGGTTCACTTTAGAATTGGATTTCTCACTCTTTTTCATCAATCACCATTGATGAAGTCAAGGTTCTTCATCTTGAAGAAGAAGAAGAAGATGATGATAATGATAATGATAGAATAAAAAAGATTCACTTTAAAAAGATAATCCCATTCATTCTTATCATAATAGTTACCATGGTTAAGTGTAGAGAGTGAACCAAGGTTAAGTGAAGTGGTTAGGGTTAAGCATGAGACAAAATGGTCACAAAGTCAAAGCTTCATGAAACTTCAACTAGCATCCAAAGAAAGCCACCATTCATTTATTTTGCAAAATAAATAAACAAAATAAATAAATGATTAAGCAAATGAAAACCCTAACCATTACACAACCATGGTTTAATCTTTACACAAACCCTAGTTAGCATGTATCATCAAACATGATACAAACTTGTGTACAAAAGTATATCACATATACAATGTGCACAATCCAAGTGAGAAAATCCATTTAAAGTGAACCAATACTAGTTAATGCAAAGTAGTATATCAAACATATTATTACGCATTAAATCATTAAATCAACACTTGATTTAACGATCCGGTTATATCGCATATAACCGACTAGTATCCAATGTATCGGCTTATCGAATCAACCCTTGATTCGATAACTAGGTTATATCGCATACAACCAATCGATACATTCATCGCGAGAATGAAATACGGTATCACATACACGCATTATTCTCGGTCCCGCACATATCTTATATGCGCTCCTATTTCATTTCGCTTGAGCCAGGAAACCTCTGTGTAGGACTCTAAAGACTCGTCAATACGCCGGCAGCAGGTGATGATCATATCAAACACCCACAAGCCGCAAGCGGTCTGCTAAACGTAAAGGCCACCCGGGTATTGAGCGATCAGAAGATCGACGAGCAAGCCCACTCACACTCCAGTGAATCGAACCAGTAACACTACCGTACAGTCCGGTCTGATCGTCTGATATATCGCATATCTCGCCTAGGGGTGGTAAACGTCAGACCCCAATAGCTCGATAAGTCGTGTCGATATGAGGTCTATAAAAATTCGAGAAACTACTGGTAACACTTACCAGTATATCTCAGCAACCCTGGCCAGGGATTTCCTGTTATAGCCAATCGAACACAGCGCAACATCAACCCCCTATACCGGGAGAGACGAATCCCCTCCTATCGCTCATTGCCTCCATGTGACTCGGGACTGTACCCAAAAACCACCGTTTTGCACGCCCTCTTGGACGTGGTAAGATGGAAATCAAAGCACAGTGGGAACCACACAAGACTCTATGACGATCTCGGGTCAACAGACTACTCTGTACCAGTGTCACCAGAGAACTGCCATCTGACGTAAGGTATAATACCATCTGGGAGTTCTCGGCGAGTCCGTCCAGTGTACCCAGTCTCGACTGAGCACCCGTATATCATCTCTGATGTCAAACACCAATGGATATGGGATCATCCATCGCCCATCTGTATGGGTCGAGAAGGTACACGCTAGTCTACTCTGGTATATCGATGCCCCATCTCGATACACCCACGACTAGGGACTTTCAAGGATGTACTTATGGACTACCATGTCCCCACTAGTATGATCCGCATCATAGTCCAGGTAGTCAAGTACACATCCTAAGGGCTTTACCAACATGTAATAGAGAGACAATCTGTGTACACGTTAAGGTAAAGAGCAACCAGATAGCATACTATCATGTCGAGCAAGAAAGTCCTCCCTATATATGTCCCAGCATCCACTACAATATACATCCAATGTACAGTAATGGCCTCTAGGGCATACATATAACTAACAATCTCCCACTTGCACTAGGGCCATCTGTAGCAGTGGTTGTAGTATCTCATACTCAACCATCCCATAAAAGTCTCTCTCTGGGAATAGGCCTTCGTGAGTGGATCCGCCGTGTTGTTCTCTGAGTCTACTCTCCTAACCTCGATCCCTTAGAGATTAACCATCTCCATGATCAAGTGATACTGCCTTAGAATATGTCTGGATCACTGATGGGACCTGCGTTCCTTGGCATAAGCCACAACTCCATTATCACACAATGGGAGGAACATAGTTCATCTCATGAACCAATATACACCCAAACAGCCTCTTTGGTAGCATCTTAAGTAGCGATGTATCCTGCCTTTATCGTCTAGTATGTCACGGTATCTAGGTTGGAACTCCTCCAACATACCGTCCCTTTAATGAGGGTAAAGACAATGCCTGCGACTGACATTCAGTCGTCTTTATCACCCTGGAACCTTTCCAGTGATTTTCCCCAGAATCGTTTGATATCATCTCACTACAACTAGTGAGAATCCTAACATCCAATTAAATCTATCTCATAGATCTAAAACTCAGGATTTAGGAGGTATCATTTTGATCCTACACGGAGAATCTTTGTGATAAACGGAGATTGATCGAGCGTAGCATAAGAAACTCCTTTCTTATCAAGAGTATGTCATCCACGTACTCTACGAGGATCACCACCATACTCCCTACTACCTTTTTGTTTATACAAGGTTCATCTACCATTTTGATGATGTCAAACTCTTTGACTAATCCATCAAAACAGATATTCCAACTCCGCGATGCCTGCTTTAATCCTATAAAGCATCTTGCACACGTTTCCGCTGCTCCCATTGTCTACGAAGCCCTCTGGCTGTGTACTTATAGACGCACTCTTCTAAAACATCATTTAGAAAAGCAGTCATGACACCCAACCACCAGATTTCGTAGTCATGGTATGTAGCCGTGACAAGTAGGATCTGGATGGACTTAAGCATAGCTACTTGAAAAGGTTTCATCATTATCCACACCTGGTCAATGATGCAAACTTTTAACAAGTCTAGCTTTGAAAGTCTCAACTTTTCCATCTACACCAAGTAATCTTCTCAAGATATACTTGCTCCTGATGGGGATTTAACCCTTCAGATATAGCAACTAAAGTCCATACTTTGTTGGTGTATAAGGATTCCATCTCAGATCGATAAGCATCCAGCCATTCTTACAGAGTCACACTCCTGATGGCCAGCTCGAAACTAGTTGGGTCATCATCTCATGATGCAATCCTCGCTCCCACTTTCATAGAGAAACAGAAGTATCTCTCAGGTGGGTGAGGAACCCTACTATATCGGCGGAGAGGCTGAGGTTCGTTGGAATCTACTGAATCCTTTGGTTCTATCAAATCATCAGCTGTAGTTTGTATAGCTGGAACCTTTCCAGTTCTACATTATAGACCTTGCCTCAAGCTTGTCTGGATTTTGCTTTCAGACATAGGCCGGTCAACCCCAAATCTTTAACTAGCTTAAGACATGGGCTCTTCCCTTTCCATATCACATATGAGATGGTAGGCAACTGATTTGATTGGAACCCTATTCAATAGGTATGCAGCTTCTCAAGTGCATAACTCCCAAAAGGAAATAGGTAACTCAGTAGTACTCATCATAGAGCACACCATATCATATAGGGTGTAATTGCTCCGCCCCGATACACCATCGTACTATGGTGTATTCGGAGGAGTAATGCCGAGAGAGAATCTCATTCTCCTTTAGAATAGTCCAGGAATTCCGTGCTCAAGTATTCTCCTTCTTGATCTCATCATAGGACATAATACTTATACCCGTATTTTGGTTCTCTACTTCTAACTTATATTCTGTGAATATCTCAAAAGGTTCGGACTTGTGTTTCAACAAGAACATATGTCTGAATCTAAAGAGATCATCAGAGAACGTAATGAAGTATAAAGAACCAGTCCTGGCATGTGTAGACAGGGGACCTTACATACATCAACATGTATCAATCCCAAGAGTTCACTAACTCTTTCTCTGTTTCCAATAAACAGAGCTATGGTCATCTTATCTTTGTGACATGACTGGCGAGTTTCACAAGATGTAAATTCAAACTGATTTAAATATGCATCTAAATGTAACTCAGCCAGTCGGGTCGCATTGATATGACCTAGTCTACAATACCTCAAGAAGGATTCGTTCATTTCTGAACTCTTCCTCTTGTGTGTGTTCTGTATACTAAGAACTGTAGTTTGATTTAGAACATAAATGCTTTTAGATAACGTGCCTGAACCGATCAACTTTTGATATAGGAAATGTCCAAAACATTATCCAACAATACAAAATTTTATCATTTCTTTACTAATAAAGAGGGTGATATGACTTTGTATATCAGGTTCGGTATCTAATAACATTCGTTCAGAATCAATGTATTGGTAATACAGGGTGACAGTGACCAACAGACTTGGCTGCAACACTTGCCCCGTTTTCTGCCTCATGAAACTTATCACCCGTTCTCAGTTCTCTACCTATCTGTAGCCCTATGTAACAGATTACTTATCTGGGATCCTGATCTGGTATCACATACCCAGGACGTAGAGGATACAGAGAAACGGTTCTTTGTAATGAACACACCCGAAGATGATGCATCAGCATGCACTCTCTTCGTTTGGGCGGCACGGGAATTCTGGTAATCCCCAATTTCCTGCTCGGTCTTATAACAATTATAAGTTGGAGCAGGACCAACGTTCCCCAGCTCAGTATAACAAGCAGGTTCGGTCAAATATCTGTATTATTATCTTGATTAAGGCGTGATATGGTCACTACCAGGAGAGAGAGAGAAGAAAACACTCAACGTGCGCTCTTGCAAGAATAGATCGGTTATTATTTTATCCAATCAGGATGGCTCCCACTGCTTTTTATCAAATCTTCTTTCAAACCCTAAAAGGAAAGACTAGCCGGAATTAATTACACACTACAAGTTCGCCAATCTTTCAGCCAGGCCAGTGTCGGTACTTTGAGGGAGGTCCCCCGTGCTTTCGCACGAACCTAATTAATGTAAACCTCGTTTTCCCAGAGGCGTAACCCCGTTGACACCTTTCTAGACACCTACTTGATCGGCTAATTGTAATGTGTAAAACTCTTCCAGGAGTAACTCTTACTCACAATGGGTATCGGGATCCAACTATCTCATAGGAGGTATGCAATCTCATTGCAAATTTCAACACTTGAAATTCCCGATAATATTTTGCCCCTAACCTCCTATGACCTTGACAAAGGCCAACAAACCATAGGATGCTAGTCAAGTTCAACCCGTCATTTCCTGATTGAATTAAACCCACCCGCACGGCCCTTGACAAAGGCCAACAAGGTCGCACGACTACCCTAACTCAATCTGCATCATATGCATAAGCAGATAAGCACCAGTTAGCTACCGCACACTGCGCCTTGACAAAGGCCAACAAACGCAGCACGAATACTAACTACTACTTATCTGAAATGATGGAGGGCTACGACAGGTTTTTATGAAAACCTATTGCGTAATGAACTTGATATCGTTGTAGGATGGAATGAATTTTGAAATGGAGTGCTTTTGAGGCTTTTCTAGTTTTGCTAAAGGAGTCACTCCCGGTGAAGGGATCGTCGGTCCTTTCCTCGTCGAATGAGGTGCGGGATATATCACATATATCACTGTGCAAAGCAAAAACACTTAAAAGCAATCAAAAGACAAACCGAAGGTTGTAGCATCTGCCAGTTATTGCTAAAGGAGTCACTCCCGGTGAAGGGATCTCGGTCCTTTCCTCATCGAATAAGGTGCAGGATATATCGTATATACCGCTGTGCAAAGCAAGAACTGTAGCTACCTGTTTTATTTTTGAAATTCAATTCTACAACATCTTAGGTTTCTTTTATTTCATTAATCACATTAATGAAGTCCCATCATTCAAGTACCTAAACATCACAGATAAATACGACGTACACTTATGCCATCCGCATTCGCCTCGATGTCCCCTCGTGCACCGTTAGGTTAGGTAACTAACGGCAGAGCGGGGCAGGGCTAGCGCGGGTGTAAAACATAAGTAACGCCTATATAATATATCATATACACTATATACAGTATCTATCACAGAATATATCACATGATCACATCACAGATATCGCAGCAGGAGAATCATATGAAATATTGGATATACTAGGACGTCCGTGTTTTCAATACGAGCCAGTATAAAACACGGATTCCACGGTCATGATGAATAGCCAAACCCACACCCCTAGACCCCTACGAGAGCGGCAAGCAACCCTACCAATTCTAGGGTTAGGAAACCCGGACTCGACTCCTCGAGTTGGTCTCCCACTGGACCCCAGAACCCGGTTACTTGTGCCCTCCTCCTTGGGTCTATCCTAGTGCAGAAAAGTAAATAATATACAAAAGGTGACAACTTCCGCAACCTGGAAGTGCCCCAATAAAAGAATATTACATACAGATTTTTTACATGAATGAAAATGAAAAACACTCATCCCACATAAAAAACCCCGGCTATTCAAACATGACGATCCAATATAACATATCCAGCAACACATAACATCACATGTCATCAACGTAAGTAAACATGCGCATCCCAATTGTCGTTGACATATAGCAACGAAACCGGCGATATCACATATTACACTTACGGTCACAGAAAAGAAAGTGTAAAACTACAACTGTTGGAATCCGCAATCACCTCAGACATCGCATGCCTGACCAAATGAATTCTTTAGACATCGCATGCCTAACAATTATAAATCCCGCATTTTAGTCTCAAAATCGAAAACTCTTTTCAATATCAAGTCGGGCAATTCAACAAGATTCCCGACATCCTCATCGAATGCTCGTCGCAAACTTCAGTAGGCGGCCGCACCCCCGACGCAGTCGACGAAGTGCACCAAGGCGGAACACCGCTACCGCGAGCACCCGAACGGATGCTTTCGGCGACGGGGTTCTCCTACAGTCACTTGGTCGGGGCTATGGGGCGAGGCTGTCTATTAAGTTTACCCGGCGAGTATCCGCGTACGCTACGTGATTGCGACGGACTTTTGATCACATCAAAATTCCGTGGCAACCGATCAAGTGAGATTAAACTGCTATGTTTATAACATTCATTTAGTTATCTCATAACTTATTGTGAATTCCAATTATTGTATCCCATTCCAGATAATTAGAAAATGTTAAACTTTCCGATCGAACATTCAAACACCCAAGTTTTCCCGATACAGATCAACACATGAAACAAGTCTAAAAACATTCAGTTCGTGCCTCAGTACCAACGGTCCAGCCGTAGAAGGGTCAAGCCAACGCCTCACATGTGGCACGCCGTACTGCCCCAAACCCGAAGGTTCAAAGGGCAGTTCAAGACGGTCACATAATCGAGTTAAGGTTTGTTGTCTTCTAGAGGGTCCATCGCGTTACTTGCACTACTTAGAACGTCTTTAAACCACGGAAAAATCCAACACTTGGAAATTTCCCGGCAGGGGAAAGATTGGGTATTTACATCCGGTCGAACTTTTTAACATATTCTAAAATATCCGGAAAGCCACATAGACAAAATCTGATACTCCGATCGAATCCACGAATTCCCCAATACAACCCAGAAATTTCAACTCTTGAATAAATATTAAAAATTCCCAGGAAAACCAGCACTGAAAAGTAGGAGTTACTGTGCAAAATTCAATGCATGAAGAGACTAAATGAGCGCGGAACCGCCGCAATAGGCGGCTAATGCCGCGGTTCCGCCGCGCTTTAGACAGATCATTAGGTAATTTTTGCACCGTAATTCTTTGAATTTCCTGCTGAATTTTTTAAGAATTTTTAATTTGGAAAAAACCGCTTTTTCAGAAAAAGTCCAGAGAGCATGGAAATATTGGGGTTTCGGTTCGATCGGACTTCAAACTCCGTCTAGACTTCGCCTAAGGCTCTAGCTAGGCTCTGATACCAATGAAAGGTTCCTAGGCACTCCCAAGAGGTCTCACAAGGCATCAACCATGCCAATTTCAAAAATTCGGGGCCGAGAAACCCTAATACGGATCGTTGGCTAGAAGTTTAGGCGACAAAGCAAACTAGTTAACACTTAACTACTAGAATACGGAAATACAACCTTTGTAGATCCGGTCCTCCACCTCCACGGCTCCGTGATGAAGTCCTCTCCGCTGTCCAAATGCAATCCCGGGCTCTAGCGTCGGCTTCATCGGAGAAGAAGCAGGCTAGGTCATCGACGACGATGCCGAAGATGATCTACGTCGAGGCATCGCTAGATCAAGCTCCAACTTCACCAAGTCAAGAAAACTTGTGAAGGAAACACACTCTACTACTTGGCAAGAGGTAGAGGATGAAGAAATAGGAAGTGGGTTCACTTTAGAATTGGATTTCTCACTCTTTTTCATCAATCACCATTGATGAAGTCAAGGTTCTTCATCTTGAAGAAGAAGAAGAAGATGATGATAATGATAATGATTGAATAAAAAAGATTCACTTTAAAAAGATAATCCCATTCATTCTTATCATAATAGTTACCATGGTTAAGTGTAGAGAGTGAACCAAGGTTAAGTGAAGTGGTTAGGGTTAAGCATGAGACAAAATGGTCACAAAGTCAAAGCTTCATGAAACTTCAACTAGCATCCAAAGAAAGCCACCATTCATTCATTTTGCAAAATAAATAAACAAAATAAATAAATGATTAAGAAAATGAAAACCCTAACCATTACACAACCATGGTTTAATCTTTACACAAACCCTAGTTAGCATGTATCATCAAACATGATACAAACTTGTGTACAAAAGTATATCACATATACAATGTGCACAATCCAAGTGAGAAAATCCATTTAAAGTGAACCAATACTAGTTAATGCAAAGTAGTATATCAAATATATTATTATGCATTAAATCATTAAATCAACACTTGATTTAACGATCCGGTTATATCGCATATAACCGACTAGTATCCAATGTATCGGCTTATCGAATCAACCCTTGATTCGATAACTAGGTTATATCGCATACAACCAATCGATACATTCATCGCGAGAATGAAATACGGTATCACATACACGCATTATTCTCGGTCCCGCACATATCTCATATGCACTCGTATTTCGTTTCGCTTGAGCCAGGAAACCTCTGTGTAGGACTCTAAAGACTCGTCAATACGCCGGCAGCAGGTGATGATCATATCAAACACCCACAAGCCGCAAGCGGTCTTCTAAACGTAACGGCCACCCGGGTATTGAGCGATCAGAAGATCGACGAGCAAGCCCGCTCACACTCCAGTGAATCCAACCAGTAACACTACCGTACAGTCCGGTCTGATCGTCTGATATGTCGCATATCTCGCCTAGGGGTGGTAAACGTCAGACCCCAATAGCTCGATAAGTCGTGTCGATATGAGATCTATAAAAATTCGAGAAACTACTGGTAACACTTACCAGTATATCTCAGCAACCCTGGCCAGGGATTTCCTGTTATAACCAATCGAACACAGCGCAACATCAACCCCCTATACCGGGAGAGACGAATCCCCTCCTATCGCTCATTGCTTCCATGTGACTCGGGACTGTACCCAAAATCCACCGTTTTGCACGCCCTCTTGGATGTGGTAAGATGGAAATCAAAGCACAGTGGGAACCACACAAGACTCTATGACGATCTCGGGTCAACAGACTACTCTGTACCAGTGTCACCAGAGAACTGCCATCTGACGTAAGGTATAATACCATCTGGGAGTTCTCGGCGAGTCCGTCCAGTGTACCCAGTCTCTACTGAGCACCCGTATATCATCTCTGATGTAAAACACCAATGGATATGGGATCATCCATCACCCATCTGTATGGGTCGAGAAGGTACACGCTAGTCTACTCTGGTATATCGATGCCCCATCTCGATACACCCATGACTAGGGACTTTCAAGGATGTACTTATGGACTACCATGTCCCTACTAGTATGATCCGCATCATAGTCCAGGTAGTCAAGTACACATCCTAAGGGCTTTACCAACATGTAATAGAGAGACAATCTGTGTACACGTTAAGGTAAAGAGCAACCAGATAGCATACTATCATGTCGAGCAAGAAAGTCCTCCCTATATATGTCCCAGCATCCACTACAATATACATCCAATGTACAGTAATGGCCTCTAGGGCATACATATAACTAACAGTATCACCTGATCAGGGAGATCATTGATCTTCAGGAGATCGAGGTTCGGAGAGTTGCTTCTGAAGAGAACATTGCTGATCCATTCACAAAGGCCCTACCTCAGATTCAGTTCGAGAGGCTACTCGAGATCATCGGTCTTCGATATGCCAGTACATGGCCCTAGTGCAAGTGGGAGATTGTTAGTGTATATGCCCTAGGGTGTTAGTTATATGTATGCCCTAGAGGCCATTACTGTACATTGGATATATATTGTAGTGGATGCTGGGACATATATAGGGAGGACTTTCTTGCTCGACATGATAGTATGCTATCTGGTTGCTCTTTACCTTAACGTGTATACTGATTGTCTCTCTGTTACATGTTGGTAAAGCCCTTAGGATGTGTACTTGACTACGTGGACTATGATGCAGATCATACTAGTGGGGACAGATAGTCTATAAGTACATCCTTCAAAGTCCCTAGTCATGGGTGTATCGAGACGGGGTATCGATATACCAGAGTAGACTAGCGTATACCTTCTCGACCCATACAGATGGGCGATGGATGATCCCATATCCATTGGTGTTTGACATCGGAGATGATATACGGGTGCTCAGTGGAGACTGGGTACACTGGACGGACTCGCCGAGAACTCCCAGATGGTATTGTACCTCACGTCAGATGGCAGTTCTCTGGTGACACTGGTACAGAGTAGTCTGTTGACCCGAGATCGTCATAGAGTCTTGTGTGGTTCCCACTGTGCTTTGATTTCCATCTTACCACGTCCAAGAGGGCGTGCAAAACGGTGGTTTTTGGGTACAGTCCCGAGTCACATGGAGGCAATGAGCGATAGGAGGGGATTCGTCTCTCCCGGTATAGGGGGTTGATGTTGTGCTGTGTTCGATTGGCTATAATAGGAAATCCCTGGCCAGGGTTGCTGAGATTTACTGGTAAGTGTTACCAGTAGTTTCTCGAAATGTTATAGACCTCATATCGACACGACTTATCGAGCTATTGGGGTCTGACGTTTACCACCCCTAGGCGAGATATGCGACATATCAGACGATCAGACCGGACTGTATGGTAGTGTTACTGGTTGGATTCACTGGAGTGTGAGCGGGCTTGCTCGTCGATCTTCAGATCGCTCAATACCCGGGTGGCCGTTACGTTTAGCAGACCGCTTGCGGCTTGTGGGTGTTTGATATGATCATCACCTGCTGCCGGCGTATTGACGAGTCTTTAGAGTCCTACACAGAGGTTTCCTGGCTCAAGCGAAACGAAATAGGAGCGCATATGAGATATGTGCGGGACCGAGAATAATGCATGTATGTGATACCGTATTCTATTCTCGCGATGAATGTGTCGAATGGTTATATGCGATATAACCTAGTTATCGAATCGAGGGTTGATTCGATAAGCCGATACATTGGATACTAGTCGGTTATATGCGATATGACCGGATCGTTAAATCAAGTATTGATATAATGATTTAATGCATAATTATATATTTGATATATTAGTTTGCATCAACTAGTATCGGTTTACTTAAGATGGATATTCTCACTCGGGTGTGCACATTGTATATGTGATATACTTTTTGTGCACTTTACCATGGTTATTATTATGATAAGTATCCTTTTGTATCATGTTTGATGATACATGTTATGCTAGGGTTTTTGTGTAAAGATCAAACCATGGTTACATGATAATGGTTAGGGTTTTGTTTTATTCTTTTATCTTATTTATTTATTCATTTTGGAATATGATAAGCATAAAAAGAAAACGGTTGCTAATTTTGTATTCTAGTTGAAGCTTCTTGAACTTTTGACTATGTGACCATTTTTGTCTCATGCTTAACCCTAACCACTTCATTTAACCTTAGTTTAGTCTCTACACTTTACCATGGTTATTATTATGATAAGTATCCTTTTTCTTTTCTTTTTAATTAACTTATCATAACAATTAGCTTCTTCTTCTTCATCTTCTTCAAGGAGGAAAAGCAAGCTCCATCAATGGTGATTGATGGAAATGAGTGAGAAATCCAATTCTAAAGTCTACCCACTTCCTATTTTTTCATCCTCTACCTCTTGCCAAGTAGTAGAGTGTGTTTCTTTCACAAGTTTTCATGGCTTGGTGAAGGTGGAGCTTGATCTAGCGATGCCTCGACGTAGATCATCTTCGGCACGAAACCGACGACCTTGCCCGCTCTTTCTCCGATGAAGCCGACGCTAGAGCCCGGATTTTGATTTGGACAGCAGAGATGACTTCATCACGGAGCCGTAGAGGTGGAGGACCGGATCTACAAAGGTTGTATTTCCGTTTTCTTATAGTTAAGTGTTAACTAGTTATCTTTTCGCCTAGTTTTCTAGCCAACGATCCGTAGTCGGGTTTCTCGGCACCTAGATTTTTTGAAATTGGCATGGTTGATGCCTTGTGAGACCTCATTAGGGTGCCTAGGAACCCTACAGTGGTATCAGAGCCTAGCTAGAGCCTTAGGCGAAGTCTAGACGGAATTTGAAGTCCGAACGAACCGAAAACCCAACCCGGAAATTGCTTTCTGTCCTTTTTCTAAAATCTGGGATTTTTCGAAAATAAAAATATGCAGAAAAATCAGCAGGGAATCCTAAGAATAACTGTGCAACACGAGTCCATAATTCCATCATTCCGCCGCGGTTCCGCGGCACGTGCATGGCTCGTGCGGCGGATCCGCGGCAGGTTTGTCGTTTTCTGCGTCTAGTTCTGCACAGTAATTCTTAGTTTTGTGTGCTGGTTTTCCTGGGAATTTTTAATATTTTTTCCAGTGTTGAATTTTCTGGGATTGATTTGGGGATTCGGTGTTTTGATAGAGGTATCAAATTTAGTCTTTGTGTATTTCCGGATAAATTTTAGAATATGTTAAAATGTTCGACCGGATATAAATACCCAATTTTTCCCCTGTCGGGAAATTTCCAAGTGTTGGATTTTTCCGTGGTTTAACGACGTTCTAAGTAGTGCAAGTAATGCGATGGTCCCTCTAGTAGACAACAAACCTTAACTCGATTATGTGACCGTCTTGAACTGCCCTTTGAACCTTAGGGTTTGGGGCAGTACGGCGTGCCACATGTGAGGCGTTGGCTTGACCCTTCTACGGCTGGACCGTTGGTACTGAGGCACGAACTGAATGTTGTTAGACTTATTTCATGTGTTGAGCAGTATCCAGAAAACTTGGGTGTTTGACTGTTCGATCGAAAAGTTTAACATTTTCTGTTTATCTGGAATGGGATACAATAATTGGAATTCACAAAAGTTATGTGATAACTGAATGAATGTTATAAACATAGCAGTTTAGTCTCACTTGATCGGTTGCCACGGAATTTTGATGTGATCAAAAGTCCGTCGCAATCACGTAGCGTACGCGGATACTCGCCGGGTAAACTTAATAGACAGCCTCACTCCATAGCCCCGACCAAGTGACTGTAGGAGAACCCCGTCGCCGAAAGCATCCGTTCAGGTGCTCGCGGTAGCGGTGTTCCGCCTTGGTGCACTTCGTCGACGGTATCGGGGATGCGGCCGTCTACTGAAGTTTGCGACGAGCATTCGATCAGGATGTCGGGAATCTTGTTGAATTACCCGACTTAATATTGAAAAGTGTTTTCAATGATGAGACTAAAATGCGGGGTTTATAATTGTTAGGCATGCGATGTCTAAGTAATTCATTTGGTCAGGCATGCGATGTCTGAGGTGGTTGCGGATTCCAACTGTTGTAGTTTTACACTTTCTTTTCTGTGACCGTAAGTGTAATATGTGATATCGCCGGTTTCGTTGCTATATGTCAACGACAATTGGGATGCGCATATTTACTTACGTTGATGACATGTGATGTTATGTGTTGCTGGATATGTTATATTGGATCGTCGTGTTTGAATAGCCGGGGGTTTTTATGTGAGATGAGTGTTTTTCATTTTCATTCATGTAAAAACTTGTATGTAATATTCTTTTATTTGGGGCACTTCCAGGTTGCGGAAGATGTCACCGTTTGTATATTATTTTCTTTTCTGCACTAGGATAGACCCAAGGAGGGGAGCACAAGTAACCGGGTTCTGGAGTCCAGTGGGAGACCAACTCGAGGAGTCGAGTCCTGGTCTCCTAACTCTAGAATTGGTAGGGTTGCTTGCCGCTCTCGTAGGGGTCTAGGGGTGTGGGTTTGGCTATTCATCGCGACCATGAAATCCGTGTTTTATACTGGCTCGTATTGAAAACACGGACATCCTAATATATCCAATATTTCATATGTTTCTTCTGCTGCGATATCTGTGATGTGATCATGTGATGTTCTGTGATAGATACAGTATATAGTATATATGATATATTATATAGGCATTACTTATGTTTTACACCCGTGCTAGCCCTGCCCCGCTCTGCCGTTAGTTACCTAACCTAACGGTGCACGAGGGGACATCGAGGCGAATGCGGATGGCATAAGTGTACGTCGTATTTATCTGTGATGTTTAGGTACTTAAATGATGGGACTTCATTAATGTGATTAATGAAAATAAAAGAAACCTAAGATGTTGTAGAATCGAATTTCAAAATAAAACAGGTAGCTACAGTTCTTGCTTTGCACAGAGGTATATGTGATATATCCTGCACCTTATTCGATGAGGAAAGGACCGAGATCCCTTCACCGGGAGTGACTCCTTTAGCAATAACTGGCAGATGCTACACACTCGGTTTGTCTTTTGATTGCTTTTAAGTGTTTTTGCTTTGCACAGTGATATATATGATATATCCCGCACCTCATTCGACGAGGAAAGGACCGACGATCCCTTCACCGGGAGTGACTCTTTTAGCAAAACTAGAAAAGCCTCAAAAGCACTCCATTTTTAAAATCATTTGATTCTACAACGATATCAAGTTCATTACGCAATAGGTTTTCAGAAAAACCTGTCGTAGCCCTCCGTCATTTCAGATAAGTACTGGTTAGTATTCGTGCTACGTTTGTTGACTATGTTAAGGCGTAGTGTGCAGTAGCTAATTAGTGCTTATCTGCAAAAGCATATGATGTGATTGGATTAGGGTAGTCGTGCGACTTTGTTGACTATGTTAAGGGTCGTGCGGGTGGGTTTAATTCAATCGGGAAATGACGGGTTGAACTTGACTAGCACTTATGATTGTTGACTATGTTAAGGTCATATAGCTGCTAGGGGCAAAATATTATCGGGAATTTCAAGTGTTGAAATTTGCAATGAGATTGCATACCTTCTATGAGATAGTTGGATCCCGATACCCGCTGCGAGTAATTGTTACTCCTGGGAGAGTTTTACACATTGCAACTAGCCGATCAAGTAGGTGTCTAGAAAGGTGTTAACGGGGTTACGCCTCTGGGAAAACGAGGTTTACATTAATTAGGTTCGTGCGAAAGCACGGGGGACCTCCCTCAAAGTACCGACACTGGCCTGGCTGAAAGATTGGCGAACTTGTAGTGTGTAATTAATCCCGGCTAGTCTTTCCTTTTTGGGTTTGAAGGAAGATTTGATAAAAAGCAGTGGGAGCCATCCTGATTAGATAAAATAATAACCAATCTATTCTTGCTAGAGCGCACGCTGACTGTTTTCTTCTCTCTCTCCAGGTAGCGACCATATCACGCCTTAATCAAGATAATAATACGGAATATTGACCGAACCCGCTTGTTATACTGAGCTGGGGAACGTTGGTCCCGCTCCAACTTATAATTGTTATAAGACAGAGCAGGAAATTGGGGAATACCAGATTTCCCGTGCCGCCCAAACGAAGAGAGCGCATGCTGATGCATCATCTTCGGGTGTGTTCGTTACAAAGAACTGTTTCTCTGTATCCTTTACATCCTGGGTATATGATACCGGATCAGGATCCCAGATATGTAATCTGTTACATAGGGCTACAGAAAGGTAGACGACTGAGAACGGGTGATAAGTTTCATGAGGCAGAAAACGGGGCAAATGTTGCAGCCAAGTCTGTTGGTCACTGTCACCCTGTATTACAATACATTGATTCTGAACGAATGTTATTAGATACCGAACCTGTTATGCAAAATCATATCTGTCTCTTTATTAGTAAAGAAACGATAAAATTTTGTATTGTTGGACAATGTTTTGAACATTTCCTATATCAAAAGTTGATCGGTTCAGGCACGTTATCTAAAAACATTGATGTTCTAAATCAAACTACAGTCCTTAGTATATGGAACACACACAAGAGGAAGAGTTCAGAAATGAACGGATTCTTCTTGAGGTATTGTAGACTAGGTCATATCAATGCGATCCGACTGGCTGAAGTTACATTTTAGATGCATATTTAAATCAGTTTGAATTTGCATCTTGTGAAACTTGCCAGTCATGTCACAAAGATATAATGACACCAGCTCTGTTTATTGGAAACAGAGAAAGAGTTAATGAACTCTTGGGACTGATACATGATGATGTATGGAAGGTCTCCTGTCTACACATGCCAGGACTGGTTCTTTGTACTTCATTATATTCTCTGATAATCTCTCAAGATTCAGTCATATGTTCCTGTTGAAACATGAGTCTGAACCTTTTGAGATATTCACAGAATATGTGCAAGAAGTAGAAAACCAAAATACGGGTATAAGTATTATGTCCTTTGATGTGATCAAGGAGGAGAATACTTGAGCACGGAATTCCTGGACTATTCTAAAGGAGAATGAGATTCTCTCTCAGCATTACTCCTCCGTATACACCATAGCACGATGGTATATCGGGGCGGAGCAGATACACCCTATTTGATATTGTGTGCTCTATGATGAGTACTGCTGAGTTACCTATTTCCTTTTGGGAGTTATGCACTTGAGAAGTTGCATACCTATTGAATAGGGTTCAAATCAAATCAGTTGCCTACCACTTCATATGTGATATGGAAAAGGAAGAGCCCATTTCTTAAGTTAGTTAAGATTTGGGGTTGTCCGGCCTATGTCTAAAAGCAAAATCTGGACAAGCTCGAGACAAGGTCTGTTATGTAGAACTGAAAATGTTCCAGCTATACAAAACTGCAGCTGAAGATTTGACAGAACCAAAGGATTCAATAATTACCAATGAACCTCAGCCTCTCCGCCGATCTAGTAGGGTTCCTCACCCACCTGAGAGATACTTCGGTTTCTCTATGACAGTGGGAGCGAGGATTGCATCATGAGATGATGACCCAACTAGTTTCGAGCTGGCCATCAGGAGTAAGACTCTATAAGAATGGCTGGATGCTTAGTGATCTGAGATGGAATCCTTATACACCAACAAAGTATGGACTTTGGTTGCTATATCTGAAGGGTTAAATTCCCATCAGGAGCAAGTATATCTTGAGAAGATTACTTGGTGTACATGGAAAAGTTGAGATTTTCAAAGCTAGACTTGTTAAAAGTTTGCATCATTGACCAGGTGTGGATAATGATGAAACCTTTTCAAGTACCTATGCTTAAGTCCATCCAGATCCTACTTGTCACGGCTACATACCATGACTACGATATCTGGTGGTTGGGTGTCATGACAGCTTTTCTAAATGATGTTTAGAAGAGAGTGTCTATAAGTACACAGCCAGAGGGCTTCGTAGACAGTGGGAGCAGCGGAAACGTGTGCTAGATGCTTTATAGGATAAAGCAGGCATCGCGGAGTTGGAACATCTGTTTTGATGAAGCGGTCAAAGAGTTTGACATCATCAAAATGGTAGATGAACCTTGTATAAACAAAAAGGGTAGTAGGGAGTATGGTAGTGATCCTCGTAGAGTACGTGGATGACATACTCTTGATAGGGAAGGAGTTTCCTATGCTGCGCTCGATCAATCTCCGCTTATCACAATGATTCTTCATATAGGATCAAAGTGATACCTCCTAAATCCTGGGTTTTTAGATCTATGAGATAGATCTAATTGGATGTTAGGACTCTCACTAGTTGTAGTGAGACGGTATCAACCGATCCTGGGGAGAATCACTGGAAGGGTTCCAGGGTGATAAAGACGACTGAATGTCAGTCACAGGCATTGTCTTTACCCTCAGTGGAGGGATGGTATGTTGGAAGGGTTCCAAGCTAGATACCGTGACATACTAGACGATAAAGGCAGGATACATCGCTACTTAAGATGCTACCAAAGAGGCTGTTTGGGTGTATATTGGTTCATGAGATGAACTACGTTCCTACCATTGTGAGACAATGGAGTTGTGGCTTATGCCAAGGAACGCCGGTCCCATCAGTGATCCAGACATATTCTAAGGCAGTATCACCTGATCATGGAGATGGTTGATCTCTAAGGGATCGAGGTAAGGAGAGTAGACTCAGAGGACAACACAGCGGATCCACTCACAAAGGCCTGTTCCCAGAGAGAGATTTTTATGGGATGGTTGAGTATGAGATACTACAACCACTGCTACAGATGGCCCTAGTGCAAGTGGGAGATTGTTAGTTATATGTATGCCCTAGAGGCCATTACTGTACATTGGATGTATATTGTAGTGGATGCTGGGACATATATAGGGAGGACTTTCTTGCTCGACATGATAGTATGCTATCTGGTTGCTCTTTACCTTAACGTGTATACTGATTGTCTCTCTGTTACATGTTGGTAAAGCCCTTAGGATGTGTACTTGACTACCTGGACTATGATGCAGATCATACTAGTGGGGACAGATAGTCTATAAGTACATCCTTCAAAGTCCCTAGTCGTGGGTGTATCGAGACGGGGCATCGATATACCAGAGTAGACTAGCGTATACCTTCTCGACCCATACAGATGGGCGATGGATGATCCCATATCCATTGGTGTTTGACATCGGAGATGATATACGGGTGCTCAGTGGAGACTGGGTACACTGGACGGACTCGCCGAGAACTCCCAGATGGTATTATACCTCACGTCAGATGGCAGTTCTCTGGTGACACTGGTACAGAGTAGTCTGTTGACCCGAGATCGTCATAGAGTCTTGTGTGGTTCCCACTGTGCTTTGATTTCCATCTTACCACGTCCAAGAGGGCGTGCAAAACGGTGGTTTTTGGGTACAGTCCCGAGTCACATGGAGGCAATGAGCGATAGGAGGGGATTCGTCTCTCCCGGTATAGGAGGTTGATGTTGTGCTGTGTTCGATTGGCTATAATAGGAAATCCCTGGCCAGGGTTGCTGAGATTTACTGGTAAGTGTTACCAGTAGTTTCTCGAAATGTTATAGACCTCATATCGACATGACTTATCGAGCTATTGGGGTCTGACGTTTACCACCCCTAGGCGAGATATGCGACATATCAGACGATCAGACCGGACTGTACGGTAGTGTTACTGGTTGGATTCACTGGAGTGTGAGCGGGCTTGCTCGTCGATCTTCAGATCGCTCAATACCCGGGTGGCCGTTACGTTTACCAGACCGCTTGCGGCTTGTGGGTGTTTGATATGATCATCACCTGCTGCCGGCGTATTGACGAGTCTTTAGAGTCCTACACAGAGGTTTCCTGGCTCAAGCGAAACGAAATAGGAGTGCATATGAGATATGTGCGGGACCGAGAATAATGCATGTATGTGATACCGTATTCTATTCTTGCGATGAATGTGTCGAATGGTTATATGCGATATAACCTAGTTATCGAATCGAGGGTTGATTCGATAAGCCGATACATTGGATACTAGTCGGTTATATGCGATATGACCGGATCGTTAAATCAAGTGTTGATATAATGATTTAATGCATAATTATATATTTGATATATTAGTTTGCATCAACTAGTATCGGTTTACTTAAGATGGATATTCTCACTCGGGTGTGCACATTGTATATGTGATATACTTTTTGTGCACTTGATTGTATCATGTTTGATGATACATGTTATGCTAGGGTTTTTGTGTAAAGATCAAACCATGGTTACATGATAATGGTTAGGGTTTTGTTTTATTATTTATCTTATTTATTTATTCATTTTGGAATATGATAAGCATAAAAAGAAAATGGTTGCTAATTTTGTATTCTAGTTGAAGCTTCTTGAACTTTTGACTATGTGACCATTTTTGTCTCATGCTTAACCCTAACCACTTCATTTAACCTTAGTTTAGTCTCTACACTTTACCATGGTTATTATTATGATAAGTATCCTTTTTCTTTTCTTTTTAATTAACTTATCATAACAATTAGCTGCTTCTTCTTCATCTTCTTCAAGGAGGAAAAGCAAGCTCCATCAATGGTGATTGATGGAAATGAGTGAGAAATCCAATTCTAAAGTCTACCCACTTCCTATTTCTTCATCCTCTACCTCTTGCCAAGTAGTAGAGTGTGTTTCCTTCACAAGTTTTCATGGCTTGGTGAAGGTGGAGCTTGATCTAGCGATGCCTCGACGTAGATCATCTTCGGCACGAAGCCGACGACCTTGCCCGCTCTTTCTCCGATGAAGCCGACGCTAGAGCCCGGATTTTGATTTGGACAGCGGAGATGGCTTCATCACGGAGCCGTGGAGGTGGAGGACCGGATCTACAAAGGTTGTATTTCCGTTTTCTTATAGTTAAGTGTTAACTAGTTATCTTTTCGCCTAGTTTTCTAGCCAACGATCCGTAGTCGGGTTTCTCGGCACCTAGATTTTTTGAAATTGGCATGGTTGATGCCTTGTGAGACCTCATTAGGGTGCCTAGGAACCCTACATAGGGGCCATTATTGTATCATACTAGTTTGTATATTACTTAATGGAAGCTTGGGATATCACAAGTATATAACAGTCTTGCTAAACATGGTAGTATGCTACTTGGTTTTTTCTATCTTAATATGTGAGTATACGTATTGATAGAGCTCTTAGGATCTTGCTTGACTACCAGCGTTGTGATGGCAGTCACACTAGTGGGGGCTGGGTAGTTTACGAGCACATCCTTATTCAGGTTCCTAGTCGTTGGATTATCGAGACAGGGCATCGATACTCCGGAGTAGACTAGTGTGTACGCTTCTCATCCCAGTTGGGGAGATGGTCTGTCCCACAGCCGTCAGTACGTCGTACTAGAGATAGTATGTAGGTGCTCGTTAGGTTACGGGTACACCGGACAGGACTCACAGGGAACTGTTGGATGGTTTTATACCAGTCGTCAGTGAACAGTTCCCAGGTGACATGAGTACAGCATAGTCCGCAGACTTGACACTGCTACTTCGCCTCGAGTGTGTCCCACTGTTCTTAGATTGCTACCCTACCACGACTCAAAGGAGTCGTGCAAACAGGTAGCAGTTGGGTGCAGTCCCGAGCACTTGGAGGCAGTGGCGGTTAGACAGGATTCGTCTCTCCCGGTATTGGGGGTTGATATCGCGCTGTGTCAGAGAGCCATTACGCAAAGTCCCTGGCCAGGGCAAGCGAGATTTTCTGGTAGGTTCCAGTAGTTTCTCAGGGTGTAATGGGCTTCGCTCCGACACGACTTATACCGCTATTAGGGGACTGACGCTTGCCGCCCCCCTAGGCCCGATATGCGATAGTCTTAGACGAACGGACCGGACTGTATGGAGATTGTCACATCAAACTCAGTAGGAGTTCGGATGGGTTTCCTCATCGGCCTTCTTATCGACATCTACCTGGGGACCGTTACGTACAGCTAGTGCCGCTTGCGGTCTGTGGTTAAACCTACTGCCAGCGTAGTAGTCGAGTCTCTAGAGTCCCACACAGAGAGTTTTCCTACTCCAGGCGAAAGATATAGAGGTCGTATGGTTTTACGACAAGGGTTCGGACGCATACGTGTGTTTACGCACGTACGACTTTCGGACAGTTTTTACCAGTCGGCTTTGGTTTAAGCCAGTTACTGGTATCCGGTTATTGGATTTATACAGTCTAAAGTTTTTCCGTATTTTACCGGAAAGGAGGGGCGTTCTCGTAATTGCGCGAGAAGCTTCTAGAAGATGGTGACTAAGGAGGTTTAGGTGGCATATACAATGAATGTGATTAGTGAGTCATATGGATGATTCATCCATGTCATTAATGCTTCATAATTGCTTAATGACTCATGTAGATGAATCACCACAAGATATTTATCAAGCATGGTTGTAAATCATTTTCTTTTCTTTTCTTGATATTACAAAATGCTTGATATATATTATGATAACTCATTCTTCTCACTTCATTTTTATGATCTTCACCTTCTCTCTCCTCAAGCTCTCCCTCTTCAAACCCTAATCCTCCCCTCTCATGTGTTGAGTACAAGGATTAGTTAGACTAATTAAACCACAACCCTCACTCTATATCACCTAGCTTCTTTGATTAGCACTTAAAGAAAGTTAGTTGCCTCAAGTTTAGAGGCTAAGCTTGGAGTAAAGCTCTCGGGTGGATCGTTTACTACTTCGAGAAGGCCGAGGAAGGAGGTGGAGTTCATAAAGACGAAGGACACGATTCGTTAGGTATAATCCCTTTACATAGTAGTTGTTAACTTCTATGTTTGATGTTAGTTATCGTTTAGCTTCGATTCATGCGGTTAGTCGATGTTTAAGCAAAGAACAAGATCGTTTTTCATATTTCCGCCTCCCCGCAAGTCGTGGGGTATTGTACATCGACTTACATATCCTTCAATGTTCCTAGTCGTGGGAATATCGAGACGGGGCATCGATATTCCAGAGTAGACTAGCGTATATCTTCTCGACCCATGTGATTAGAGATGGACGATCCCATATCCATTGGTGTTTGACATCAGAGATGGTATGCGGGTGCTCAGTGGAGACTGGGTACACTGAACGGACTCGCCGAGAACTCCCAGATGGTATTGTATCTCACGTCAGATGGCAGTTCTCTGGTGACACTGGTACAGCTTAGTCTGTTGACCCGAGATCGTCATATGGTCTTGTGTGTCTCCTACTGTGCTTTGATTTCCACCCTACCATGGCTCTACTGAGTCGTGCAAACAGGTGGTTTTTGGGTACAGTCCCGATTCACATGGAGGCAATGAGCGATAGGAGGGGATTCGTCTCTCCCGGTAGTGGGGGTTGATGTTGCGCTATGCCCGACTGGCCATAACTGAAAATCCCTGGCCAGGGTTGGAGTGATTTACTGGTAAGAGTTATCAGTAGTTTCACACTTGTTATGGACCTTACATCGGCATGACTTATCAAGCTACTGGATTCTGACGTTTACCATCCCTAGGCGAGATATGCGACATATCAGACGAACAGACCGGACTGTGCGGTATGTGTTACTGATTGGATTCGCAGGAGTGTGAGCAGGCTTGCTCGTTGATCTTCTGATCGCTCAATACCCGGGTGGCCGTTACGTTTAGCAGACCTCTTGCGGCTTGTGGGTGATTGATATGATCACCACCTACTGCCGGCGTATTGACGAGTCTTTAGAGTCCTACACAGAGGTTTCCTGGCTCAAGCGAAACGAAATAGGAGCGCATATGAGATACGTGCGGGACCGAGAATAATACCAGTATGTGATACTGTATTCTATTCTCGCGATTTGTATCATCAGTCGGTTATATGAGATATAGCCGGGTTACCGAATCAAGTGTTGATTCGATATATTGATACACTAGATATTAGTCGGTTATATGTGATATGACCGGATCATTAAATCAAGTGTTGATTTAATGATTTAATGTATAAGTATATATGTGATATATTACTTTACATTTACTAGTATTGGTTCACTTAAGATTGATTTTCTCACTTGATGTGCACAAGTTGTATATGTGATATATATTTGTGCACTAGTTTGTATCATGATTGATGATACATGCAAACTTGGATGTGTGTATGACTTACACCATATTTAAGATAATGGTTTAGGTTTTTATTTATTTTGGTAAAACAAAATGGTGGTTTTCTTTGTCTTGGCTTGAAGCTTCATGAAGCTTTTAAGCATCTTTGACAAAGTCCACTCATTTTGTTTTGCATAAGATTTTCATTAACCAAACCATTACCTCAAACTATGGTTTAGTCTCTACAAAGGTAAACTCACCCATAGTTGCATCATGATAGACTTCATTTGATTATTCTTTTTAGATAATTCATAATTCTTATTCTTTTCTTTCTTCTTCTTCTTCTTCTTCATTTCAAGAAGAACAGCTTACTAGATTTTTTTCAAGTGAAGAAATAGAGTGAGAAATCCAAATCCAAAGTGAACCCACTTCCTATTTCATCATCCTGTACTACTTGCCATTTAGTTTAGGGTGTTCTCTTCACAAAGTTCTTGACCTAGTGAAGATAGAGCTTGAGTTTGAGTCTCCTCGACGTAGATCATCTTCGGCCTTGAAGTCAACGAGCTAGCCCGTTCATTTATCCGAGGAAACCGTCACAAGAGTCTGGGATCTCGATGATCGCAGCGAAGGGATGTCAACACGGAGCTTTAGAAGTGAAGGACCGGATCTACAAAGGTTGTAATCCCTAACTCTTAGAAGTAAAGTTGTTTACTTGCTAGTTTTCGCATAATCTCTAGTATACGATCTTGGTTAGGGTTGTTCGGCACGGCTAAATTTTTGAATCGGGCATGGTAGATGCCTTGTAAAACCTTGTTAGAGTGCCTAGGAACCCTACACTGGTATCAGAGCCAGGTTAGAGCTTTAGACGAAATGTAGACGAAGTTTAAAGTCCGGTCGAACCCGGAAACCCCGACACGAACCCTTCTCTGGACATTTTCTAAAAAGGTGGTTTTTTCAACATTAAAAATACTCAGAAAAATAAGCAGGAAAAGCTAAGAATTACTGTGAAGTACGGACCTTTAATGCGCTCACTTGACCGCGGAACCGTGGCCAAACCATGGGTTTGGCGGCGGTTCCGCGGCCAAAATTTGGATTTAGTCCCTGGTATTTCTGGTATTTATTCTTAGGTCCTTTCTTTTTAATATTTTCTGGGAATTCTTAATTATACTCAAGTGTTGAGTTTTCTGGGATGTATTGGGGACTCGTTGATTCGATCGGATAATTTAACTTCGTTTAGTTTTTTCCGGGTAATTTTTAGAACATGTTGAAAAGTTCGACCGGATATCAATAACTCATTTTTTCCCCTACCGGAAAATTTCCAAGTGTTGGATTTTTCCGTAGTTTAAGAACGTTCTAAGTCGTGCAAGTAACGCGATGGACCCTCTAGAAGACAACAAACCTTAACTCGATTATATGACCGTCATGAACTGCCATTTGAACCTTAGGGTTTGGGGCAGTACGGCGTTGCCACATGTGAGGCGTTGGCTTGACCCTTCTACGACTGGACCATTGGTACTGTGGCATGTGATGGATGTTTTTTAAACTCCCCTCAAGTGTTGAGACCTATTTGGGAAATCTTGGGTGTTTGTTTATTCGATCGGAAAGTTTAACATTGTCTATTTATCTGGAATGTGATACAATATTTGGAATCCACATGTAGTTATGAGATAACTAATTTGAATGTTATAAATCTAGCACTTTAGTCTCATTTGATCGGTTGCCACGGGATTTTGATGTGATCAAAAGTCCGTCGCAATCACGTAGCGTACGCGGATACTCGCCGGTAATCTTAATAGACAGCCACGCCCTATAGCCCTGACCAAGTGACTGTAGGAGAACCCCGTCGTCAAAAGTATCCGTTCGGGTGATCGCGGCAGCGGTGTTCCGCCTTAGTGAACTTCATCGACGGCATCCGGGGGGTACGGCCGTCTACTAAAGTTTGCGACAAGCATTCGATCAGGATGTCGGGAATCTTGTTGAATTGCCCGACTGATTATTGAAAAGAGTTTTCGATAATGAGACTAAAATGCGGGGTTTATAATTATTAGGCATGAGATGTCCAAGGAATTCATTTGGTTATGCATGCGATGTCTAAGGAGGTTGCGGATTCCAACTGTTGTAGTTTTACGCTTTCTTTTCTGCGACCGTAAGTGTAATATGTGGTGTATCGCCGGTTTCGTTGCTATACATCAACGACAATTGGGATACGCATGTTTACTTACGTTGATGATATGTGATGTTATGTGTTGCTGGATATGTTATATTGGATCGTCGTGTTTGAATAGCCGGGTTTTTTTTATGTGAGATGAGTGTTTTTCATTTTCATTCATGTAAAAACTTGTATGTAATATTCTTTTATTGGGGCACTTCTGGGCTGAGGATGATGTCACCATTGTATATTATTTACTTTTCCACATTAGGATAGACCCAAGGTGGGGAGCATAAGTAATCGGGTTCTAGGGTCCAGTAGGAGACCATCTCGAGGAGTCGAGTCCGGGTCTCCTAACTCTAGAATTGGTAGGGTTGCTTGCCGCTCTCGTAGGGGTCTAGGGGTGTGGGATTGGCTATTCATCACGACCGTAGAATCCGTGTTTTATACAGGCTCAAAATAAAATACGGACCTCCTAGTATATCCAATATTTCATATGTTGTTTTCTGCTGCGTTATCTGTGATGTGATCATGTGATATGTTCAGATAGATATTGTATATAGTATATATGATATATTATGTAGACGTTGCCTATGTTTTACACCCGCGCTAGCCCTGCCCCGCTCTGCCGTTAGTTACCTAACCTAACAGTGCAGACGGGACATCGAGGCGAATGCGGATAGCATAAGTGTACGTTGTATTTATCTGTGATGTTTAGGTGGACTTAAATGATGGGACATTCATTAATGAGATTAATGAATGAAAATAAACCTAAAAGATGTTGTAGAATCGAATTTCAAAAATTAGGTAGCTCTAGTTGTTGCTTTGCATAGCGGTGTTCCTTGTAGAACATCCAGCACCTTATTCGATTAGGAAAGAGCCGGGATCCCTTCATTGGGAGTGACCTCTTTAGCAATAACTAGCAGATGCTACAACCTTCGGTTTGTTTTTTGACTGCTTTTCTAGTTCTTGCTTTGCATAGTGGTATTGTGAATATCATGCACCTCATTCGACGAGGAAAGAGCCCAGATCCCTTCACCGAGAGTGACCTCTTTAGCGAAACTAGCAAAAGCCTCAAAAACACTTCATTTAAAACCATTTGATTCTGCAGCGAGATCAAGTTCAAAGCGGTAAAGGTTTTATTAAAAACCATCCGCAACCCTCCGTCATTTTAGGAAGTAGAGTACTTAGTATTCGTACTGCGTTTGTCGACCATAGCCGAGGCGTAGTGTGCGGTAGCTAAGTGATGTCTTCCTACACAACATATGATGCAATTAGTTAGGACAGTCATGTGACTTTGTTGACCTTAGCCAAGGGTCATGTGGGTGGGTCTAATTAATCACGAAATGATGGGTAGAACTTGACTAGTGCTTATGATTTGTTGACCATAGCCAAGGTCATAGGTGCTAGGGGTAAAAACCATTATCGGGAGTTTCAAGTGTTGAAATTTGCAATGAGATTGCATACCTTTTATATGATAGTTGGATCCTGATATCCACTGCGAGTAATTGTTACTCCTGAGAGAGTTTTGCACTTTACAATTAGCTGATCAAGTAGGTGTCTAGAAAGGTGTCAACGGGGTTACGCCCCTGGGAAAACGAGGTTTATTTTAATTAGGTCCGTGCGAAAGCACGGGGAACCTCCCTCAAAGTACCGGCACTGGCCTGGCCGAAAGATTGGCGAACTTGTAGAGTGTAATTAATCCCGGCTAGTCTTTCCTTTTAAGGTTTGAAGGAAGATTTGATAAAAAACAGTGGGAGCCATCCTGATTAGATAAAATATATAACCAATCTAATCTTGCAAGAGCGCACGCAGGGTGTTTTCTTCTCTCTCTCCAGGTAGCGACCATGTCACGCCTTAATCAAGATAATAATATGGATGTATTGACCGAACCCGCTTATTATACTGAGCTGGGGAACGTTGGTCCCGCTCCAACTTATAATTGTGATAAGACCGAGCAGGAAATAGGGGAATGCCATGATTCCCATGCCGCCCAAACGAAGAAAGTGCATGACGATGCATCTTCTTCGGGTATGTTTATTACAAAGAACTGTTTCTCAGTATCCTTTACGTCCTGGGTATGAGATACCGGATCAGGATCCCGCATATATAATCTGTTACATGGGATAAAGATAGGTAGAGAACTGAGAATGGGTGATAAGTTTCAAGAGTTGAAAACGGTGCAATTGTTGCAGCCAACGTGTTGGCAGTTATCACCCTGTATTTCCAAATACATTGATTCTGAACAAATGCTATTAGATACCGGACCTGATATACAACATCATATCAATCTCTTTATTTATTAAAGAAGGATATAATTTTGTATTGTTGGATAATGTTTTGCACATTTCCTATATCAATAGTTGATCGGTTCAGGAACGCTATCTAAAAGCATATACATTCTAAATCAAACCACGGTTCTTAACGTACAGAACACACACAAGAAAAAAAGTTCAGAAATGAACGAATCCTTCTTGAGGCATTGTAGACTAGGTCATATCAATGCGACCCGACTAGCTAAGTTACATTTAGATGCATATTTAAATCAGTTTAAATTTACATCTTGTGAAATTTTCCAATCATGTCACAAAGATAAGATGACCATAGCCCCGTTTATTGGAAACAGAGAAAGAGTTAGTGAACTCTTGGGACTGATACATAGTGATGTATGAAGGTCCCCAGTTTACATATGCCAGGACTGGTCCTTTGTACTTCCTTACATTCACTGATGATCTCTCAAGATTCGGACACATGTTCCTGTTGAAACACATGTCTGAACCTTTTGAGAAATTCAAAGAATATAAGTCAGAAGTAGAGAACCAAAACGGGTATAAGTATTATGTCCTATGATGAGATCAGGGAGGAGAATACTTGTGCATGGAATTCTTGGACTATTCTAAAGGAGAATGAGATTCTCTCTCAGTGTTACTCCTCTGAATACACCACAGCACAACGGTGTATTGGGGCGGAACAATCGCACCCTATTAGATATGGTGCGCTCTATGATAAGTACTACTGAGTCACCTATTTCCTTTTGGGGGATATGCGCTTGTTCATATCAGATTTTTGCATTTTCATACGGCCCAATTTTTATCACATTGCATATCGGTAGATACTCTTGAGCCGTGTTTGCTAGTCAATTGCAGGATACAGGTTCTCGGCTCTAAACGGTGAAATTCATGGAAAAACACGACAAAACCCGGGTTCCTGCCAACCACAGATAAAACACGGATCTCCGCCCTTTATCCGTCTGTTGCCACACACCAGTTCAAGAGAAAAAAATGGCAAATCAATGTCGTTTTCATGCACAAGGCTCAATGGCAACACAAGATCCAAGAAATCTACACGGAGCTCGAGGAAATCATGACAAAAAGATCCACATCAAATCACCTTTTGACATGCTGCAAATCTGGAAGAAATATGGAGAGATTCTGAGAAACAAAGTGTACCAAAATGATCCAAACATCAACACTAAGAACCACAGAAAATCCGAGCATCCAATCCCTCTAAAGCGCCGCGGTTCCGCGGCATTAGCATGCTTAGGCCGCGGATCCGCGGCCGTATAGTGGCGGCAGTTGACCAATTTTTGTGGGTATTTTGGTCTTTCCATTTTAGTTCTGAATGTTGCCCTAGGTTTTCATTTTCCAGCCTATAAATACCCCAGAACCTTGTGCAGCAAAAGGTGCATAATCTTGTATTTTTCTAGGTTTAGAATACTTGTTTCTTCTTCCTCTTCTCATCTCTTCTCCATTGAAAATCTTGTAGTGAGCTTTTGTAAGTGAAGAATGATGAATAAAGAAGAACCGTTTACTTATCATGCTTGTCTTGTTCTTTAGTTAACTTGTTAATTGTTGTAATTTTCATTTGATAACTTAGTTGTTGTTATTTCTTGTTGTTTCTTTCTTTCTCTTTTTCTTTATCCTTAAAACAACCATGATGCTTATGCTTGATCCTTGCCAAGGTGAGGTCGCAAATAGCTAGTTGTTATCTTCTAATCTCCTTCTTTCTATCTTCCTCTTTTGTTTTGTTTTCTTTTCATTATGATGTGTGAGTAGTTTCATACTTGTTAGGGTAGGATAAGGGAAGTTTGAGAGAAGGAAATCTCTCTCACTCTTTCCTTGCCCAACATCTTAAATCGACTCCCGTTAATTGAACCACAATCTGCTCCTTACGACACCCTATCCTACATGATAGCGATGATTCCGTAGTGAGACCGGTTGTGGTTGAATTAACCGGAGGTTATGGCTAAGAGCCAAGAACGGACAGACAAGCACCAAAAGGAAGAACTTAAGCGTTGGAAAGCCTAGCTTATACTCTCAAGTTCCTTCCTAGTCGTGCTAATCCCCGTTGTTGCCGATTACCGTAACACCGATATTAAGAGTGGCAATGAAAGAAGTGAGGGACTCCTAACTCAAACTAACCTAATCCTAACCCTAACAAGCTCTCTTTACATATTATTTTAACACTTAGATTATCACAAACAAATCTGGAAAACTGGACTTAACTCGTTAAAGCACATAGAAAAAGATTCCCATCTCCCTGCGGACGACCCGTACTCAACCGGCTAGCTATAAGCGAAACCGTTTTGATTGCGGTAATTAACTAAACTTGAACACGCAGAATCCTTAACAATCAAATGGCGCCGTTGCCGGGGAGACGGTAGTTTATTTCTTTGTGTAATTTCGGGTTAACTTGTGAATATAAATCTAACCGAAAAACAAAACAAAAAAAAATATACATTGTAAAAAAAACCATCTTGTTATTTTTTTTGATTAGTTTTTGTGCAAGTGTGCAGGATAATACGAAGTTCAAGTACAGTGCCAAAGACGTGGGAAGATAGACCCACATCTCACGGC
This sequence comes from Agapanthus africanus, assembly GCA_030015575.1. Classification (NCBI taxonomy): domain Eukaryota; kingdom Viridiplantae; phylum Streptophyta; class Magnoliopsida; order Asparagales; family Amaryllidaceae; genus Agapanthus; species Agapanthus africanus. Next base: position 114,797,032 of record CM057347.1, read on the forward strand.
TACACCGCGACGGATTGAAACGAAGCAATAGGTCTACTGTAAGATTCTGGAGAAGTTCCAGTGAGCAAATCCAATTTCAGTAGCTCCAGACAAGCAGAGGAGACCCAGACCAGCACCCACACAAAAATTGAAGGCCCAAGTCCCTGTCCCCGCCGCGGAACCGCGGCATAAGAAGGCTTAGGCCGCGGAACCGCGGCCACTTGGTGCCCTCTTCATCTCAAAATCCCTGTAAGTGTTTCTCTCTTCTCTCCCACTCCTCTGGACTCCAATAAACTGTGTTTTCTGCAGGATTCTTTGCGCAAATTCTCTTCCCCCTTCCAATAAACTGTTCTTGTGCAGGATTCTTTGCGCCGCGCTAAAATTAAAAATTATTTGCAGTTGATTTGTTATCGCTTTGCATTCATTAATACGGACTTAAGGGGCTTGAAACCAATTCAGATTGGGTGGGGATTTCATCACCCTTCCCAGGACCCCAGAAATCACAAAAAGCATATGCATTGACCATTGTTAAATTAAAAAATACTAGACTCAGCCCTAAGGACTTCGCGCTCAATAGGACAGAGGACTAATTACAGGCATCGGCCGTTTATCCTATCCTGACTTTGCGGTGTCTAGGCAAGTGTGACGAAGGCAAGTGGTTATTTAATTAAGGAACTTCGCGAAAGCGTTGGACAACCTCCCACTTACCTGGCACTTATCTGGGCGCAATTGGCGGAGAAGAGGCGGTTTAAGGTCTTGTTTCTAGTTCTTTGGAACAGTTAGGAGCTGTCTAGTTGACCTAGGTGACCACTAGATCTAGGTGTGATTGTGCATATCTTGTTTGTGATTGCTTAAAGCCGTAAGTCCGTACATATTTCTGTAAAGCTCTTTCTAAAAAAAAAGGAAAAAATCAAAAACTTTTATAAAAACTTGCCCTTTGTCGCAAAAATCCATTTTTCACCCACCACCCATCGCCTTTCTCCATTGACGTTTTCTTACCCTCACCTTCTCCGCTTTGACTATACTAAACTCGTTTAGTGTATGTCCGCTTGGACTCGGGACACTAGCGCCCGTCTAGTCCGCGTTACGTTAGTCACTACCGACTACGCGATCGACTCAGACGTCGAAACTCCGTCCACTCTTCTTTCACCCTTACCTTTGCCGGCCAACTCCGACGTTGACCGGAATTCTGTTCATACATCTTCACCTTCACCATCACTAACCTCTTCTTCCGCGATGTCAGGATTTAATCCAAACATCTCTTTGACTACCCCTGGATTGGCTCCACCTCCTACGGAGACCAATAACCCACCACCACCGCCTGTTGTAGCGCCGCAGCGAATCGCGCTCCAGGATCGTTTCTATCCCATCCATTCTGCACTTCCCACCTGCCTTTCTCTTCCACCGGCCAATGGGGATAATTTTGAAATTAAGCCCCACTTCATCAACATGCTTCCACGATTTCATGGGCTTGAATCTGAAGATGCCTATATCTTCATCAATAAATTTCAAAACGTTTGTGCCATGATGAAAACTACCCAACTGTCGGACGATGCTATACGTCTACGGGTCATTCCGTTCACTTTATACGATCTTGCTGAAAAATGGCTGTATAGCACCGCTTCCCACTCCATAACCAGTTGGGACGAGTTTGTAAAAGCGTTTCTAAAGAAATTTTATCCGAATCATAAAACCGCAAGGATTCGCAATGAAATCAACCAATTCTCTCAGCTTCCTTCTGAACCCTTCTGGAAGTGCTTTGACCGGTACAAAGACCTTCTTGTTCAATGTCCTCACCACGGTATAGAGAAATGGCAACTTTGCCAAACCTTATACGAGGGCCTGAACCCAGCAACGAAGCAGTTGTTGGAAACCATCTGTCAGGGCCACTTCCTATCCAAATCTGACGAGGAAGCATGGCAATTCTTTGACGACCTTGCGGAGCAAACGCTACAATGGGAGAGCACCAGACCGACTTCTTCTTCTTCTACCTCCACTTCTACCGGTCAGTCTAGGGTAGGAATTCACCAACTTGGCGTCTCTATTGCGATGAAAGCTGAAATGGCTGCAATAACGAGAAAGCTTGAAGCGATAGAGAGCAAATTCTCTTCTCCTGCTCCTACCCCTGTTCTTCCCCTTCGTACCATCTGCACTTGTTGTTCCGATCCTTCTCACTTGACCGAAGAGTGTCCTTACAATCCACCATCGCAAGGACAGGATCAGGTTAATGCTGCATTCCAGCAAAGACCGAGAAATGATCCATACTCTTCCACTTACAATCCCGGTTGGAGGAACCACCCCAATTTCGCCTGGAATCAGAATCAGAATCAATTCCAAGGCAACAATTTCCAAAGGCCCCCTCCGCCGCAACAACAAGCGCAACAACAAACTCAACATCAATTTCAGCAGCCCTTCCAACCCCAACCTTTTCAAAATCAGACGAACAACTTTGCACCCAACAATTCTTTTCCACCAAACAACTTTGTTCCGTCAAACAACGATAAGGTTTCCTCGCTCGAACGAATTCTGGAGGCGTTCGTTAAACAATCGACTCAATCCACCGCAAACATCCAGTCTTCCATTCAGTCCTTAGTGCAACACACTGCCGCTCACGGGCAAAGCATCAAAACCATCGAGGCCCAGATTGCACAACTGAATGCGGCCTTAAGCGAGCGAGAGAAGGGGAAGCTCCCGTCCCAGCCACTCCCAAATCCCGGTCACCCACAGAATGTACATGTTGCTCTTGAACAACAGAATCATAATGTGAGTGCCGTGACCACATTGAGATCGGGAAGGATGCTGCAAAACAACATCGGCATACGGATCAATGATGACACCCCGGCCGCTTCTTCTTCTACTTCTTCTGCTTCTTCATCTTCTGAGCCTATTCTCCGTTCTTCACAAGGCTCTCCTTCCTCTTCTTCTGCTTTGAATGGACCCACTTCTCACTCCACAAAAACACCTGTTCTGGGATCCGTTCCTACTCCACAATCTCCTCCATAAGCATTAGACTCAACCAATTTTAAAAACGTCCCATTTCCAAACCGGTTGAGGTCTAATAAACAAAATCCTCAAATGGAGAAGATTCTGGAGTTATTTAAGAAGGTTAACATTAACATTACTCTTTTAGATGCTGTCCAACAAGTCCCGTCCTACGCCAAAATCTTAAAGGACTTGTGCACGAAAAAGAGGAAGTCTCAGGTACCCAAGAAAGTTTTCTTGGCTAGTGCTGTGTGAGTGATGCCCTTACCCAATCTTTACCACAAAAACGGAAGGACCCTGGCTGTCCTACGATTTCTATTACCATTGGGGATAAGAACATCAACCGCACACTATTAGATCTTGGTGCCAGTGTTAACCTGCTTCCGTACTCAGTATACGAGCAATTAGGCGTAGGAGAGCTGAAACCCACGCACTGCACTCTCCAAATGGCCGACCGATCGATCACCCATCCTAGGGGTGAGCTAGAGGATGTGTTAATCAAAGTCGGGGACTTCATATTCCCCGTTGACTTCATTGTATTAGACACACAGCCTGTAGCTAACCCCCGGAATCAAATTCCGGTGATACTCGGTCGCCCATTCCTTGCAACCTCAAATGCTATGATCAATTGTCGCAATGGTTCGATGAACCTCTCTTTTGGAAACATGACGATTGAACTCAACATTTTTAGGTTGGGGAATCAGCCCTCCGAACCTAATGCTCATATACTGGACGTCTGCTCGATCCAGGAGATCACCCCAGAAGAATGTGAATTCGAGGAGTTTCTGTTTGATCACGATAATCTTGACGCCACTAGTGCGTTCCTCCTCGAACCTGCTGCTGTTTCTGCGCCCGACAACGACTACGAGTGTTTCACGTTCTCCAATGATCTTAGCCGCTCACCACCCGAGTTTGAATCCTTCGAATTTCCGGATGAGTTACCTGAACCATCCGACTCGGTCGCTTACACTCATTTTGAACCTTTGCTGGAATCTTTTGAGTTCGAGACCGTTCACCAATCTTGCCTTCCATCATTTCACCTCCAACGCTCGAACTCAAGCCTTTGCCGTCTCACCTTAAGTACGCTTACTTAGGTAAGAACGAGACCCTGCCTGTCATCATCTCGGCTTCTCTACCTCCCGAGCAAGAGAAAGCCCTTCTCGCGGTCTTGCACAGCAACAGGCAAGCTTTTGGCTGGTCCATGGCGGACATCAAGGGGATTAGTCTATGATCGTTGAGCATCACATTCATCTGATGGATGATGCCAAACCAGCCCGGGATCCACAAAGACGGCTCAATCCAGTCATGAAAGAGGCTGTGAAGAAGGAGATCGTAAAATGTCTAGATAGTGGTATCATTTACCCTATCTCTGATAGCCAGTGGGTGAGCCCCATTCATGTTGTCCCTAAGAAGTCGGGCATCACGGTCATAACCAACGAGGCGAACGAGTTAATCCCTACTCGCACCCAAACTGGGTGGCGAGTATGCATTGATTACAGAAAACTCAACGCCGCAACGCGGAAAGACCACTTTCCGCTACCTTTCATTGACCAGATGCTTGAACGATTGGCCGGACACGAGTACTACTGCTTTCTTGATGGCTACTCCGGATATAATCAAATTCCCATCGCCGAAAAAGACCAGGACAAGACCACTTTCACTTGTCCTTTCGGCACGTTTGCATATCGTCGCATGCCCTTTGGCTTATGCAATGCGCCCGCTACCTTCCAGCGGTGTATGATGGGAATCTTCTCAGACATGGTGGAAAAATTTTTGGAGATCTTCATGGATGATTTCTCCATCTTCGGCGATTCCTTCAACGAGTGTTTGCTGCATCTTGACGCTGTCCTTACCCGATGTAAGGACAAGAATCTCACTTTGAATTGGGAGAAGTGCCACTTCATGGTGCGCGAAGGTATTGTCTTAGGACATATCATCTCGCAAAATGGCATAGAGGTTGACAAAGCAAAGATTGAGGTCATTTCCAATCTACCTCCTCCCCAATGCGTCAGAGATATCCGAGCCTTCCTTGGCTATGCCGGTTTGTATAGACGGTTCATCAAGGACTTTAGCAAGATTGCTAGGCCCTTGACTCTTTTACTGGCCAAGGATACGCCATTCGACTTCAACTCGAGCTGTGTGACTGCATTCGAGTCATTGAAACACTCACTCACTTCTGCTCCCATTCTCTCTTCACCTGACTGGATGCACCCATTTGAGATTATGTGCGATGCATCCGACTTTGCCATTGGTACTGTCCTTGGACAACACATCAACAAGATGCCGCACGTAATCTATTATGCGAGCCGAACCCTGAACGACGCCCAACTCAATTATACAATAACTGAGAAGGAATTCTTAGCTGTTGTATTTGTTTTAGAAAAGTTCAGGCCCTACCTCATCGGCTCTCCAGTCATTGTCTACACAGACCATTCTGCTCTTCGCCATCTTTTTGCGAAGAAAGATGCAAAATCTCAGCTAATACGTTGGATCCTCTTGGTTCAAGAGTTTGACTTTGTCATTAAGGACAAACGAGGATGTGAAAACGTAGTTGCCGACCATCTCTCACGACTTCCTTCTTCGCCTTCGCTTCCAATTCCGATAAATGACGTTTTCCCGGATGAACAGCTCTTGACAGTATCTTGCGAACCCTGGTTCGCAGATATTGTGAACTATTTGGCCACGGGATTACTACCGACTGAATGGTCAAGTCAGGACAGACTTCGCTTCTTATCCTAAGTAAAACACTTTTACTGGGACGAACCCTATTTGTTCAAATACTGTCCCGACCAGATTATTCGTCGGTGTGTCCCTGACGAGGAATTCAAGAGTGTGCTGTCATTTTGCCACGATCAAGCGTGTGGCGGGCATTTTGGCCCCAGAAAGACAGCTGAGAAGATCTTGCAATGTGGTTTCTACTGGACACAACTCTTCAAAGACGCTCATGACTATTGCAAGACTTGCTCCCGGTGCCAACACTTGGGCCGGATATCCCGGAGGAACGAGATGCCGCTCCAACCGATCTTGGTTGAGGAGATTTTCGACATTTGGGGGATAGATTTCATGGGGCCGTTTCCCATCTCTTTCGGGAACTTGTACATTCTTCTCGCTGTTGATTACATCTCTAAATGGGTCGAGGCTGTGCCCAGCCGGACTAACGACAACAAGGTTGTCGTTAGGTTTCTTAAGGAAAACATTTTCTCCCGTTTTGGGCACCCCCGAGCGATCATTAGCGACAATGGAAGTCATTTCTGCAATAAGACTTTTAAGGCCTTGATGCGGAAATATTCCATTAATCATAAGCTCTCTACGCCCTACCACCCCCAAACCTGCGGGCAGGCCGAAGTTTCAAATCGGCAAATCAAGCAGATACTGGAGAAGACGGTTTCCAAGAACCGTAAGGATTGGTCGCTGAAACTCACTGATGCCCCTTGGGCATTTCGAACCGCTTATAAGACCGACCTTGGCATGTCTCCCTATCGGTTTGTGTATGGAAAAGCCTGCCACCTACCTGTCGAAATAGAGCATCGCGCATTTTGGGCGATAAAGGAGCTGAATCTGTCTCTCGAAGATGCGGGCAGCCATCGGAAGCTGCAGTTGAACGAATTGAGCGAGCTTAGGGATGAGGCTTACAATAACGCGGTTGTCGTTAAGAACCGAACGAAGGTGTTTCACGATAAACACCTTTTGCGCAAAACTTTCGTACCTGGTGAGCAGGTACTGCTTTACGACACCCGACTTCACTTCCATCCAGGAAAGCTCAGATCTCGCTGGAAAGGGCCGTATTTTGTGCGGAATGTGTATCCGCATGGCGCTGTGGATTTGGAAAATCCAAAGGACGGTTCAGTTTTCAAAGTGAACGGACACTGACTTAAACCGTACCTTAGCGCCGAACCAACAGAGGAGCTCCTGTTCTTACAGGAGCCAGTTTACCCTGCATGATCTTCCTCTGCCTACCTCCAAACTTCGGTTATCCAGCCAAGAACAAGTGGATACTGTTCCAAATAAGTTTGGGGGTATGTATAAACCATTTTGTACATTTTTGTGGATATTCTTTTTCTTTTTCTTTTCTTCAAAAAAAAACAAAAACAAAAATAAAACTTTTGTGTATCGCTAACCGACAATTTTGACCCTTCAAATAATCTCTTCATGCAATGACAGTGAGGACACTGTCCAGTTTAAGTTTGGGGGTACGCTCGGTACGCATTTCTAACCTTCGCATTCATATGTATATTCTGCATCTGCATATTAAAATCCATAAAATCCATAAAAATCTGAAAATTTTCTAAAAACATAAAAACTTTTTTGTCAAGTTAGCTAGTGGGAGGACTCTGATTCAACATTTCGACGGTTTTGTTTGATAAGATAAGAATAACTAAATCTTATGTTTAGATTTTGAAAACCTGAAAGATAACTCTCCTTTGAAGTTAACTATAGCTGATATACGTCTTTACATCACACTACACGTGTCGTGAGTTTTGGTAATTAGATGATAAGTCTTTTCTGTCTAAAAACTTTTAAATGGATGAATGATTTTCTGAGGATCAAATAGGTTTGTTCTGAAATAAGTAATATCAAGAATAGTCTATGAAGTGAAGTGAATATGAAGGGATATTATTGATGCCTTAATTGGAACTAAGTCTGAAAAATATCCCATCTGAAACTTGATTGGAATGATTACACACCGAAACCACTAAACACGTCTTTTATCCAAAAAATAAAAATATTGAACTGCCGGTTATATCTCCGTTCGTATTAAATCATCCTGATTTTCATGTCAAACTGTCTTTTGTTTTTGGACCTAGGTAACTTGAGTAATTAAGTCCGCTGGGGTGTTTCTACACCTAATGCCCTAAAACCAACTGGTTTGGGTGCATTGGCCCAAAGCTCGCTAAGAAGCCTAGAAAGTCCAGTTTAAAACAAAGTCAAGCAAGTGTTCTCTCCAAGTTAAAATTCCTAACGGTTCTTTGTGTGAGAATAATCTTGATAAAAGACAGGCTTTTATAAAAATTTTAGCGGAGATATGAAGGTTTTATTCTATGATAAAGACTATTGCACGTTCACAGAAGTGTGTATGAAATGAAAACAAGAAAAAGGTGGAGTGAAATATAAGACTAGTTTCCTGTTAAGGAAGATAGAAATTCTAAAGTTGAAACTTTACTGGAAAACGAAACTTGAAAAATGCTTAACTCTTTATAAAACTTATGTGATCCTTTCAAAATTTTTATCTGGGCTTTATTGTACGATATGATGACTTTATTCGATCCTTCTGAAACTTAACGATACTATTTGCACTGCACGTAAAGACATATAAAATCTGTAGTTAAATAAGAAGCGAGGCGTGAAAAATAAGGGTTCGATAGTCTAGACTTAGGATAATAGAATTATTATTTTCTGAAACAAAACTTTAGGGTTTGAATCTTAGTTATTTTACAAAACTAACTTGACCGGATTTTGTGAGTAATATCCGCTGAAAACCCTCAGGAGACAACACTCCTCCTACTAGGGACACCTAGAGGTTTAACGGCTTGTTGCACGTGCTCAGTGCAATCGCGTTCCCTGCGAAAGTGAGGTTAGGAAATTTTTTGTGAATAAATTGGCTTTGCTCGGGACGAGCAAATGATAAGTTTGGGGGTATTTGTTCATATCAGATTTTTGCATTTTCATACCGCCCAATTTTTATCACATTGCATATCGGTAGATACTCTTGAGCCGTGTTTGCTAGTCAATTGCAGGATACAGGTTCTCGGCTCTAAACGGTGAAATTCATGGAAAAACACGGCAAAACCCGGGTTCCTGCCAACCACAGATAAAACACGGATCTCCGCCCTTTATCCGTCGGTTGCCACACACCAGTTCAAGAGACAAAAATGGCAAATCAATGTCGTTTTCATGCACAAGGCTCAATGGCAACACAAGATCCAAGAAATCTACGCGGAGCTCGAGAAAATCATGACAAAAAGATCCACATCAAATCACCTTTTGACATGCTGCAAATCTGGAAGAAATGTGGAGAGATTCTGAGAAACAAAGTGTACCAAAATGATCCAAACATCAACACTAAGAACCACAGAAAATCCGAGCATCCAATCCCTCTAAAGCGCCGCGGTTCCGCGGCATTAGCATGCTTAGGCCGCGGATCCGCGGCCGTATAGTGGCGGCAGTTGACCAATTTTTGTGGGTATTTTGGTCTTTCCATTTTAGTTCTGAATGTTGCCCTAGGTTTTCATTTTCCAGCCTATAAATATCCCAGAACCGTGTGAAGCAAAGGGTGCATAATCTTGTATTTTTCTAGGTTTAGAATACTTGTTTCTTCTTCCTCTTCTCATCTCTTCTCCATTGAAAATCTTGTAGTGAGCTTCTGTGAGTGAAGAATGATGAATAAAGAAGAACCGTTTACTTATCATGCTTGTCTTGTTCTTTAGTTAACTTGTTAATTGTTGTAATTTTCATTTGATAACTTAGTTGTTGTTATTTCTTGTTGTTTCTTTCTTTCTCTTTTTCTTTATCCTTAAAACAACCATGATGCTTACGCTTGATCCTTGCCAAGGTGAGGTCGCAAATAGCTAGTTGTTATCTTCTAATCTCCTTCTTTCTATCTTCCTCTTTTGTTTTGTTTTCTTTTCATTATGATGTGTGAGTAGTTTCATACTTGTTAGGGTAGGATAAGGGAAGTTTGAGAGAAGGAAATCTCTCTCACTCTTTCCTTTCCCAACATCTTAAATCGACTCCCGTTAATTGAACCACAATCCGCTCCTTACGGCACCCTATCCTACATGACAGCGGTGATTCCGTAGTGAGACCGGTTGTGTTTGAATTAACCGGAGGTTATGGCTAAGAGCCAAGAACGGACGGACAAGCACCAAAAGGAAGAACTTAAGCGTTGGAAAGCCTAGCTTATACTCGCAAGTTCCTTCCTAGTCGTGCTAATCCCCGTTGTTGTCGATTACCGTAACACCGATATTAAGAGTGGCAATGAAAGAAGTGAGGGACTCCTAACTCAAACTAATCTAATCTTAACCCTAACAAGCTCTCTTTACATATCATTTTAACACTTAGATTATCACAAACAAATCTGGAAAACTGGACTTAACTCGTTAAAGCACATAGAAAAAGATTCCTATCTCCCTGCGGACGACCCATACTCAACCGGCTAGCTACAAGCGAAACCGTTTTGATTGCGGTAATTAACTAAACTTGAACACGCAGAATCCTTAACAATCAGCGCTTGAGAAGCTGCATACCTATTGAATTAGGTTCGAATCAAATCAGTGCCTACCACTCCATATGAGATATGGTATGGGAAGAGCCCATCTCTTAAGCAAGTTAAGATTTGGGGTTGTCCGGCCTATGTCAAAAGCAAAATCCGGATAAGATCGAGGCAAGGTCAGTTCTGTAGAACTGGAAGGATTTCCAGCTATACAAACTACAGCTGATGATTTGACAGAACCAAAGGATTTAATAGTCCCCGAAGAACCTCAGCCTCTCTGCCGATCTAGCAGGGTTCCTCATCCGCCTGAGAGATACTTCGGTTTATCGATGACAGGGGAGCGAGGATTGCATCATGAGATGATGACCCAACTAGTTTCGAGCAGGCCATCGAGAGTGAGGACTCTGTAAGAATGGCTGGATGCTTAGCGATCTGAGATGGAATCCATGTACACCAACAAAGTATGGACTTTGGATGCTATATCTGAAGGGTTAAATCCCCATCAGGAGCAAGTATATCTTGAGAAGATTACTTGGTGTAGATGGAAAGGTTGAAACTTTCAAAGCTAGACTTGTTAAAGGTTCTCGTCATCGACCAGGCGTGGATAATGATGGAACCTTTTCCAGTGGCTGTGCTTAAGTCCATCCGGATCCTACTTGCCATTGCTACATACCATGACCACGATATCTGGTGGTTGGGTGTCATGACTACTTTCTAAATACTGATTTAGAAGAGAACGTCTATAAGTACACAGCCAGAGGGCTTCGTAAACAGTGGGAGCAGCGGAAACGTGTGCAAGTTGCTTTACAGGTTAAAGCAAGCATCGCGAAGTTGGAACGTCTGTTTTGATGTGGTAGTCAAAGAGTTTGACTTCATCAAAATGGTAGATGAACCTTGTATACACAAAAAAGTAGTAGGGAGTATGGTGGTCATTGTGTTGTACGTGGATGACATACTCTTGATAGGGAAGGAGTTTCCTATGCTACGCTCGGTCAATCTCCTCTTATCACATGGATTCTCCATATAAGATCAAAGTGATGCCTCCTAAATCCTAGGATTTATATCTATGAGATAGATCTAAATGGATGTTTGGATTCTCACTAGGTGTAGTGAGATGGTATCAATCGATCCTGGGGAGAATCACTGGAAAAGTTCCAGGGTGATAAGGACGACTGAATATCAGTCGCAGGCATTGTCTTTAACCTCAGTGGAGGGACGATATGTTGGAAGAGTTCCAAGCTAAGATACCATGGCAAACTAGACGATAAAGGCTGGTGACATCGCTATCAAAGATACTACCAAAGAGGCAGTTTGGGTAGATATTAGTTCATGAGATGAACTAGGTTCCTACCATTGTATGACAATGGTATTGAGGCTTTGGCCCAGGAACCCCAGTCCCATCAGTGACCCAGACATATTCTAAGGCAGTATCACCTGATCATGGAGATAGTTGATCTCCAGGGTGATCGAGGTTAGGAGAGTAGACTCAGAGGACAACACGGCGGATCCACTCACAAAGGCCTTTTCCCAGAGAGAGACTTTTATGGGATGGTTGAGTATGAGATACTGCAACCACTGCTACAGATGGCCCTAGTGCAAGTGGGAGATTGTTAGTTATATGTATGCCCTAGAGGCCATTACTGTACATGAGATGTATATTGTAGTGGATGCTGGGACATATATAGGTAGGACTTGCTTGCTCGACATGATAGTACGCTATCTGGTTGCACTTTATCTTAACATGTATACTTATTGTCTCTCTGTTACATGTTGATAAAGCCCTTAGGATGTGTACTCGACTTGTAGGACTATGATTCAGATCATACTAGTGGGGCCTGGGTAGTCCATGAGTACATCCTTCAATGTTCCTAGTCGTGGGAATATCGAGACGGGGCATCGATATTCTAGAGTAGACTAGCGTATATCTTCTCGACCCATGTGATGGGCGATGGACGATCACATATCCATTGGTGTTTAACATCAGAGATGGTATACGGGTGCTCAGTGGAGACTGGGTACACTGAACGGACTCGCCGAGAACTCCCAGATGGTATTATACCTCACGTCAGATGGCAGTTCTCTGGTGACACTGGTACAGCTTAGTCTATTGACCCGAGATCGTCATAGAGTCTTGTGTGTCTCCCACTGTGCTTTGATTTCCACCCTACCACGGCTCTACTGAGTCGTGCAAACAGGTGGTTTTTGGGTACAGTCCCGATTCACATGGAGGCAATGAGCGATAAGAGGTGATTCCTCTCTCCCGGTATTGGGGGTTGATGTTGCGCTATGCGCGACTGGCCATAACTGAAAATCCGTGGCCAGGGTTGCAGTGATTTACTGGTAAGAGTTATCAATAGTTTCACACTTGTTATGGACCTTACATCGGCATGACTTATCAAGCTACTGGGGTCTGACGTTTACCACCCCTAGGCGAGATATGCGACATATCAGACGAACAGACCGGACTGTGCGGTAAGTGTTACTGATTGGATTCGCAGGAGTGTGAGCAGGCTTGCTCGTTGATCTTCTGATCGCTCAATACCCGGGTGGCCGTTACATTTAGCAGACCGCTTGCGGCTTGTGGGTGATTGATATGATCACTACCTACTTCCGGCGTATTGACGAGTCTTGAGAGTCCTACACAGAGGTTTCCTGGCTCAAGCGAAACGAAATAGGAGCGCATATGAGATATGTGCGGGACCGAGAATAATACCAGTATGTGATACTGTATTCTATTCTCGCGATGTGTATCATCAGTCGGTTATATGAGATATAGCCGGGTTACCGAATCAAGTGTTGATTCGATATATTGATACACTAGATATTAGTCGGTTATATGCGATATGACCGGATCATTAAATCAAGTGTTGATTTAATGATTTAATGTATAATTATATATGTGATATATTACTTTACATTAACTAGTATTGGTTCACTTAAGATTGATTTTCTCACTTGATGTGCACAAGTTGTATATGTGATATATGTTTGTGCACTAGTTTGTATCATGATTGATGATACATGCAAACTTGGGTGTGTGTATGACTTACACCATATTTAAGATAATGGTTTAGGTTTTTATTTATTTTGGTAAAACAAAATGGTGGTTTTCTTTGTCTTGGCTTGAAGCTTCATGAAGCTTTTAAGCATCTTTGACAAAGTCCACTCATTTTGTTTTGCATAAGATTTTCATTAACCAAACCATTACCTCAAACTATAGTTTAGTCTCTACAAAGGTAAACTCACCCATGGTTGCATCATGATAGACTTCACTTGATTATTCTTTTTAGATAATTCATAATTCTTATTCTTTTCTTTCTTCTTCTTCTTCTTCATTTCAAGAAGAAAAGCTTACTAGATTTTTTTCAAGTGAAGAAATAGAGTGAGAAATCCAAATCCAAAGTGAACCCACTTCCTATTTCATCATCCTCTACTACTTGCCATTTAGTTTAGGGTGTTCTCTTCACAAAGTTCTTGACCTAGTGAAGATGGAGCTTGAGTTTGAGTCTCCTCGACGTAGATCATCTTCGGCCTTGAAGTCAACGAGCTAGCCCGTTCATTTCTCCGAGGAAACCGTCACAAGAGTCCGGGATCTCGATGATCATAGCGAAGGGACGTCAATACGGAGCTTTAGAAGTGAAGGACCGGATCTACAAAGGTTGTAATCCCTAACTCTTAGAAGTAAAGTTGTTTACTTGCTAGTTTTCTCATAATCTCTAGTATACGATCTTAGTTAGGGTTGTTCGGCACGGCTAAATTTTTGAATCGGGCATGGTAGATGCCTTGTAGAACCTTGTTAGAGTGCCTAGGAACCCTACAAAGTCAACACTATCCAACCAAAAAACACACTTGCATAATTTAGAAAATAGAAGGCGCTCCCTCAAAATCTGCAACGAAATCCTCAATTACTGCCCAGGCTCCACTCGGCTCCAAAAGTACACCAAGATATCCTCAAAGAGCACGATGATTAACTGATCAAGAACGCCATGGATATTCGGTTCATCCAATCCATATACGCTGCTGGGGTATTGGTGAGCTCGAACGACATCACCAAAACTCATAACGCCCGTAACGTGTGTGAAAAGCAGTCTTCGGAATATCATCCTCTCAAACCCGCAACTAATGGTAACCTGATCGCAAGTCAATCTTCGAGAAATTTCCCGCACAGTAACCCGATTCAACTGACGATAATCAATATGTAGACGCCAACTGCCTTCCTTCTGACGAACAGGATAAGAGTTCCCCAAGGTGACGCACTCAGACGAACAAGCCCTTAATCCAACAAATCTTACAACTGATCCTTCAGTTTCTTAAGCTCCGTCGGGTTCATCCAATATGGCGGTATAGAAAAGACTCCGTGCCAAGAATCAAGTCAAAGCAGAACTCAACATCACACTCTGGTGACAAACCAAGCAACTTGTCAGGAAAGACATCTGGAAACTTCCTCATAAACGGGACCGGGTCTAACAGGACCTCTACGGCTCCAACATCGCAAACATACAACAAGAATTCCTGACATCCCTTTTTCTCAAAAGCTGACTAGCGCGAAAAGAACTCAAACTAGGAAAGGCGACGCTACGGTCTCCCCAAAAACAAGAACTGGCTTACCCGGAAACTAAATCCGACTGCCTCCTCACGGCAGTCTACGGATGCATAATACGCAGCTAACCAATCCATGCTCAGAAAAACATCAAGGTATATCGAGAAGAATCAAATTGACCGAAGAATCCCTATCTCCGATACGAACAAAACGAGTATGAATGAGAGACATTTCGAGCGACAAAAGGTTTGCCTTCGGAAAAAAATCACAACATGCGGCTGATTTAGCAAAGACCACTATCGGCTAAACTTCGATACAGGGTATGTGGATACCATTTCAAACGAAACCAGAAAGAAATACATATCGGAAGAAAACACCGAATGAATACCTGTTACAACGGCGTCTATCTAACCGCCTCTGAGCTGGCCCACTCATACGAATCTGCTTTGGTCCAGAAATGACCGAAGTCTCAGAAATGCGCTCCTCTAGCAGTAAGGTTGCATCCATCGTGGCTGCATAAGTGTCAAAATGCTGGGTGCCTATAGCAAGCAATAACTGTACGTCCAATCTCTACACGAACCTCTTTATCCGTTTTTCTTCAGTGTCCTCCAGGTAAGGAGCATATCGAACCACCAAGAAATCTGAATGTCGTACTCGGACACTGCCATCCCTGAAGTCTTACACAAAGGCTCAAAACTACAAGCTCGGCATTTTGAACACTCTCCGGAAGGAAACGAGCAAGAAATACAGCTGTGAACTCCTCCCAAGTCATAAGAAGTAGGTCTGCAGCTCGGCCTCTCTTAACTGACTCGCACCACGTCTGAGCAAGTCCTCTAGACGAAAACTTGCAAACACAATCCATATCTTGTCAGAACACCTCTGTGAACGACAAATCCTATCCATCCTGTCAAGGATGGTCTACGAATCCTTCACTACATCCGTGCCTGTAAAAACTAGAAGCTTTAGCCTCAAAAACTCCCGTAAGGTTATGCAAATAATCTCGGTAACAACAGAAACAGCTGCCTGAGCAGCAGGTACAAACACAGTCCCTGAAATAGGAGGGACATCATCGGCTCTCGGAGCCCGGCTAACCTCAACTAACAATCCAACCATCAGTCACAAGTCCTAATTACTCGACTCCAGCTTAGCCATTCGTCCTGGAAAAAGGCGGACCACTCTGTCCCTGAGGGGTAGGCATACCGCCCTGATCGGTCCTCGTCTCAAACGAGCCTAATAATCTCATCCCCGGCAGCAGTCCTCTGGCCCTCGTAGTCTCCGGCGGCATAGTGGCTGGAGCAAGAACAGGATCGATAGGAACATTGCGATCGAATCAAAGGATTTCCGGAATCAAGGAAGGAAGTACAAGCAAATATATATCCTAAGGTCACTTAGGCAGAGTACCGTATCGTAAGTATGCCGCGGAACATACCCACACTACGTCACTCTACTTAAGTCACCTACTCCATCTACCAAGGGTCATCCTACACTTAGAAATGTAAAACCCTATGCTCTGATACCAACTTTGTCACGACCCGAAGGTACGGAACGTGACTGGCACTTAAATTACGAAACGTCTCAAGACGTAACGTAATCTAAGTAAGCCAAATCCCAGAAATCTAAACCATTTAAAGAAATACAGTGAAGGAAAACTTATTTAAAGAAAGCGATTATAACCAAATAAGTCCCATTAAACATAAAAAAAATATCAAAATTTCCCGAAAATTTCGGCAGAGTCTCCTTTGTAAATACTGGCCCCGAAACGGGTACAGAACAAGAAAATGCATATAAATTAATAAAGGCATCCCCAAGCAGGAGATAGCTCTTCGCCAAAGGTGGAATCACAACCACATACAATATATATATCATCAAATGCAAAAACAAGTATATGTAAGCACGAAAGTAAGAAAACAACACGTCGGCTCAAGTGAGCATCGACACCAGAATTAGAATACATGCAGATCTCACAATCTCACCATCTAAGTCCAATGTAAGAAAGGTAGATGGAGTATACTAGATATAAATAAAATACACGGTGGGGGCAAAAGAAAATCCTCCAAACCCATCTATGAGCAAGCTGCAAGCCGAAGCAAAGGAAGCAGAAAAGGAGTACACCCGCCTCTACTGTGCTGACATGTCAGATCTGCAAGATACTGTGGCACAACGGGGTGAGTTGCCAACTCGTGAGCAGTAAGTAACATCTAATAAGGCTATCATAAGCATGCACGCAAATGCGTCACAACCTACATATTCCGATATGATACGATGCACTAGTATGTATGCAATATAAATGTATAATCAACACGAAACCTGAATATGCTTGGTATGAGAAAATCTGTATTCTTATCTTCGTAAAACTTTTATAAAATCACTGAGGTATCATAAATGAAATCATCAGAAATCCGTGTCAAGTATCGACACAAAATACGAATATCTCAATGTCTCAATGTATCAATATCTCAATGTCTCAATATATCAATGTCTCAATGTCTCAATGTTTCGGGCTCCGTCAGTCCGGATCGGTCCATATCATCAAATCTCACAACTACGACGGTATCCTCCGGATATCCACCACGCCAGACATCACCGGTAGGTAGTCTGCCCCTGCGAGGCTCATCATCTACAACTCAAGCTTCTTGCCCCAGGGCACCATACCGGGCCCACCATGTACCCGAAACGGTTCATCCTACTCCGTGAATCGGGTCTCGAAAACCAACAGCAATCATGAAATCTCATGGTGGACGACACATATATCACGAGAAAACCACAACTTACATTTTAAAATGATAATAAGTTTTTACAAAATTCTTGAGGTTTTTCCTAAATCCAGAAATCTCATAAATACCGAAATCCTCGAGAAGAATCACAATATATAAATATGTCGGTGATGATGGAAATCTATGATACGGTAGTATATACCATACGAAATACAGCCAGAAGCTATGCATGAATTATGATGCAATGAGGTTTCTATAAATGATTAACAATCCTACGTATCCATTTAATGAGATGAATATGCAGGTATAAATATACGGATCATATACGATGCAAATGCAAATATCTATTCTGAGGAAGTTCTATAGTGTTCGTGATATAGCAATTACCAATGGCGTGTGTGTTCGCATAATTAGTGCACGTGCGGCAGGAACCAATGGTAATGGTGCAAGTGTTCTATGAGATGATATCACACACACACACACACACACACACACACACACACACACATAACGATGTGAAGCAATGAGAATGAGATGGCTAATTAGAAAACTACGCATATAATGCAAATACTATAAGTAATACTAAACCATCGGGCGCCTTGCGCCATCAAGACGATCCCCCATAGATGTATACATCAACTCACCGGGACGCCTCGGCCAATTTGGTCCAATCTCGGCCATATCTCTTCCGTGCCACATCCAACGCCACTGCATCCAATCCTAGAATCGCACACAAGCAATTGAGAGGATAAATAAACGAATAGTCGCGGAACAAACGACACAAATCAAACAACGCGCGCTAATTAAACGCGCACGCACTTGGTGCACAAACGCGCTCGTGACCATGCCACAACCCATAACTAGGGTCGCAAAACGTGAAAACCACCCATCTTAGTACCCACCCGTACCAATTGCGCATTCACAACACATTAAATATCTTAGGGATTAAGTTATAACTCATCAAAACCTTAAACTTAATTAGAATCGATTTATTTCAAAAACCTAGTAAGCATCTATTTTTCCATTTTAGTTCAAATCTTGATATCTTAACAATTCTAGTGGCCACAATACTCACTAAATATCTTAATTAAGTAACACAAACCATTACTAAAATTTTATCTCACCAAAATATATTAAATCTAAAAACCTAGTTTACAAAATAGCTTAATTAGAACAATTTAAATGTAGAAGTTAGCAAATTTAACAACTAGATTATCTTTAGCATGCCTTAAGATGATAACCCACACTTAGTTAACTTGACTTATTGATCAAAATCCTAACTTGGATTCAAACCCTAATCTTAATTTAAATCCTTCTCTTTTAATTTCAAACTTGAAGTTAAAACCATAATAATACCTAAATAAGTTTGATTTAAAGTAATTAAACAACAAATTAAACATAAGGTTGAGATTATACCTCACAAGTTTGAGATCAAACTTGAAATTTCTTGGCCCCCCAGAGTGATCTCTTGCTCCTAAATCCAAGCTAAAGTTGCCAAGGAAAAGATGGTAAAGATTTAATTTGGAATTAGTGGAAATTTGTATTGATTTTTCATGGAATTTGGTGGATTTTTAGAAGAGGAGATGAGATGAGGAAGTGGGGATTTCTTTGCATGTGAGGCTCGGCCGGTGAGCAGAGGAAGAAAAAAAAGAGTGTGAAGTGTGTGGGGGTGTGTAGATAAATGTAGAAACTTCTCAAATGTTACCTCTTTTAACTCCTTTAATAATTCCTTTTTGTTTTCCTTTTTTTCCTTTGATGAGATGAGAAGTGAGTTGAAGGAGAGAGGGGAGGGGCTGTGCTCGGCCAGGAAATGAAATGAGGGGAGGGAGAGAGAGTGAGGTGAGAGTGTGTGTAGAAACATCATTAATTAATACATATACTAACTTATTTCCATTTACTTCATTTTCTAATTAAACCCCCCCCCCCTTTTTGAATTGTCTAGAACCTTGACGACAAGTGTAGAAAGAGAACATATTATAAACTTGCATTTTAAGTTGTCATGGTTCACATTTGTATATTTAACACATTCCAATTTGTAATTACCACTAATTTAATGTATAAATGAAAGCTTATAATAATAGTTAAAATAATTAATTAAAGAAAAATATTTAGGTAAACTAATAATTTATAAGTGACTAAATAAGTACCAAATACTTGCAATTACATAGTTAAAATATGTGTTTTTAAGTCTATGATGGAAAATAATTGTAATTAAGTTTTACGGAAAATACAATTTATTTTACCGATTATCTGAAAAATTCCCTAAACGATTTATTTATTTACTTATTTTTAAAACGTTACAGCTTCATCCATAAGATTTGAGCACACCCACGTCAATATATTCCATTTCGGCCGTGGAAAGAGCAATCGAGTTTTGTTTCTTGGATGACCAAGAGACTAGATAATTTCCAAGAAATTGGCATGTTCCACTTGTTCTCTTACGGTCTATTTGGCTCCCTGCATATTCCACATCCAAATAAGATTTAAAATCAAAAATTTTATTTTTTGGATACCACAAACCTAAACCGATCGTTCCTTTAAGATATCTAAAGATTCTTTTTACCGCACTTAGAAAAGATTCCTTAGGACATGATTGGTAACGAGCACACAAGTAAACACTAAACATTATATCGGGTCTACTAGCGGTTAAGTAAACTACTAATCATACCACGATATTTGGTGATGTCTACATCCTTACCGGATTCATCTTTTGAAAGCTTTATTGTAGTGGCCATAAAAGTGTTGCTTGGGTTCACATCTTCAAGGTCAAACTTCTTAATGAGCTTCTTTGTATACTTGGCTTGATTTATGAAGATGTCATCCTTGAGTTGCTTGATTTGGAGTCCAAGAGAATAGTTGAGTTCACCCATCATGCTCATTTCAAATTCTTTTTGCATGCTATTGACAAATTCCTTGCATAGAGATTCATTAGTGGACCAAAAATAATATCATCTACGTAAATTTGCATAAGAAAAATCTCATCATTTTTCTTTTAGATAAAAAGTATGGTGTCAATCTCGACCTTTGAAAAACCTTTTTCAAGTAGAAATATGCACAATCTAGCATACCAAACTCTAGGAACTTGTTTCAAACCATACAAAACGTTATGCAACTTGTAAACATGATTAGGATTTTTAAAATCTTGAAAAGCGGGGGGTTATTCCACAAAAACTTTCTCCTCAAGAACATCACTCAAAAAAGCACTTTTAACATCCATTTGATAGATTTTGAAATCTTTAAAATATGCATATGAGAGTAAAATATGAATGGGTTCTAATCTAGCTACCGGAGCAAAAGTTTCATCGAAATCAATACCTTCTTCTTGATTGTAATCTTGTGCTACGAGTCTTGCCTTGTTCCTAGTGATCACATCAAATTCATCAAGCTTGTTTTTAAAGACCTATTTTGTACCTGTAATGTGTCTATCATTAGGCCTAGAAACCAACATCCATACATTGTTCCGTTCAAATTGGACAAGCTTCTCTTGCATAGCACAAACCCAATTCTCATTCATGATAGTTTCTTTAGCATTCTTAGGTTCAATATGAGACAAGAAAGCTATGTTAGTAAGAAATTTGGATTATGAGAACTAGTGGTTACCCCCTTTGTCATATCACCGATGATTTGATTTGGTGGATAATTCTTATTGTATCTCCAATATTTTGGAAGGATTGGTACCGATTCGTCATCCACATCGACTACTACATTTGAAGGAGGTTCTCATTTAGAATCTTCCTTTGAGATGTCAAGTTCCTCCAAGGGAGCTCGAACCACTTCATCATCTTCTCCTCAAGTATTACAATATTCTTGGCAAAACGATTAGTTTCATCAAACTTGACATGCATACTCTCTTTTATAGTGTTAGAAGTTTTATTGAAAATACAGTAAGCTTTACTAGTGGAAGAGTAGCCAAGAAAAATACCCAAATCACATTTTGCATCAAATTTTCCAAGAGAATCTTTAGTATTTAATAACCAATGTTGGGTTTTCTACCATAATACAATTCATAAGGAGTTTTCTCAAGTCTTTTACAAATAACAACCCTATTTATAATATACGATGCATTATTAACTGCTTCGACCCAAGAATAGTGAGGTAAACTATGTGTAACGTTTTGGAAATCATTATGCGAATTTTCCGTTTTTAGGGTAAAATAGTCGGGTTTTTCCCGTAAAACCCAGAATGTGATCAAATTTCAGTATAGACTTAACTACACCTAGTTTAACTAGAATAGTGCTAGTTTGTGGGTTTTAGTGGTCATTTCGAAGTTTTGATTCACATTGATATTTTCCCTAATTAAAATATTATTTTAAGTTGTTAATTATGCACTTAATTAGTGGTAATTACAATTTTGGTTTGGGTTAATTACTTCTAATGTATATCTATGATAATCTAATCACTAGATTAAGCTAAATCCATCCATACTAAAATATCTAGATATTTGTGATTAAAAGAAAATTTTTAAAAGAAAAGAAATGAAATGGCTAAGATATTTTAGTGCATTAATGAGCATTTATTGCATTTTAGCAGATTTTTCCTTTTCGTTTTCACAAAACCCCCTCATTCTTTGCCATGGACGAGCCCTCCCCTTGCTGTCCTTCCTCTCTCCTCACCTCATTTCTACTTCTTCAAGCTCAATTAATTCATCAAAAATCATCAATTTATCCCACAAACTCAAATACAAATCCATACTCTTTAATCTTTAGCCTAATCTAGCTTGGTTCAAGATGAAAGTTAGCATTTTTGGAGGCTATTTTGGAAATCAATTTGCAAGTTTGATAGCATGTTTGTGAAGTATAAACTCTAACCCTAATCTTTAATTTGTTGTTTAAATCCTTAAAACTTGCTTATTAGGTGTTTAATATAGCTTTAATTGCATGTTCAGAATTTTCATGAAAAGGGTATGAAAATCAAGTTAGGGTTTTGACGTGTTAAAATGGTTAATCATGAAGTGTAGACTTGGAAAACTTAATCAATTTGTGAGAATGATATTTGATAAATTCCTAATTTGTCTAATTGAGTTTTTTAGCAAACTAAGTTTTTCTAAATCCTATTTGGGTGAGATTAAAATGGTAGTAAAGGTTTGGGTGACTCAATTAAGCCGCTTTGTGATGATTGTGATCACTTGAAATGTTTAAACATCTAGCTTTGTGCTAAAATGGCTTTAAAGTGCTTACTAGCTTTTCGGTAAAATTAAACGTGGGTTTTAATTGTCGTAGAGATGACGTATATATTATTATCTACGATATTTATTGTGTTGTGAATAAGTATTGGTACGATTGGGTTTCTGGCGTGGCAGTTTCCATGTATAGCGACCCTAGTTAGGGTTTTGGCTATATTTTCCGGTATTTGGATTTCTTGGTTTTGCGACTGGATATTGTATTTGGTCGTTGGACGTTTGTACGTCAACGATGAGGGTTGTTTGGTTGTTTTGCATGCGTAGGCTATAGGTTCTAACCTATGAGCGCACTGCGTGCCGCAATTGGATTTCGGAATTTGATGTTAATAGCTTTGCGATTTCATATTGATTGTAAGTACCTTCACGTGGATTTCGAGACGACGAAGCACATCGACTATGGATAAGCGAGGAGTTTAGAAGGCGAGTAGATTTATATCTATGGAGGAAGTCGGGTGGATGGCGTATAGCACCCCTGCAAACTTTGATATAGAAGATCGTTTGATTATTATATCCTGATAAATGATATGCGACGGACATGATTGTAGGATTTGCAAACGATAATATGATAGATTTTGATGGTAATGAACATATTGACATATGAGATTATGAAATGATAAGTGAATCATGATAGGTACGAATTGAAAGAGCTCAAGTGTGACGTTTATAAAATGTTATGCGAGATATTAATGCGATGAACGAGTATACGATGTGATATGATGACTTAGTGTGATATGTTGTTATATGGATTCGAGTCGATATGAGATTGTTGATACCTTTGTAGGTCCCCTGATACGAGTTTGACATGGATGTGACCTGAGAGATAGATACTTTTATATGGATAAGTTTTGCATATTGAGTGATATGCCGTACGAAACTTTGATCCGTACCCCGATTTTGTATAGGTTGATAGAATCCCTATTTGTTTAATGCTGCCGTAAGATAGATTTCCGTACGCGATGAGTTTTACCTATTGATTTATCCATACCATTGATTATAGGATGTCGTACGATAGATTGTACCGTACGTGATGTTGTGAGGCTGGATGCCGATTGATAGATTCACCGAATCGATCATGTTAGATACGTATACCTTATAGCATTTAGTTCACGATGTGCATTATGCTGCATTCATATTATTCTCATTGCATTTCATATACCTGTGTTAGTACACCTACACCATTATCGATGATGCATATGTTACACTTACACAGATTGCCGGCTCACACACTTCATCATTGATAATTGGTATGTCACTACACAGTAAAACTGCTACATCATGCTATGATATACTTGATATGCTCACATCACTATGCTATGTTGCATGATATACTTGCTATACTCACATCACTATGCTATGTTGCATGATATACTTGCTACAGCTACATGTACCTTATGTATACATACTGACATGTACACCCACATATCTTGCTATAGCTGTATATACGCCTAAGTGGTATTGTATTGACATGTAATATTGAGACGTTGATTTTTGTGCTATTTCACTTATGAAATACATCATACATACTTGCTTACATGTAGATACTTATATCTTGCTACAGTTACATGTACACCTTGTAAGTCGACGTTAGACACCCCCACATGATGCGGGGAGGCGGAATAGATAAAACAATCATTTTGTTTAAACAAACATCGACTAACTTTACGGATCTTTGCCAAACCCTAACTAACAACAACATAGAAGTGTTTAGCTACTATGGAAGATGATTATACCTAATTAATCAAGTCCTTCTTGTTCTCGTAGACCACCTCCTCGTCGGCCTCCTCGTTGTGATAGAAGATCCATCCGAGAGATACTTCTCCAAGCTTTAACCTCACACTTGAGGTAACTAAGTGGCTATGAGTGCTAATCAAAGCAACCTAGAGGATATAGAATAGGATTAGGGATCTATTAGTCTTTCTAACCCTTGGATCTCAACACATGAGAGGTTAGGGTTAGGGTTGAAGAGAGAGAGCTTGAGGAGAGAGAAGGTGAGAATAATTATCTAATTGAAATTAACTCATTTGTGTATATATATCATGAAGCATAAAATATCTTGCACAAAATATCTTTGCACAAATATCTTTATGCTTCATCTAATACAAATGAATCATCTAGTGAGTCATTAAAACCATTAATGCTTCATTAACTCGCTTGATGAATCATCTCCATGAGTCACAAAACCATTTAATGCATATAACACCTAAGCCCTCCACCTCATCAACCTTCTAGAAGCTTCTCGAGTAATTACGAGAACGCCCTCCTATCCGTGAAAACACGGAAATACTGAGACTATATAAATCCAATAATCCAATACTAGAATCTGGCTTAAACCAAAGCCTGCTAGTATAAACTGTCTGAATATCGTACGTGCATAAATGCACGTGCGTGTCCGAACCCTGTCGTAAAACCATACGACCTCTATATCGTTTCGCCCGAAGCAGGGAAACTCTCTGTGTGGGACTCTAAAGATTCGACTACTACGCTGGCAGTGGGTTTAACCATAGACCGCAAGCGGCACTAGCTATACGTAACGGTCCCCAGGTAGATGTCGATAAGAAGGCCGATGAGGAAACCCATCCGAACTCCTACTGAGCCTGATGTGAAAATCTCCACACAGTCCGGTCTGTTCGTCTAGGACTATCACATATCGGGCCTAGGGGCGCGGCAAGCGTCAGTCCTCTGAAAGCGGTATAAGTCGTGTCGGAGTGAAGCCCGTTACTCATTGAGAAGCTACTGGAAAACCTACCAGTAAATCTCATCCGCCCTGGCCAGAGACTTTGCGTAATGGCTCTCCAAACACAGCACGATATCAACTCCCAATACCGGGAGAGACGAATCCTATCTAACCGCCACTGCCTCCAAGTGCTTTAGGACTGCACCCAACTGCTACCTGTTTGCACGACTCCTTTGAGCCGTGGTAGGGTAGCAATCTAAGAATAGTGGGAACACACTCGAGGCGAAGCAGCAGTGTCAAGTCTGCGGACTATGCTGTACTCATGTCACCTGGGAACTGTTAACAGACGACGGGTATAATACCAACCAACAGTTCCTTGCGAGTCCTGTCCGATGTACCCGTAACCCAACGAGTACCTGTATACTATCTCCAGTACAACGTACTAATGGCTGTGGGACAGACCATTTCCCCAACTGGGATGAGAAGCGTACACACTAGTCTACTCCGGAGTATCGATGCCCTATCTCGATAATCCTACGACTAGGGACCTGAAAAAGGATGTGCTTGTAGACTACCCAGCCCCCACTAG
The DNA here is from genome assembly GCA_030015575.1 of Agapanthus africanus. Lineage (NCBI taxonomy): Eukaryota > Viridiplantae > Streptophyta > Magnoliopsida > Asparagales > Amaryllidaceae > Agapanthus > Agapanthus africanus. The sequence continues at coordinate 114,822,899 of CM057347.1, forward strand.
TGTGACTGCCATCACAACGCTGGTAGTCAAGCAAGATCCTAAGGGCTCTATCAATATGTATTCTCGATATGCTAACATATACACATATTAAGATAGAAATAAACCAAGTAGCATACTACCATGTTTAGCAAGACTGTTAATATAACTGTGAATATCCCAAGCTTCCATTAAGTAATATACAAGCTAGTATGATACAATAATGGCCCCTAGGGCATATACACTAACAATCTCCCACTTGCACTAGGGCCATGTACTGGCGTATCGAAGACCTATCATCTCGAGTAGCCTCTCGAACTGAATCTGAGGTAAGGCCTTAGTGAATGGATCTGCAGTGTTCTCCTCTGTAGGAACTCTCCGGACCTCGATCTTCTGGCGATCTATGATCTCCCTGATCAGGTGATACCGCCTTAAGATGTGTCTGGACTTCTGATGGGACCTGGGTTCCTTCGCTAAAGCTATAGCTTCGTTGTTGTCGCAATACAGCGGTATTGGATCAACAATGGTAAGAACCACCTGAAGTTCTATTAGGAACTTCTTCATCCAGACCGCTTCTTTTGCGGCATCGCAAGCAGCGATATACTCCGCTTCCATCGTCGAGTAAGCAACGGTGTCCTGCTTGGAACTCTTCCAGCACACCGCTCTCCATTGCGGGTAAAGACATAACCTTACATGGACTTGGAGTCATCCTTGTCACTCTGGAAGCCGGAATCAGCAAAGGCCTCGATCTTGAGGTCTTTTCCGCCGTAAACCAAAAACATCTCCTTAGTCCTTCTCAGGTACTTGAGAATGTTCTTTATTGCTATCCAGTGCTTCTCCCCTGGGTCTGACTGATACCTGCTTACCACGCTCAGTGCGTAAGCCACATCTGGTCTGGTGCACAACATCGCATACATTATAGAGCCTACCGCAGAAGCGTAGGGTATAATAGGCATGCGATCCCTTTCCAAATCAGTCTTGGGAGACATCTCTTTGGAGAGGGTGATTCCATGACAAACCGGTAAACTACCGCGCTTAGAATCTTCCATACTGAATCTTTTCAGTATAGTGTTGATATACCTGAACTGTGAAAGTCCCAACATCCTCTTGGATCTATCACGATAGATCCGGATCCCCAGAATGTAAAAAGCATCACCCAGGTCTTTCATGGAAAACCTGTGTGACAAGAATCCTTTGACAGATTGTAGCATATGAATGTCATTTCCTATCAATAGAATGTCATCCACGTACAAGACGAGGAATACGATAGTTCGTGCTACAATTTTACTATATATACATGGTTCATCTGTATTTTTGATAAAGTCATATTCATTGACCGTTTCATCAAAACAGAAGTTCCAACTCCGCGATGCCTGCTTTAGTCCATAAATGGACTTAAGCAACTTGCACACTTTTCCGCTACTCCCACTCTGATTGAAACCTTCTGGCTGATCCATATAGACGCACTCTTCTAAACTACCATTTAGAAAAGCCGTCTTTACGTCCATCTGCCAGATCTCATAATCATGGAAGGCGGCAATAGCAAGAAAGATCCGAATGGATTTGAGCATAGCCACTGGATAAAAAGTTTTGTCATAGTCCAAACCAGGTCTTTCACGAAAACCCTTTGCAACAAGTCTAGCCTTATAGGTTTCCACCTGTCCATCTATACCAATATTTTTCTTGAAGATCCATTTGCATCCTATGGGTTTTACCCCACCTGGAGCAAAGTCCAAAGTCCATACTTTGTTGGTGTACATGGACTCCATCTCGGTCCGCATTGCATCCAGCCATCTTACCGAGTCACCACTCTGGATGGCCTGCTGGAAGGTTGTAGGTTCATCATCATCAATGATGCAATCCTCTCTATCCCCATCTATGAGAAAACCGTAGTATCTCTCAGGCGGATGAGACGGCCTACTACTCCTGCGGAGGAGTGCGGGAATGTCCTGTTCTTCTTGAATTACTGGTTCTACCAAACTTTCAGTAGTAGTTTGTGGTTCTGGAATTTCTTCCAGTTCTATTGCGCTCCCACTTGTTTCCTTTTCTAAAATCAGCTGTTCTAGAAAATGGGTATTACGAGAAACAAAAACCTTTTATTCCTCTGCGTTATAGAAGAAATACCCCTTGGAGTTCTTTGGATATCCCACAAACTTACACTGTACTGATCGTGCCTCGAGTTTGTCCGCATGCTGCTTTTTAACAAAAGCTGGACATCCCCATATCATTAAATACTGAAGATAGGGTTTCTTCCCACTCCACATCTGATATGGCGTGGTAGGCACAGTCATGGTAGGAGCCCTGTTCAAAAGATATGCTGCTGATTCTAGCGCATAACCCCAGAAAGATCGCGGTAACTCAGCATTACTCATCATGGAACGTACCATATCTAGTAGGGTCCGGTTCCGTCTCTCCGATACACCGTTATACTGTGGAGTGTATGGAGGAGTAAGCTGAGAGAGAATTCCTTTCTCTTTTAGGTAACCTAGGAACTCGGCACTTAAGTATTCACCACCTCGATCAGATCTCAGTGTCTTGATACTTTTGCCGGTTTGGTTTTCTACTTCATTCTTATATTCTTGGAATTTCTCAAAGGCCTCGAATTTATGTTTCATTAAGAAAATGAATCTATACCTAGAGTAATCGTCCGTAAAAGTAATGAAATATGAAAAACCACCTCTTGCATGTGTAGACATTGGACCACATACATCGTTGTGTATGAGTCCAAAGAGCTCGCTCGCTCTTACTCCATGTCCAGTGAATGAAGTCTTTGTCATCTTTCCTTTGAGATATGATTGACAAGTTTCATAAGATTGATATTCGAACGAATCCAAATATCCTTCTCTATGTAACTTAGTTAACCTTGTCTCATTGATATGACCCAGTCTACAATGCCATAAGAAAGCCTTATTTAAATCTGGAGACTTTCTTTTTAGTGTGTTCTGGACATTGAAAATCTGTAATTGGTTTAACACGTATATACCGTTATCTAGTGTACCAGACCCAATCAAATCATGATTAAGGTGGATGTTAACAACATCGCTTACAAACGTGAAATCATAACCTTCTTTTGATAACAACGATACTGATATGATATTACACGTTAAACTAGGTACACAAAACAGTTGCGTAAAACCAAAATATGTCCACTCGTCAATCCTAGGTGATAATCCCCTACGGACACAGCACCCACGCTAGCTATGTTAGCAACCTGGAGGGTCATATCACCAACCTTCAGCTCTCTACGGTTTCTCAGTGCCTACAATGAATTGCATATATGAGATCCTGATCTGGTATCCAATACCCAGGAAGTAGAGTTGATTGACAGACAATTTTCAATTACAAACACACCTGAAGTCGAAGCCACAGCTTGCTTCGGTTCCTGGTTCTTGGCAATCCAAGCTTTGCAATCTTTCTTCCAATGGCCTTTCCTACGACAGTGGAAGCACTCGTCCTTTGCCACTACTGGCACTGCAATCTTTGTCTTTCCCTTAGCTCCCACCTTACCAACACCTCCTCTCGGTTTAGTTGCCGCCTTCATCTTCCTTCCTTTGGCCCTTGCCTTGGACCTGGAAGAGGAAGCACCGCGAACAAATATAGTGGGTGTTTCCCTTGCTTTCTGCAAGGTGCCCTCTGCACTCCTTAACATGTTAAGGAGTTCTGGAAGTTCAACTTCTTTTCCTTGAATGTTGAAATTCAGAATAAACTGGGCGTAGGTGGAAGGAAGGGACTGAAGAACCAAGTCTGTATAGAGCTTGTTCTCCAAAGTCGTCCCGAGGTCCGCGAGCTCTTCTATATAGCCAATCATCTTTAAGACATATTCTCCTACAGATGATCCGACGGCCAGCCTCAACTGAAACAAGTTCTTCGAGGTCTCGTATCTTACTATACGAGATTGCTCTCCATACAGATCCTTTGTGTGGAGAAATATGGATTCAAGATCCATATCCTCGTGCCTCCTCTGATGTTCATTATTCATAGAGGCAAGCACGATCCATTTGGCCTTCGCGCAATCTAACTCCCAGGTCCTGTGGATTTCCTTATCCGCAATACTGGAATCTGGACCAGGGACAGCAGGTGCCTTAGCAGTAAGGACATACCCCAATTTGTCATAAGTCAAAGCCATCTTAACATTCCGGAACCAATCTTTATAGTTTGGCCCTGTCAAAATATTTTTTTTCTAATAGTAACTTAAGGCTTGTCATGTTTTGGGTCGCTGCAATGAGAGAGAGAGAGGGAACACTTTAGCATGAAGCTCTTGCAAGTTTAGAGTGGTTTTTAGTTTATCTAAACAGGATACCTCCTACTGTTTCTCGAATCACTCCTCAAACCAAAAAGGAAGAACTAGCCAGGACTATTCTCACCGTACAATACTTGCTTAACCGTTCAGCCAGGCCGGTGTCGGTACTTCGAGGGAGGTTTTATGACGCTTTCCCGAAGTTCCTTAATTAAATAACCTCTTTTCTCTGGGGGCGTAACCCCGCTGACACCTTTCTCGACACTTGGTTTATAGCATTGATCGTTAAGTGACGGATTTCCTGATGAGTAGCGGATACTCACAGTAGGATCGGGATCCAAATATCATCGTGTGATAAAGCTGAAGGAATCCTACCAAAATTATCACACGCTAAATGGTATGCATCTCTTTGCAAATTTCAGTTTCTTTAGAAATTCCCGATATGGATTTCTGCCCCATGCTCTTATGACCTTGGCGTTGGTCAAAATGTCATAAGTCACATGTCAAGTTCTACCAATCATTATTTTGCTAATTTGAACCCATACGTACATATCCCTGACGTTGGCCAAATGATAATACGACTGCCCCAAACTAACTCATCTATCTATGCAACAAATGAATACTCAGCAGCTACCAAACACTATGCCTTGGCGTTGGTCAAAATGTATAGCTTGAATACTACTGAATACCTAAATGAAATGACGGAGGGCTACGAATGGTTTTGGCGAAACCGTGAACGTAGTGAACTTGATATGATCGAAGGAACCTGATAGCTTTTAAAAGGAGTGGTTAAAGCTCCGCAATTTTAAAAAATATCTTCTGTTTTAAAATAACCGAGTGGTTTCTTTTAAACTATTCCAACGATTCAACTTTGGTTTATTTTCTTTGCATTAATATAAATGCGTCCCATCAATTAACCTATCATTGCAGAAAACAACGAAAATACAACGTCCTCTTATGCCATCCGCATTCGCCACTGGGTCCCGTCATTCACCCGTTAGGTTACTTAACTAACGACAGAACGGGGCTGGGCTAGTGCGGGTGTAAAATATAAGTGACGTCTAATAGCTATCATATATAGATATTGTACATTCGTCAGACGCAATAATAGGCATTCTAGATCACAGATGAACATATTGGATTTTCTACGAATCCTCATTCCTTTTGAGCCTGCAAAGAAAGACGGATTACACAGTCGCGATGAATAGCCAAAACCCCACCGTAGACCCCTACGGGTACGGCAAACTACCCGCCAAGTACCCGAAGTGAAGCGGTCTCCCTCAACAACGTGAGTAGGCCACTAAACACGTCAAAATACCCGGTAGTTTGTGCACCCCATCTTGGGTCTATCCTAGGAGCAGAAAACAGTAAATGTAATAATACAACGGTGGCTACAACCTCAGCCCGGATGTGCCCCGCAAAAGAATATTACAACAATTTACAAATTACATGTGAATGAAAGAAAAACTCGTCTCACATCCCCGGCTATCCATTCACGACAATCCAACAAGTCCGCAAACACAAACCAGTAAAAACCATTACAGAAATGTGCAACCCCCTGCTAACCGATATACTAGCAGTTAGTGGAGGTTTACGAACACATTAAACACATCACAGATATAATCAAATTAGCCAAACATCTTAGAATTTCGATCAAGCAAACGCAAATGATTCTACTCCAAATAATTCTATGTGCACCTGAAACCTGAGCAGAAACAGAACATCCCAGCAAATACAAAATTAACACAGAAGAGTTACTGGGGAATTTTGGGCTGACTCGGCTCCAACTCGGCCGCGGTCCGCGGCGGATCGCTTTGGATCAGCCGCGGTTCCGCGGCGGTTTGGCCGAGTTATGACCCCAAATTTCTCCAGTAACCTTATATTTCCCTGCTTGTATTTTTAAGGGTCCCTGAAAAATTTTTAGACCCCGTTTTAAAAACGGCAGAAACATGGTGAATAAGTCGTATTTTTGGGTTCGTTTTGCGATTGAATTTCTAACAATTTTGCTAACAAGTTAGTTATGGTTTAGTGAGGCTCTGATACCACTGTAAGTTGACGTTAGACACCCCACATGATGCGGGGAGGCGGAATAGATAAAACAATCATTTTGTTTAAACAAACATCGACTAACTTTACGGATCTTTGCCAAACCCTAACTAACAACAACATAGAAGTGTTTAGCTATTATGGAAGATGATTATACCTAATGAATCAAGTCCTTCTTGTTCTCGTAGACCACCTCCTCGTCGGCCTCCTCGTTGTGATAGAAGATCCACCCGAGAGCTACTTCTCCAAGCTTTAACCTCACACTTGAGGTAACTAAGTGGCTATGAGTGCTAATCAAAGCAACCTAGAGGATATAGAATAGAATTAGGGATCTATTGGTCTTTCTAACCCTTGGATCCCAACACATGAGAGGTTAGGGTTAGGATTGAAGAGAGAGAGCTTGAGGAGAGAGAAGGTGAGAATAATTATCTAATTGAAATTAACTCATTTGTGTATATATATCATGAAGCATAAAATATCTTGCACAAAATATCTTTGCACAAATATCTTTATGCTTCATCTAATACAAATGAATCATCTAGTGAGTCATTAAAACCATTAATGCTTCATTAACTCACTTGATGAATCATCTCCATGAGTCACAAAACCATTTAATGCATATAACACCTAAGCCCTCCACCTCATCAATCTTCTAGAAGCTTCTCGAGTAATTACGAGAACGCCCCTCCTATCCGTGAAAACACGGAAATACTGAGACTGTATAAATCCAATAATCCAATACTAGAATCTGACTTAAACCAAAGCCTGCTAGTATAAACTGTCCGAACATCGTACGTGCATAAATGCACGTGCGTGTCCGAACCCTATCGTAAAACCATACGACCTCTATATCGTTTCGCCCGAAGCAGGGAAACTCTTTTTGTGGGACTCTAAAGACTCGACTACTACGCTGGCAGTGGGTTTAACCATAGACTGCAAGCGGCACTAGCTATACGTAACGGTCCCCAGGTAGATGTCGATAAGAAGGCCGATGAGGAAACCCATCCGAACTCCTATTGAGCCTGATGTGAAAATCTCCATACAGTCCGGTCTGTTCGTCTAGGACTATCGCATATTGGGCCTAGGGGCGCGGCAAGCGTCAGTCCCCTAAAAGCGGTATAAGTCGTGTCGGAGTGAAGCCTGTTACACATTGAGAAGCTACTGGAAAACCTACCAGTAAATCTCATCCGCCCTGGCCAGGGACTTTGCGTAATGGCTCTCCAAACACAGCGCGATATCAACTCCCAATATCGGGAGAGACGAATCCTATCTAACCGCCACTGCCTCCAAGTGCTTTAGGACTGCACCCAACTGCTACCTGTTTGCACGACTCCTTTGAGCCGTGGTAGGGTAGCAATCTAAGAACAGTGGGAACACACTCGAGGCGAAGCAGCAGTGTCAAGTCTGCGGACTATGCTGTACTCATGTCACCTGGGAACTGTTAACTGACGACGGGTATAATACCAACCAACAGTTCCTTGCGAGTCCTGTCCGGTGTACCCGTAACCCAACGAGCACCTGTATACTATCACCAGTACAACGTACTAATGGCTGTGGGACAGACCATTTCCCCAACTGGGATGAGAAGCGTACACACTTGTCTACTCCGGAGTATCGATGCCCTATCTCGATAATCCTACGACTAGGGACCTGAAAAAGGATGTGCTTGTAGACTACCCGCCCCCACTAGTGTGACTGCCATCACAACGCTGGTAGTCAAGCAAGATCCTAAGGGCTCTATCAATATGTATTCTCGATATGCTAACATATACACATATTAAGATAGAAATAAACCAAGTAGCATACTACCATGTTTAGCAAGACTGTTAATATAACTGTGAATATCCCAAGCTTCCATTAAGTAATATACAAGCTAGTATGATACAATAATGGCCCCTAAGGCATATACACTAACACACCTCATATGATGCTGCACTTCATTTTGGAGGGTTTGGGAACCGCATGATATATTTTATAACTGGATTCATTTAAAAGAGCAGTTTTCCCTTAATATGCTCATATTGTTATTTTATGTTGCATATATCAGTTTTCATGGATTTACGCATTGAGATATGGATTTCATGTGATTTATGGATTTGAGAACAGTGTGGGTATTTCAAGAAACTATGTATTGTTTGAAAACCCGGTTTCTCTTGATATGATATTTCGATGCGTCCACCATTAGATTTCTCAGTTCTGAGATTTGTGATATATACCCGATGTGAGGATTAGAGTGGGCCGTGTGCGGGTACATGGTGGAGCCCGGTATGGTTCCCCTCGGCAAGAAGTTCGCAGATAATGGCGTTGAGCCTGGAAGGCTGGGCAAGTACCTACCGGTGATAGTATTTGGACTCGGCGGTTATGTGGGGATACCGACCGGAGTGATGTACAGATATGACATCAGGGCCAGTCGTGGGGACGGCGCCTGAGGCATGAGGATTTACGTGTCGATGCTAGACACGGGTTTCATGATGTTTCGAGTGTCGAGGTTAAACACTCAAGTTTTCATGATTTTGTTGTGTCGCGAGGGACACAAGTTATTTTATATCATCATATTTACCTGCATATGCTTTTATGATATTTACATGCAGGAGTTGTTATGTCAGTGGTTGACACGTGGACGAGATCCACTGCATACATGCATTGATTATATTGGTGGACGAGATCCACTACATACATGCATTTATTATATTGTTGGATATTATCCACTTGTTGATAGGCATTTATTATATATTGGCACATATGCAGATATGGTCACCCTAGATATCATAGTATTACCTTTATGATATAATTAACCTAGGAATCGTTGTTTATTTCGATTTCTACCTGATGATGTTTTCTATTCACGAGTTGGCAACTCATCCCCGTTGTGCCACGGTTCTTGCAGGTTGACCGCATGGATCAGTAGCGGCTTCGTTGGCATACAACTGTTTTCGGGTGATTTGCTTTTGGTGGGTGGTACCTATTAGATCGTGCCACTCTTGTATTATTATTCCTATTGTATCTAGTAAACTCTATCAACTCAGAAACTAGTTATTGTATATGTTGCAGACTTAGAAGACTTGTAGTTGAGAGACTTGAGGGATGGGTTTTATGTTCGCTTTTGGAGTTGATGTCTTGCTTTACTTTATTTTCCTTATGTGGATCTTCGCCATTAGGCGTCGTATATTTATACTTGTGCTGGTTGTTTCCACCGTTGGACGTGATTTGCTCCCTTTTTGGATGCTTTATTTATATTCTGTGTTGTACCCGTTTTCGGGGTTAGTTTTTACGAGGGAGGTGCTGCCCAAATTTTTCAAAAGACAAAACATGATTTACTATACCTTTATTTCAAATCTTCACCTCTTTATTTCTTAAAAAGGTTTAGATTTCTGGGTTTCAGCTTATTTGAATTACGTTACGCCTGTAGACGTCGCGTAATTTAAGTGCTGGTTGCGAGCTAATATTTTGGGTCATGACACTATATTCATTTAGTATTGTCTTAGCCATTTCTTAAAGAGATTGATTCTTCCGTTCAACGACTCCATTTTGTTGTGAAGTTCTAGAACAAGAAAATTCATGCTTAATCTCGTAATCATTACAAAATCTTCAAAGAAAGTATTTTGAAATTCACCTCCGTGATCACTACGTATTTTAACAATAGAAAGTTTTTGTTTTGCACTTTGTTAAAAAAAGTTTTGAAAGCAATACAGGCCACTTTTGTTGGCAAAAAAAAGAACCCAAATAAATCTTGACAAATCATCAACAATAACAAATGTATAAGATTTACCACCAAAACTCGAAGTCTTTGAAGGGCCAAATAAATCCATATGAATTAACTCAAGAGAGTTAGAAGTTGATACCACAACCTTCGGCTGGAAAGAGCTCTTGACTTGCTTATCCGTTTGGCATGCATCGCATAACTTGTCTCTTGCAAATTTGAGCTTTGGTATGCTAATGACCAAGTCCTTGTTTGTGATGTTCGAGAGTACGTCTATAGAAGCATGTTTATGCCTTCGATGCCATAACCAACTATCATCTTCTACGACACTTAAATATTCAAAATTTTCATTAGAAATATCACAAGCGTCAATAGAATAAACATTACTTCTTTTACCACAAAGTATCGTCTCATCTTTTGAATCAAGGACTTTTCCAAACTTTTCATCAAAAACAACTTAAAAACCTTTATCACAAAATCGAAAATACTTAGAAGATTATGTTTTAAACCATCAACAAGAAGAATATCTTCTAAAGTAGTAGCGTTAAACTTGATATTATCTTTACCGATAATTTTAGTTTTATCATCATCTCCAAAGATGACCATGCCACCTTCCTCTCTTGATAAGGTTGCAAAGCACTTAAATTTGCCGGTCATATGTCTTGAGCAACCACTATCAATGTAACATTGATCTTCACGTCGTAACTTACGGGGGACCTATAGAAAATGCAATAAATATAACTTTTGGTACCTAAGTCTTAGTGGGTCTACGGGGGTTAGTCTTTGGAATCCAAATCTTCTTTCAAGATCTAGCTTTGCAATGGTAAAAGATATGCCCAATATGGTTACAATAGTTACACACAACATTAGTAGTTCTAGAATGTGTATGTGCATGTGTGTTTGGTATGATGATATGAAGTATGAGTCTTAACATGAGTGATTCTAGCAAAGGTTTCTCCAAAACTTGGAGCATGAGTAAATCTAGTATTACGATTGTATGATATATGAGCATGCACATGATGAGCATGGTGATCATAAGAAGTAGATGCATGCGAAGAGATAGGCTTAACAAAAGTAGTTTTAAATGAAGCCTTATCATATGTTGGTTTGGGGCCACTAGTATGAGAAATCGATGCATGTTGAAAACCAATTACATTCTTCTTATTGAAAACATTTAAATTGCCTATCATGTTATCAAGAGAAATTTTGCTAGTGGTAAACTTGTGAAGTGTAACATCATGATCATTAATTTTAAGCTTCATTTTATCAATATCAAGCAACATAGCATTATGAGTAATAGTCAAAGAATCATATTTGCACTTAAGAGAAGCCAAAGTGGAAGTGAGTCTCTCATTTTTGAAATAGTATCTTCGAGAGAATTATTTAAAGAAGCAATCTTAGACAAAAGTTTTTCGTTCTCAAGTTTTAAACTCTCACATCCACAAGATGTAATAGAAGAACTTTCATTTTCGAGATAAGCAATTTTCTTTTTGGTAATGGAATACTTAGATTAGAGTTTGGAATACGGATCATGTAAAGTTCCAAAGGTTTCAAGAAGTTCTTCAAAGTTATATGAGTCAAGATCATCAATTACTTCATTCTTATGTGAAAGTGTGTCTTAGCACCCCTACTAGATTTCCACATGCATCAAGTATGCAATTTTAAAAAATCTAGAGGTCTAAACTATACTAACCTAGAATCGAACTAGAGAATTAGGGTTTTAGTGCATGAAAGCAAGATCTAAACTAAGTGAAGAGGGTTACAACCTTTGTAGGACAAGTCCTTCATCTCAAAATCTCCAAGTAGCAGTCCCTAAGCTCCAAGTAATAGCCCCTAGAACTCTTCTTGGCTCCACTTGAAAAAAGGAACGAACTTGCTATGTGATCTTCGAAGCCGAAGATGATCCGTCTTGAAGCCTCTCTACATCAAGCTAACTCTTCACTAATTAAGGTATTAGTGAAGAAAACAACCTATACTAAAGTGCTAAGATAGTATAGGTTGATGAAGTAGGAATTATGCTCGCATTAGAAATATTTTTCTCACTTTTTCCAACTCAAGAAAAACCCCAGAATGAGCTCTTGAGGAAGAAGATGAACTTAGGTGAAGAATTAACTTGTGATGAGAGAGTGAACCCTTGGCTAAAGATGAGGGTGAGATGAATAAAATATCTCATAGTAAAACAAAAGTAGAGGGTGAGTCATGGCTTCTCATTGCTTCTCCAAGCATCCAAGCCATGACTCACAATTCTACTCCTTTTTATTTTCTTTTAAAATTAATCCATCCCAATTATCTTTAGGTCATGGTGTGAGTCTCATACATCCATGTTCTATGTATCATCAACCATGATACATAATCCAAATATATATATAAATATATATCACATATATATTAAATGTATTTGTAGAGAAGAAAATCAAAAGTGAGCAATATTAGTTAACATATATTTATATATCAAATATATATTAATATATATCAAATTATTAAATCAACATTTGATTCAATAATCCAGTTATGTCATATATAACCGACTAATATCATATTTATATGTATATCATTTTATGAAATCAACACTTGATTCAATAACCCGGTTATATCACATATAACTGACTAATATTCAATATTCAATATCAAATCAACACTCATTCAATAATCCGATCATATCATATACAACTGGCTTAAATATATATATATATATATATATATATATATATATATATATATATATATATATATATAATTTGGAATAAGCATTAAATATAGCAAGCCTCATAGAATGATTCATAATAAAACTCTTTATATCACAACCCTCATTGGCAATCTCGATAATTCAATAGCATTCTTCGTATATGATTCCATTCGCTTCGATATTCTTTGCCGCACATATATTCTTGAGAGCGAGATTGAGCATGTGAGTCATGCAAGGAGTCCAAAAAATTATAAGGAAATTTGGTCTCCACAATAGCACCCGCCGTCTACACACCGGCGTATTTTTGACGATAACTAGCACAACGTTATTGTGCCTGACCCCTCTAATGGTTTCCACAAGAAAATTCGCAATGAAATGCTTATTCTTTGTATGCCCCTTGCTATTAACCGCTTTCAAAAACATAGGTACTCTCACCATGACGTATCGGGATAAGCTATGTACGTCCCAAAAAGATACTCACATTTAAAGCTCATCCTACACCATCCGCTCATGCCGGGGCATCAAGATAATTGAGTAATTTTAAAAGTAAAATACCCTATCCCAGATGTATTGGAGAACTCTAAAAATCCCAAATTTTCACATCCATAATGACTTAATACTAAACATACAACCGTAATGATTTTAAACTAACATTCCCCTCAGATGTCCGGGAGGACTCAAATTCCATGCCTATGATGACGTTAAACTTTCCTAATTTTTTTAATCTAAACCTGCATATTTTTATCCACAAATTTCTTTCGGTGTTTACGGAATCGAAGATAAAAATCCTAGATCGATCGTTGTGTTATTGAAGCCCATCAATTCTCTTCCATCTGTGAAAGTTCTCTTCAACAGTGGAAAACATCTACCCCTTTTATTTGTGAAGGTCCTCTCGCAGTGGAAGCTTCTTTCAAACTCTGACATAGGTCACCATACCATGTTATCAGAGTCTGAGTATGGGATACTGCCCATTGATCTCGAACTTGAAGACGAGTGATCACTTCGTGCCCTTCGAGCTAAGGGAGGAAGTTTCTCCATTTGCGAGAGTCCTCTTCTCAGAGGAAAATCGACCAAATCTAATTTTTGTATGAGAGCCCTCTCCATGACGAGAACCTCACCAAATTCAGTGACATAGAAGATCGACTTTCACATTTCTTTTCTTAAGTCCATACATATTGAAAGATAATTTGATGAATAAACCTATGAAAGTTTGACATTCAATTCATCAGCAGTGAGTTCCTGTGATGTGGGTTAATATTGGTATGTTGAATACTAGTTAGGAGTAAGTAACATGTGACGACTGAGATCCGCCTTTGACGATGCTCAAATTAGTGTTCGCTCACCATTCTTCACTCGCTAGCTTGTGTTTAAAAGCCAACAGCCAGCCCCCTTCGTATACTTCCGCCACTCACCGTGTCTGTGATGACTTTTTAAACTAAACATTCATACATAGCATGTTGATGTCCGCCAATGACTTTTAAACTAGGTTTCATGCCTAAATAACTTCACATCCGAAACGACTTAAACTAAAGTGCATGCTCCAGATATAAGGCACATTAATGAATGATACAACTTAAATAAGTTGTATACATTCATTTATGGCGCATTTGTTGGCACCAAAAAAATAACATGCTTCGGATTTTGTCGGGCCTCATAGAGTTTTCAAGGGTTCCGCTGCCCGGACAATGGGCTGGGGGTCTTGTCCATTTGGTGTACATATAGAGTGAGTCAGTACTTTCGCGTCATAACATTTGTATGTTTTGCATTTTAAGTTCCAACAATAGATAATCATGATTAATAAAGTTTAGAAAAGTGCAGATAATATATACAAGCAAACTAAAGATTTAAAGCATGAGGCGAGTATTGATAAAAGTGCGTCTAAAGAGTTAGTATTTTCACTACACATTCCACTTATAGATACTTAAACTATAGTTTATTATATGAAATTTTGGGTTAGATACTTAAATTAGATATTTCGACTGTAATTTATATTGAGAACTTGACCCGTTTCTTTTGTTGTTTCCAATGCGGGATTATCTTTAAAGTCCTATCATTTGGTTTTTTACTTTCAACATGAAGCATTTTTTTAGCAGTCGACATTAGATCCACTAGATTCAAACTAAGATCACTATTTTATGCAAAGAAATAAAAGCATAATAAAAAGGGTAATTGAAGTTTTTGGGTTTATTACATCCTTGCTAGTCCATGATCCCGTACTGAAGCAACAAGCATCAAAGAACACCTTGTTACCAAGTACCAATTATTTTTAGCCTGAGTTATGAGCACATGAGGTAATAAAGTTATATTTGTTTGTTGAGATTAATTAGAAAAGAAGTTGAATCGGTAGATTGGATATGGAGATAAAGAAATCAATATTCGAACACTTTATATTTATATTTAGTTTTGTTTGATCCAATTTTCTCAAATATAACTAGGTATTTACAAAAGATGTTTATTTACCACAAATTGTTGGATATCTTGAAAGTGTGTGTTCTCACCATTTAGAATTTGTCGTTAGGATCCATATTCATCGATTGCTTGCATTCTTATTTTTGCACCTACAAACATGAATGTCAAGCAGCCATATCGTTCTTGTCTTGTTTCAATGACTGTAATTATAAACAATATGAAGACAATTGCAAGCACCTGAAGTCTGAGTTGGCAAAGAGCACAGTCTACTTTGAGGTCAAGTTGTCCTGTTACAGTCTCCGCTTCCTATAAACACAGAATCTGTCTTGCAATCTCTCTTGAATGGTCCTTTTTTCAGATTCCAGGTATGAATTTGATCTTCTGTTATGTTGCAATATGTTACCTTGCAACTTTGATTCAAGTGAGGTAAATGTTGCAATATGTTACCTTGCAATATGTTAACCTGATACTCGGCCAGTACTCGACAGGGTTTATCTCTTATTATCTTGACGCTTTTCTCTTTCGGGCTTCTCTAAATCAATCTGTTGCATCGTGCTCTAGTATTAATGTAGGAGAAGGCCAGTTCCGCATATTTTGAATCGGCTTAGATTCTCGATCTAATTTGAAATGCCGGGATACATTATTCCCTTTGTTTATTCCGTGTGACGGGGAAACTACTCGGCCGCCGGTCTTAACAATCATCTCATACAATTTTTTTTAATAATTTTTTGGGTATCCGAATTTTATTTTGTTCAAGATTTGTTGTTGTTTGAGTGTTATATATTTGGTGTCTTTTCTTGATATGTGTACTTGGTGTCTTTTCTTGATATCAATAGAAATAGGCATCCTCCAACAGGTGCATATTCTATGGTTTCACATTACCCCCTTGAATATATATGGTAACTAGTTCTATTCAATTATACAGTTACATATCTTGTGCTCCAACACAATATTATCGTAGAAACATCTGTACTAATCCTTCATCTTTCAATTTCTCCAGGCACGTACATACAAACAAATGAACCTAAACACACAAGACAACACTATCAACAAGAGGGGAGCCTTATTCATCTAACATCTCCATCTACAAAGGCATAAATTCGTCGCTGAGCAACTTGTCGTCCTTCGTATGATCGTACTGCTGGATCACCAACACAGACGCCGTGACAGAAAAATCGGAGGCGGCCAGTATGTCACCAATGGGCCCCAGCTCAGGGCACTCGGCCCACTCGCTCATCCCCGCAGTCAGAATAGAGTCTTGATCCCTCCCTCTCCCAACAATAAACAGCTGATACCCCCCTTCAAGAACCCTCAGGGTCGCCACCGCTTCGGAACCGCTCAGCATGTGCTTCTCCATGTACCCGACCCCTTTGTTTTCGATATGCTGCTGGTAAAACCCGGCAAAGTAATCATCGTCGACCTTCATCTCTTTCTCCTCGTCTGTAACCGATGTGAGTATGCGACGCCCTGGCCCTGCGGCCAGCGTCATCGCCTCTCTATCAGGCAGGAACCGGATCACCATCAGTCTGATCCCTGGGTGCCTCGCGATGCAGGCTGCATATGCCAACGCCTCGCGGTCGTCCGCTCCCCCTGTGAAAACTACGGCGACATTGAGCGACGAATTCGATAACGACATGTTGTTGCTTCTGCCAAGCCCTCTATCGACTAATATCCCTACCGAGCACGTCGCACGCTGCAAGATGTTCTGGTTCACTGTCCTGAAT